>JAJPUD010001984.1:139954-175588 GCA_023553655.1 Myrmecobius fasciatus
CTCTCTCTCTCTCTCTCTCTCTCTCTCTCTCTCTCTTTCCCCCCTTCCTGCCATCCTTTTCTCTTTCCTTCTTCTTTTTGTGTATGTGTGTGTGTGTGCACATGCACATATATATGTGCATATACATACATATATGACTAACATAAATTCCTGAATATGTGAATGATCAAAGTATATGACTTTTTTCAAAATGATAATAATAATACAGTTATGAAAGATTACTCCAAATCATTAATAATAAAAGAATTACAAATTTGAACAATTCTAAATTTTTACCCCTCACCTTGAAAATAAAAGATGGCAAAGATGAGACTTGACAAAGATGACAAAATATGAAAATAGTTAATTTTAGAGAGCCTCCCAAGATAGGAATACTGTTGATGGATCTGTTAATCCAGCCATTCTAGAGAGCAGTTTGGATTTATATAGGAACCCCAAGGATGTCAAAGACAACAAGAAAAGTCCAATACATACCAAAAGATTCAGAGCAATACTTTCTATAATAGAAAAAAATAAAGGAAGCAAAGTAAGTCAGTTTGCTGACTGGGAGATGGCTGAGCAAATTGTCAATCATTCATTTGTTAGTTCCTTTGTTAATACATTAATTTATTCATTGAACAAAAATTCAGAATCTATTCCATGCCAGGCATTTAATAAAGGAATGCAAAGACAAAAGTAAAAGTCTTTGTCCTCAATGAGTTTATGTTTGGGTAGAATGAGATGGGAACAAAGAAGAATATATACATTGAGACAGAGGATCTATAATGAAAAAATATAGGATCTTTTATTACATCATCTAAAAAAAGATTATTTTTTTTTAGGTGCACTGATTATCAGATTAATGTACTGTTTCTATAGCACAAAGCCTTATATAATTGATGTGGACTTGACAGTGAAGTAATAGTTACAGCTTGTTGGAATGAAAGCCTTCAATTGGTGGTGATAAGTCAAAATAAGTTATCCTCTTGATCTGAGCTCCTGACTATCTCTTAGCTGATTCGCTTCAGCATTCTTTGTAAGGAATGGGTATATGAATATAATGGAATATTAATTATACTATAAGAAATGATGAATATAAGGAGTTCAGAAACACTTAGGAAGACTCAAATGAAATCATTCCAGGTTGTGGTGGGGGAGATAAAGCAGAATTTAGAGAATGACATATATAATGGCTATAATAATGTGAATGAAAACAATAATAAAACACAGATGAACTCAGATTAAAAGCATTAACTAATATTGGTTCCAGAGTACAGATGATGAAACATGCTTTTTTCCTCTTGGTAGGAAAGTAAGAGACCATCTATGTCAAATGCTGGACATCTTGTCAGAAGAAAAATCAGAGGATTAGTTTGTCAGATGGTTTTACTTAATTGTTTTTCTGTGTGGCAAGGAAGGGTGCTATGAGGTTTGGGGTGAGCTAGATACTGTAAAATATCTCTATTTCAAAAAATTGAAGTCAATAATTTTTTTTTCATAAGTATCTTCCAGGGAAAATATATGTTAACTATAAGGATTTGGGAAAATACATACAGCATTGTCACCCGATCAATGAGAATGGACATCTAAAATTAAAAAAAAAATAATAAAACAAATCTAGTATCATGGAGATGCAAAGTTTCATTTTGAGTTACAGAATAATAAGAAATTCAAACCTGAAGCATAGTGTTTTCACACTGTGGAGCTACCCTATTACTTAATTATTACTGATGTTTCCTCTTTGTGAAATGTGATATTAGAAAATGTCATAAAAGAATTCTAAATTATTTCATTATCCTTCCTCCTTTTCTGTAGTTTCTACTTCATGATTCTATTTTATGTTATTATCTGTCTGTCTATCTTCCTGCCTGTCTATTTGTCTGTCTCTGTCTGTCTACCTCTGTCTCTGGCATTGAGAGCTTGAATTCACCAGGTGTGCTGACTTCTTCCCTTTATTGACACTTCTTTGGCAGAAAGCACAGGTAACTCAGCAGGTATTATCAGGGTCAAGTTAAAAAAATAACAAAACCTGCCAACACACATTTCCTTCTTATGGTGCCTGGCATCAATGGATTCTCAAAAGGACTGCTGTGGTTTGAATATATCCCTTTTTGCAGTTGGCAGTAAATTGACAGTTCATCTACAGCTCACCTTGGTTCTCCTGCTTTGTTTTTGCTGGGTCCACAAGACAGCCAGCATCTCACCTGGTCATCAAAGCTGGAGAAGTATTAAGTTTCAGAAAAAGGTTGGTGATTGTTTTTCTTTAAATGGGAAAAATCAATTGTAAAAAGTACTTAAACCCTAATTTGGACCTCAGAGACTACTCTATTGTTGCTTTCTATGAGCAAAAGTGATCCTGAGAGCAATGATTTGGTTAAAGGAAGATTCAGACTAAATAAAATTGTATCTACAATTCTGTCTCTATTATTTATTCCTCTAATCCTTTCCAAATTTAGAGGTTTTGTTATTATCTTAGCTTAAGATAAAGTTGTTATCATCTAAATGAATACCTATAGCTATAACTATATTCAGGGATGTATTGGTAAATCTTTTACAACCAGGTCTCCCAAAGTATACAGAACCCACACTTTTAAGTTCAATTTAGTCTATTAACATTTTATCCATTGCTTTTTAAAAACCTAAACAACCAGCAAACATTGTCAAGCCCTGATTTGTAGCATTTGCCAATTTTTGAGGTGTAAACATGCACAAAGAAAATTTAACAATATGTTCTTGTAACCTGGTTTCTTATTTGATCCTGATAATATTTCTCTTTCTATCAAAATTATCAATGCATCTGATAAATTCAAGCTCAAAACACCTGAGAGACAGAGACAGAGAGGTAGAGAGTCAAAGAGCCAATCAAATAATCAAGAAGGCAGGCATACAATAGTAATAGAGGTAGCTCCAGCATCCCACTAACTGTATATTTTTTATTTATTTATTTTATTTATTATATATTATCCTTAAAAATTTATACTATAAATAGAAAGTTATGTGACAGTTTTAAATGCTAAAATGAATTGGATTTGCAATCAACTTGGTTGTGAAAAATTACACCAAACTTTTTTTTGGTTTTAGTTTGGTAAAGATGGTTGTCACTCACTGACAACCAGAAGTGATATCAGTTTGGGAAATCACCAGTTACAAAAATATCACTTTAAAAATAGTAACCACAGGACAATTAAGAGTATAAGGTTTATTTATGGAAGGGGCATTATAATTTAAGTCCAGATTCTGCCACCTACCAAATCATCAGTTCAGTGTTCTGGAATAATAAGGAACTTTCTTGTTTGGGACCATGTAAGGACTTTCATGGTGTGTGTTTAGGTGGTGCAGTAATTGGAATACCTGGCTTGGAATCAGGAAGATCTGAGTTCAAATCTGACCTTAGACATTTACTATCTGTGGGTAATTCAATTAAACATGTTTGCCTCAGTTTTCTCATATGTAAAATGAACTTGAGAAGGAAATAGCAAACCACAATATCTTGGGGGAAAATTCTGCCTGGGGTCATGAAGAATCAGACTTGTCTGAAAAACGACTTAATATGAACAATGACTTTCATATACTAAATAAAGAGTCATGTTGAAAGTATTCCAAGGACCAGTAAGTCTATAAGAGGAATAAAGCTGGGTTCATTTGGATCTTCTATATATATCAGATATCTTTTTCTGGATTATTTTGATTTTCTGCTTTCTCTTCCTAGTGAAGAAAAGCCCACAAAGAGAGGGGAGAGAAGGAAAACAGGAATTGGATACTGGAATCATGGTCAAGGAAAGCAACTGTAAATGAGTAAGCATGGGGTGAATAGTGATAGGAAGGTGTATGGCAGACTTCTGGGCCCAGGGAACCTCACAGCCAATTGACTAATAAAATACATAACTAAATACTTCAGATGAGTTTTCAGAGATTAGCAAAGGTTAGGTTAAAGTAAAAATGAATTTCTAGTCCAAGGAAAAGTTTCTATTTCCAAAGTGCTATAAAGCTGTGCATCCAGCAGTGTCTCTAACTTGGTCTATATCCCAAAAAGATCATATAAAAGGGAAAAGAACTCACATGTGCAAAAATTTGGAACACAAAGTTTTTACAAAAATGAATGTTGAAAACTATCTTTACATGTATTTGGAAAAATAAAATACTATTGAAAAAAACGTTTCCCTTGGGTCCATTCTTAGTACCAACTGGTCCCTTGGGAGATCCAGGCTATCAGCTGGCTTTGGTCTAGGAAAATCCTTTTTAATATCTCTACTTGCACACTGTGGTGGTTTATGACTTTCTACTAAGATATATGCCATCCTAACATGGGTGATTGAAATATATGTTGTTTTTCTTGAGTTTATATTCAAGATGTGACAGAGAGCTGCCAAAACTCATGAAACCCACAAACCTCTGCCCATTTGTTCTGATTTTCATAGGCACAAATGGTATAATCTAAAGACACTTGGAATACAGCATCTGGGAGTACAGGTGGCATTTTCAACTTCAGATGAAGATTTTGACTTTATTTTATTTTTTCCTTTTTAAAAAAAAAACATAAATCTACCAATCTTGAGTAACACAAACATTTAAATATATAAAAAGGAGGGAGAAAAAAGATGGTATAAGAAATTATTAATTATTAATTTCTGTTAATAATACAAATAACCAACATTTACATAATAGTTACAATGTGCCAGTCACTGTACTAAGTGCTTTACAATTATTATCTCTTTCATTCCTAACAACAACTTTGGGAGGTTAGGTGCTATTATTATCATCCCTATATTTCAGAGGAGGAAACTTAGGCAAATAGATTGAGTGATTTGTCCAAGGTCACATAACTAGGAAGTATCTGAGGTTGTTTTTGAACTCCAGTTATCCTGACTGCAGGTCTGGTGCACCATCAGGAACATCATACATTTGCATGGATAGTCCCTGGATAAAATTGTAAACTTAGCTAACTTGAAAGACAACAGGTATAACATTGAAAGAAGGATCGTTATGTAGGAAGTGCCCAGTAATTCTTGGTGGGAAACAATCAAATAAATGATTTGAAATAATATTTGTCTAACAACTAAGGCACAGCTCAGAAGAGCTAGAAGAAATGTAAGATGCCATCTAGTTCAACCTTTTGATTTTACATCTTTTTTTAAACATTGCTATCAAATTTCAATATCATCCTCATCAAAAGTACTTTCTCTTGTAACAAAGAAATACCTACTATCTCTGTCACCCAACCAGGTTACTCTACATATTGTCTCTTCTCCTTCCCTTTCCCCCCACAACACTTTCTCATTTCTGCATTTTGTGTTGTTTCCTATGCTCTCCACCTCTGAGAATGCCTGGGTTCCTTTGAGACTCAATTCAACTCAACTACCACCCTTCTACACAGAGTTGTTCCTAATCCCTTTATCTACTACTACACTCAACATGGCCAGTGGGGGTTGGTGGGTAAGATAGAGTTCCTCCCTACATCCAAGAGTTATTCTTTCTCTAGGGCATGGTTTTTTTCTCCACTTCTAGCTTCCGATTTAGAACTCTCTGGGACACCTCTGGTCTTAACTAGTTAACCCCCCAAGAGTTTGCTAGTTTGCTTGTCCCCTCCTTAACTCAATTAGAAACACTTATTCACACCTTAGAAAGGGAACAAGGTAATTTGTTTAATACTTCATTAGCACCTCATGATTATAGTCTGGCTTGGTAGAGAGGTACTTTCTATACACTTAAGTTGTTATTCACTCATTTTTTAGTCATGTCTGACTCTTCATGAACTCATTTGGGGTTTTTTTGGCAAAGATACTGGAGTGGTTTGCCATTTCCTTCTCCTGCTCATTTTATAGGAAACTGAGGCAAACAGGATAAAGTGACTTGTCCAGAGTTTCATAGTTTGTAAGTGTGTGAGGCTGGATTTGAACCCAGGAAGATGAGTGTTTCTGACTCCAGGACTGACCCTCTGTATATTATGGTGCCAATTAGCCACTTTATATAAAAGTCCCCTTTATATCTGTGAATATTTTCTCTCTCCTTTCATGGGAGGGGGGATTTAGTGAAGGCAGGGACTCTTTCACTTTTACCTTTGTATCTCTTATGTAAAATGTCTAGTACATTAAAAAATCTTAATATTTATTTGTAAATTGATTTATATAGTATATACCAAGTTTGGAATTGATGGGTCAAAGGATATAAATATCTTGATCATTTTCTTGGACAATTCCAAACTGTTTTCCAGAATGGTTGGCCCATTTCACTGTTTTACCAACACTGTAACATTCTTTCCTTTATTTATCATTTTTGAAAATGTGATGGGTATATGGGACAACTCAGAATTGTTTTGGCTTATATTTTTCTTTTACAAATTCAGAGAACTTTATATAGTTGCAGATAGTTTGCATTTCTTCTTTTAAAAACTGAATATATCACCCTTGGATCACTTGTCTATTGGAAAATATCCCAGTCTCACATATTTGTATAAATTTCCCACGTATCTTATATAACAGACTTTCAGTTTAGATTTTACCTTTCCATGGGTAAATTGCTTAAACATTCTTATTCTGTTTCATAATTTTTAAAATGGAAATAATAACATCTATAGTTTCTAATTGCAGGATTATTGTGAGAATCAAATGAAATAATGTATTTAAAGTGCTTTGCAAACATTATAACTATATAAATGTGAATTACTAATTAGAAATATTTGTTGCAAACATTTTTTTCAGTCAACAGTTTCCTAAGAAAATTCTAGGTCCCCTGAGTTTTTATGTGCAACCTATTTAATTTTATATAATCAAAATTATCTGTCTTATCTTCTGGGTTATCTTTGATATGTTTGATTATGAATTTTCCTTTAAACTATAGATTTGAAAATTACAGTTTTCCAGTTTAAAAAATAATTTGAATTCTTAGATTAGAGTCATTTATGTGGTTGGAGTTAATTTTATGGCATAAAATGCTAATCTAATTCTAATTCTGTCAAACTGTTTTTTTTTTTTCCTGACAGTTCTTTTCAAGGGAGGAGTCCTTTCCCAATGGTTTGTATTGTTGGATTTTATCAAACCCTGATCTATTGTTTAATCCTTTTATTTTACAAGTAAATAAACTGAGTTTCCATGAGGTTTTCCATAGGTAGCAGAGTTAGAATATGAATTCATATACTGTAATAATGATGATAACAATTGTAGCTAGCATTTATATGATGCTTTATAAGGTTTTCAGAGAGGTTGGGCATGGTGGCACATGACTAATCCCAGCTATTGGGATGGGGTTGTGACTGTTAGATCCCTGAAGTTGAGCTAAGCCAACCATATATACATACTAAGTTCAGCATCAATATGATGAGCCCTAAAAAGTAGGGAGAGGATGGAGAAAGAAGGGGGAGGACAGGTTGCCTAAAGAGAGGTGAATGAGCTGAGGTGGGAAAAGGAAATTATATAGCTCCTGTGCTGATCATTAGTAATTTATTACTATTAAAATAAAATAATAGTATAATAATTTTTTATATAAGCAAGGTTTTCCCTTTATTCAAGGCACTCTATGAATCAGGATCCATATAAAATCACTACTGATGAATCCATATCAATGCTATTTTTATCAATCATTCAGAGGACATAGTTCAAAAGAAAATAAAAAATTAACAACATAGAAAATGAACTAGTAAGACAAAATTCCTTGTATCTATACAAATAGGATACTCATACAAGCCTTTCCATTTTCTAACTCTGAGCCTATTCATTGCCTTCAATGCCCAGAATGTTCTTCTTCTTCATTTTTAACTCCTAGCTTCCTTAGATTTCTTCAAGACTCAATTCATATCCCATTTTCTGTAAGAAGTTTTTTCCTGGTTTCCTCTGTCCTTCCCTGAAAGATTATCTCCTTTTTACACTATAGTGTAAATGATGTGTCACCTAAACCCTTCAGTCTCAGACTACTTATTCACCTGAACTGAGGAAAGGATGAACTTGAGAGATAGAGGCAATCATGTACTCAGTCAATTAATAAACATTTATTAAGTGCCTACTATGTGTCAGACACTGCTAAGAACTGGGGATACAAAAAAGGCAAAACAGTTCCTGCCTTCAAGGAGCTCACAGTCTAGTAGGGGAAACAAATATGTACAAAAAGCTATATACAATGTAAATTGAAAATAATTAAGAGAAAAGGTGTTAGAATTAGGAGGGGTTGTAGAAGATAAGGTTTTAATTAAGACTTGAAGGAAGTCAGGAAAGGTAGGAGGCAGAATTGAGGAGGGAGAGTATTCCAGGTATCAACAACAGATAGAGAAAATGTTTAGAGCTGAGAAATGGAGAGACTTGTTTATAGAACAATCAGGGAACCAGTGTCATGAGATTGAAGAGTATGTATTGGAGGAGAAGGTATAAGAAGATTAGAAAGTAGGGGACAAGATTATGAAGAATTTTGAACATCAAGCAAGGGATTTTTTTTTAATTAAAGCTTTTTATTTTCAAAACCTATTCATGGATAATTTTTCAACATTAACCCTTATAAAACCTTGTGTTTAAATTCCCCCCCTTTCTTCCCACCCCCTCCCCTAGATGGCAAGTAATGCAATATATGTTAAACATGGTAAAATATATGTTAAATCCAATATTTGTATACATATTTATATAATTGTCTTATTGCACAAGAAAAATCAAATCGAAAAGAGTGAAAATGCTAGGTTATGATCCATACTCAGTTCCCACAGTCTTCTCTCTCAGTGTAGATGGCTCTCTTCATCACAAGATCATTGAATTGGTTTCAATTATCTCATTGTTGAAGAGAGCTATGTCCATCGGAATTGAATATTCATATAATCTTGTTGTTGCTGTGTATATTGATCTCCTGGTTCTGCTCATTTTACTTAGCACCAGTTCATGTACATCTCTCCAGCCCTCTCTGAAATCGTCCTGCTGGCTGTTTCTTATAGAACAATAATATTCCATAACATTCATATACCATAAGTTATTCAGCCATTCTCTAATTGATGGGCAGCCACTCACTTTCCAGTTGTTTGCCACCATAAAAAACGAAAGCAAAGGATTTTGTATTTGGTCCTAGAAGTGACAGGGAGGCCCTATAGTTTATTGAGAAGGTGGGTGACAAGGCTGGACCTGGGCTTTGGGAAAATCACTCTGGTGTCTGAATGGAGGATAGATTGGAATAAAGAGAGACTTGAGATACATAGACCTATCAACAGATGATTATAATCATCAAGGGATGAGGTGATGAGTGGCTGTATCAGAAGAGAGAGTGGAGCCTATTTGAAAGATGTTGCAAAGGTGACTTTAACAGGTCTTGTCAACAGATTGGATATGAGGGGTGTGAGATAGTGAGAGATAGTGAGGAGCTGAGGATGACACCTAGGTGGTGAGCCTGAGAGACTGGGAGCATGGTAGTATCCTCAACAGTAATATGGAAATTTGGAGTGGGGAGGGATTAGAGAAAAGATAATGATTTGGGTTTTGGGTAGATTAAGTTTAAGATATCTACTAGATATCCAGTTCAAGATACCTGAAAGGAAACTGGAGGTGCTTAGCTGGAGATCAGAAAAGAGATTAAAGCAAGAGGTTGATTTGATAATCATCACAGTAGAGATGATAATTAAATCCATGAGAGCTGATGAGATCACCAAGTAGAGTGTCTGGGTGGTTTACAAGGCAACCACTTACCCTCACCCAACTTGCAGAACCAGCTCTAAGTAGTTCTACCACCTCACAGTCACAAAGGAAAAGAAAACATCAAACACCCTTTTTGTATATTCACTCAGTTCTGGGTCAGCAACCACCTCTAAGCCACTAGTTCTCCTGGCTTGACATCCAAATGGAAGACAGTGCCAATTCCTGAGACATCCACATGGTCAATTAGATTGAACCAATCAGGCAATACCTATATATGCTTGAAAGACTAGCCCACATAAGCCAGCCTACCCATTTAAAAAGTTTAAATTTAAATGTATTTACATTTAAACATTTTAAAAGTTATATAAATGTGAATTGGAGGGTAGAAGCATGTTGAAAAGCATTTACATGAGAATAAGAGAAGAATATAATAGATTACCTGACAAATCAAAGTTATAGTTTCCTATTATAGAACATGAAAATGGCATAAAGACAAATTATAAGGAGGTGTGTTGTGGAGTGGAGAGGAGACAAAGACCCAAATATACTATCATGCTAGATTCTTTTCTTGTCTTCCACTGTTATAGGGGTGGTTGTAAGGACTAGTAAGTGTCTAGTGTCTTTAATTCTGCCTGGGAAATTTAGGAAAGAATCAGTCACATGGGTTGTCTATATCAACTGGTTGTGTGAGAACTTATGTGGGAGATGTGAGTGTAGCTGGAACAACATCTGTAATTGGGGATAAAACACACAGATGTGTTGAAACCACAAATCAGGCACAAGTACTGCCTTGAAATCATCAGTGTAAGTCTTTATATCTCAGAAATCTGTAGCTTCTATAGATTAGGGCTTAATTTGTTGTTTTGTTGATATATAGACATAAGAAAATGATGAAGAAAATGTCAATTATGCAGATGAGACATAAAAGTGTGCTAAGTTCACATTACCTTCCCCTCCAAGATCTTCCTAGATCTGGTTGTTAAATATTTGCCAGCAAACCACCAAAGAAGCACATTCTACTTTTGTGTTTGGAGGAGAATAAAGAATAAGAACAAGTGGAAGTAGAGTTTGAATCCATAGCAATTCATTGGGTTTGTTGGCAAGAGAATAAAGTGATCTTAAGAGGGAATGCTAAGTGTGGTGAGAGCTTGAACAGATGTGGTGCAATTAGGGTGTGACTTGAGAGGGATGGTGATGTGAGGGGGGGGGGATTGCAAATGGGAGAATAAAGCTGGTTGCTTCTTTCTTTCCTTTGTTCCCACAGAAGAAAAGAGAAAGTATATTTATAAAGATATAATACAGGAAAACAATTTTTTGGAAACATGTCCTAGAGAAATCTTCCCTTTTACCCTACCTTATCCCAATTCCACCCCATACTGCCCTTCCTTTCTTTCTTCCCTTAGTTCCAGCTACATGGAACAAACCAATACGGAATAAACTGTGATGCTAGGCTACAAAATTAGATTTTGTCCAGTACCATGGATCTAAGTTATAAGTTTCTTGAGTGAGGCAGCTAGGTGACACAGTGAATAGAGCATTGACCTTGGAGTCAGGAGGACATGAATTCAAATCCAGCATCAGACACTTGACACTTACTACCTGTGTGACCCTGGGCAAATCACTTAGCAATGATTGTTTGGGGGCACTAAAGAAAATGATTATTGAGTTTTCTTTTTTTTAATTCATTCTAGCATTTTTTTTTGAAGTAGATTACTTGGGAGGGATGTGAGGATCATCTGGCCTAAGATGCAAAACAATTATGATATAGGATATACAGTAGTGCCTGAATTAACAACTATCTGGATCACTTATTAAAATTTTACTCTACTGAAAACAGAACATATGAAAAATTCTTGACATTCCTCATGGACAACTTTGTCACTTAGAATGTAGAAGTGAAGGGAAATGATGTTCTGGATATCATTTTATTATTTGTGTGAGGCAATTGGAATTAAATGACTTAAGGATCAAGGGTATCTGAGGTCAAACTTGAACTCAGATCCTCTTGACTTCAAGGCCAGTGCTTTATTCATTGTACCATCTAGCTACTCTACTGGTTATCATTTTGACAAGAAAAAGTATTGGGTGGTGATGTGGAAGTAAGAGAAAATGATTCTATCATTACATAGTTTATAAGTACAAAAGAAGGAAATACCAAACATAATTAAACATGCAATAGAAAAGAAATATTTAGAAAAAAATCAGGAAAGAAAGATTTAGAAAAGTAGATTTTTTTTTAAAAAAGAAAATGTATAACTCCATAAGAAGCTTAGTAATATAGTAGAGAGTTTGATTCAAAACTAGGAAAACTAGTTCAAGTTCCATCTCTGACACTGAATGGCCCTATGAACTTGGTTAAGAAGTTAACTCTTAGTGTCCTAAGACTATAAATTGAAGAGAAGGTGCTGATCTACATTAGTAGAGATAATGTCCTCACCTGGCTGCTGTTAACAACAACAACAACAACAACAATAATAATAATGATAGACAAAGACTCTAAAGGACATGGAGCTGGAGGAAATTGGTATGTGACTTAGAAATGAAGAATAGCACCATAAACAAATTAGGAAAGCAGGGAACAAATTATATTTTTCAGATCTATGAAGATTTTATGACATGTAAGCTCAATTAGAATGTTGCTGATTGGGTATGATGGAATGTGAGCACTTGACTCTTTCTGACTTGTTACTTTTAACCTCCAGCTTTTTGCTCTGTCAGTTTTTTCTATTTACAGGTCTCTTTCTCCATCTACAATTTTCCTGTCCTATGGCAATGTAGCTTTCTCTTTTACTATCAATTGTGGTTCAAGCTGTTAACTTTTGCCTAACTCAGACTAAGGGGTCTGAACATGATGATATCTACAGCTCCTCGTGGTTGTGAAGGACGCTCTTTCCATTGGTATTGTGGTGATGGTAAGGTGGGGTAAAAGGGAAGATTTTTCTAGGACATGTTTCCAATGATTTAATTTTGATTTCCTGGTTTATATCATCTTTGGAAAGATATCTTTTCTTTTCCTCTGTGGGAACAAAGGAAAGAAAGAAGCAAGAAGCAAGCATTTTGTGTGCCAAACATTGTGCTAAATGATTTACAAATACAATCTCATTAGATCTTCATAACAGCCTTGGGAGGTTAAGTGCTATTATTATCCCCATTTTACACTTGAGGAAACTGAGGCTGGCAAAGGTTAAGTCAAAGGTCACAAAACTTGTATGTGTGTCTGAGGTAGGATTTGAACTCATAATTTTCTGATACCAAGTCAGTGCTCTATCCATTGTATCACCCAGCCCCCTCAGTACAGTAGAATGTAAGTTCCTTGAAATTAAATATTGTTTTGCTTGTAGCTTGTATCTTTAGTGCCTTGTAAAGTACCTTGTAAATAGTAGTTGTTTTATAAATGTTTGTTAAATTGAGTTGAATCTTCTAGTGATAGCTATATAAACTTGGTAAGGCTGGTTACAGTTGATGACAGATGCCCAGTTTGTTTCTGGCTTTATACTAAAAACCTTTCCAGCTTGATAAGAATGGCTTGCGATTTTAGTATTGCCTTCAAGAACTCAGGATAATTTTCACATCGTAAAGACTTATTGACAAGGTATATATGAAAATTGTCAGAAGTTAGACAAGAAAAATTTAAATAAAATTTTCATTTTTACAAGACCTATATTTTTCATTTCTTCTTTTGTCCTACTTATTTGGCAAATCTGAGATTAATTGCTATTCCTATTTGTGAATAAAGGAGAGAAAGCGTGGCAGAGTAACCAAAGAGCTGGTCTTGAATCTGGAAAGACCTAGTTTTGAATACTACCTTTGACATATATTGGGTAACCTCCTAGGATCTAGGCCACAAGTTCTAGAACTAGAAGTAAAGAATGTGATGACTTGCATTATTAGAAGCTTCCTCACCAGGATGTTCCCCAAATGAATAAGACCACAGATCTCTTCCAAGATTACATCAACTCAGAAGCACCAAAACCTTACAGACCCCTGAAGTAACTGTGAAAACAGGGCAAAAAAGCCTAAAAATTGGGATCATGAAACCCTACCTCCCAACCCTCAGATGAAAAGAACCCACCTATAACATAAAGTTTAAAGCCAAGAAGTAATTTGGAAAAATGAATAAACAACAAAAGAACCTAACCAGAAAAAGGTACTATGATGACAAGGAAGCTGTATTGATGATGATAGGATCTAGTGTGCATATATATATATATATATATATATATATATATATATATTTACATAGATTTTAACATAAGGGAGAAAGGAGTGAATAAACCTTAACTGGGTATTGCATATCTTAACTGAAAAGTCAACATACTGGTTCTGAATTGCTGAAAATTTATATATATATATGTATATATATACACACATATTATAGAGGTTATAAAGCTATAACTGGAATACACCTTGTCTACTAGATAAACTTTTGCTTCTCTTCCTGGAGTCCAAGTCTCCATATAATTTTTTCATCCCTTTTCTTATCATGGCCTTATTCAACAATCTTCTCCATTCTACTGGATCCTTGGCTTCTACACCCAGTTTTTCAAGCTCTGATAGGTGAGCTTTTGCTTCATCTTGCTAGTATTCAGGCCATTACTCTCCTCTCTTTACTGGACCCACACTCAGGTACCTTCTTCCCCCATACTTTTTACTTCTCTCTTTCCAATATCCTTTTACGCACTTTCCCTCTTAGGATGTAAGTTTCTTCAGGGCAAGAATTTGTCTATATTTATATCCCCAGAACTTGCTTGTCTATATTTGTATCCTCCAATTTTAGCATGGTACTTGACACATGGTAAATGCTTAATAAATGCTATCTATCTAATACTATCCTCCTTCATTCTTTTTAATTTCCTCTTTCTAGCACCCCTTTATATATATTAACATTCTATATTAGAATACAAGCTTCTTGAGGGCAAGAACTATATTAGTTGCTTCTATTTGTATTCTAGAATTTAAGCACAGTGTTTGGCACATAGTGAGAGCTTAATATATTTTCTGTTGTTTCTTTTTCTCTTTGTCTTATAGTACCTCTCCTCAAGTAAAACATGGGAGATGACACATATATTCAAATATTTTTTTCCCAACATTTTCTCTAAACAACTTTAAAATAACACAGTAACATGTCAGATCAAATTCTGGAGCAGCAGAACCAACAAATGGTTGGAGTGAGTCATTTCTCCAGCTCAAGATAACTTAGGAAGTTAGAGAGGGGGGGATTTGGCTGTCCAAGAGGGCACCAGGGCAGCAATGCCAGTTATGGGCTGTGGAGGTGGCAGCAACAACAGCAGCAGCAGTTTTGAGAACTCTTCACCATTCAGAGACAATAAAAGGATTAGCAATTGGTGAGAAAGAGATTAGAGGGGACTATGGTGCTGGTGGCAGTGAATGCAGGACCAGATACTGTTTGGCAACTCCATTGCCCATTATTCAGTTCCAAGTTACAATTTCAGCAGAGGAGTATTTGTAGTTGCAGGGAGCAGGACTCTGATTGCAGTTCCAGGGCAGAGGGAGACCGGGACTCCTAGTTCCAAATTGCAGTTCCAAGTCACAGTTCTAGGGCAGAGAGGAACACTAACACTTGTGATTACAAGGAAATAGGGCTACTATCTGGGTAAGAACCAGAGCACAGACCAGGAGAGCACTGACCATACCTCTTCTGAGATCACACTGTCTGGAAGTACAAAAAATTTACAGATCCATGAACTGAGAAAAGTTCAAGAAATTATGAGAAGAAAATTAATAGCTTGGTAAAAGAGGCACAAAAATACTGAATAAAATTATTCCTTAAAAAAGCAGAATTGATAAAATTGGAAAAGCTCACTGAAGAAAATAATTTATTTCTTAAAAATTGGACAAAAGAAAGTTAATGGCTTCATGAAACATCAAGAAACAAAACAAAATAAAAAGAATGAAAAAATAGGAGGGAGGGAGGGAGAGAGAAGAAGAAGAAGAAGAAGAAGCAGAAGAAGAAGAAGGAGAAGAAGAAGGGAGGCAGGAGAGAGAGGAAAAGAGAGAGAGAAGGATAAACAGAAGAAAATAGGATGGAGGAAAATGCATAGTTAGTAATTATAACTGCAAATGTGAATGAGATAAATTCACTAATAAAACAGAAGAGGACAGCAGAATGAATTAGAAACCAGAATCCCCCAAAAATGTTGTTTCCAAAAAGCACATGATACAGAAAGACATTAAAAAAAAGAATTAAAATAAGGGACTGGAGCATAATCTATTGTGTTTCAGCTAAAGTAAAAGAAAATACAAAGATACAAACATGATCTCAGACAAAGCAAAATCGAAAATAGAACTAATTAAAAGAAATAATCAGGAAAACTACATCTTGCTAAAAGGCACCATTGACAATGAAGTAAAATCACTATTGAATACATGTACACTAAATAACATAAATCTAAATTCTTAAAGGAAAAGTTAAATGGATTACAGAAAGAAATAGAGAGCAAAGCTATAAAGTGGGGGGCTTCAATTTGCCCCTCTCAGAATTAGATGAATCTAAGCATAAAGAAATTAAAAAATAAGTTGAGGAGATGAATAGAATTTTAGAAATGTTAGATATGATAGACCTCTAGAGAAAATAAAATGAGAGTAGAAAGAGAATAGAAAGGACTTTTCTCAGTTGTACATTAAATATTCACAACTGACCATGTCTGAGAGTATAAAAACCTCACAAACAGGTGCAGAGAAACAAATATTAAATGCATGTTTTTTTAGATCAATATATTAAAAATTGCATTTAATAAAGAAGCATTAGCCCTTTTTGTAGTGGCAAGAAACTGGAAACTGAGTGGATGTCCATCAGTTGGGGAATGGTTGAATAAGTTTATGGTATAAGAGTATTATGGAATATTATTGTTCTATAAGAAACAATCAGCAGGATGATTTCAGAAAGACCTGGAGGGACTTACATGAATTGATGCTAAATGAAGTGAGGAGATTCACAAGATTATGTGATGTTCAACTGTGGTGGATTTGGCTCTTTTCAAAAATGAGGTGATTTAGGGCAATTACAATAGACTTGTGATGGAGAGAGCTATCAGTATCCAAATAAAGGCCTATGGGGACTGAATGTTGCATTTTCACCTTGTTGTTATTTGTTCTCTCTCTGTCTCTCTCTGTCTCTCTCTCTGTCTCTCTGTCTCTGTCTCTCTGTCTCTCTGTCTCTCTGTCTCTCTCTCTCTCCTTTTGTTGAGGCAATTGGGATTAAGTGACTTGCCCAGAAGTGTTAAGTGTCTGAGATCATATTTGAATTTAGGTCCTCCTGACCTCAGGGCTGGTGCTCTATCAACTGAGCAACCTAGCTGCCCCCCCTTTTTTTCCTTTTGGATCTGATTTTTCTTGTGCAGTAGGATAAATGTGGAACTATGTTTAGAAGAATTGCATGTTTAACTTATATTGGATTACTTGCTGTCTAGGGGAGGGAGTGGTGAGGAAGGGAGAAAAATATGGAACATAAAGTTTTGCAATTTTTGAAAACTTTCTTTGTATGTATTTTGAAAAATAAAAAGCAATTGTAAAAAAAGAAAGAAAAATAGGAGCAAAAATGAAAAATTCATGACAAAATTTGCAGAGATGAAGAGGGAAAGCATTTCAGTAATGGAGGACAGCCAGAGAAAATGTCCAGAGTCAAGGCATGAAGAGTCTTGTTCTTAAAAGAGCAAGAAGGCAAGTGTCACTTGTATTAAAGAGTTCATTGAGGGGAATAATATATATGACTGGAAAGTTAGAAAAGGGTTAGATTATAAAGGACTACAAAAATTGCCTGTGAAGAAATATGAGGACAAAGTTGATATGAATTCAATTCAATTCAACAAGACTTTATTAAGCATGTCTTTTGTGGGTGTCTGTGGGGAGAATGTGTGGTAAGTATGGGTGTGAAAGATTATTGAAAAGTAATCAAAAGAGTTTTTGCTGTCAAGTAACATAATTTATAGGTATAAAAATTATTAAGGCAAATAAAAGCAAAATATAATCAAAATAAAAAAAATAATGGCAAATTAAATAATCCATTCCTGAAGAATGAGTGGGTCAAAGAACAAATTATAAAAACAGTCAATTTAAAGATGACAACAATAAGATAACATATTGAAAGTTGTGGGATACAGCCAAAGCAATACTGAAGAGGAGATGTCTATCTGTAAAGAGAGAAAAAACAAAAAAAGAGCAGATCAATGACTGGGCATGCAACTTAACAGCTAAAAAAAGAACAAATGAAAAATTCCTCATCACTAAAATAGGAATCCTAAAAATCAAAAAAGAAATTAATAAAATTTAAAAATTAAAAAAATCAAATTTCTGTATAAAACTAATAGCTGGTTTTTGAAAAAAACATAGTACAATAAGTAAGCCATTGGTCAATTTGATTTTTTTTTAAAAAGAAAGAAAATCAAATTGTTTAGGTTTTTTTTTTTTTTTGCTTAGGCAATTGAGGTTAAGTGACTTGCCCAGGGCCACACAGCTAGGGAATGTTAAGTGTCTGAGACCAGATTTGAACTCAGGTCCTCCTGACTTCAGGGCTGGTGCTCTATCCACTGTGCCACCTAGCTGCCCCAAATTGTTTAGTTTCAATAATTTTAAAAAGGTGAATATGTCACTAATGAAGATGAAATTAAAACAATTACTAGAAGCTATTTGACTCAGTTATATGCCAATGAAACTGATAATCTAAGTAAAATGGGTGCATTTAACAAAAATAAAAATCAGTCAGATTTATGAAAAAGAAAATATAATACTTAACCCTATCCTAGAAAAAGAAATTGAGTAAGTCATAAATAAGATCCCAAGGAAAAAAACTCCAGGATCAGATGATTTACAAGTGAATCCTACCAAATATTTAAAGGACAATTAATCCTAATATTACATAAACTACTTGAAAAAATAGGTAAAGAAGTACTAAATTTCTTTTATTATACAAACATGGTTTTGATGCCCATACAAGTCAGCAAAAACTGAAACAATTATAGGCCAATTTCCCTAATGAATATTGATGCAAAATTTATTTTAAATAAAGTACTAGAAAGGAGTTTACAACAATCAATCACAAAGATCATATGATATATCAGGAAACATGTATAGTAGGAATGAAGGACTGATTCAATATTAGGAAAACTAAAAATATAATCTACTAAGTCAATAACATAATGACAAAAATTATATAGTTGTACCAATAGACACAGAAAAAGTTTTTGACAAAATAGGTAAGCCATTGATCAATTTGATTTTTTTTTAAAGAAAGAAAATCAAATTGCCTAGTATCAATAATTTTAAAAAGACCCTGATGTTGAAAAAGATTGAGGGCAAAAAGAAAAGGAAATGGCAAAGGATGAGATGAATAGATAATGTCGTGAAAGCATTGAAAAATAGAAGGGTCCCAAAGAGTTAACCACAAGAAAAAAATTATAACAACCATTCTTATTTTTTTGCATTTTATTTTTTGTTAAAGCTTTTTATTTGCAAAACATATGCATGGGTAATTTTTCAACACTGACCCTTGCAAAACTTTCTGTTCCAAATTTTTCCCTCCTTACTCCCACCCCTTTCTCTAGATGTCAGGTAGTCCAATACATGTCAAATATGTTAAAATATATGATAAATCCAATATATGTATACATAGTTATACAGTTATCCTATTGCACAAGAAAAATTGGATCTAGAAAGAAAAAAAACCTGAGAAGGAAAACAAAATGCAAGCAAACATCAATAGAAAGCATGAAAATGTTATGTTGGTGGTCCACACTCAGTTCCCACAGGTCTCTCTCTGGGTATAGATGGCTCTCTTCATCACTGAACAATTGGAACTGGTTTGAAACATCTCATTGTTGAAGAGAGCCATATTCATCAGAACTGATGATATAATTTTGTTGTTGCTGTGTATAATGATCTCCTGGTTTTGCTCATTTCACTTAGCATCAGTTCATGTAAGTCTCTCCAGGCCTCTCTGAAATCATCTTGTTAACAACCATTCTTATTAAAAAACACTGGATAGCATAGAAATAAATGGAGCCTTTCTTAAAATAGTAAGTAGTATCTATTTAAAACCAAGAGCAAGCATTAACTGAAATGGGGATAAGTTAGAAGCCTTCCCAAAGAGATCATGGGTAAAGCAAGGATGGCAGAAAGTGGAGGGGAATTAGGAAGCCTTTTGATAAGGATGACAGAAGAGAGCATAAAAGTTGCTTTAAAGCTTAACATTTAAAAAAAAAAAACCTAAGAGCCTGACAACTAGTTCCATCACTTCCTAGCATATATAGAGAGAAGAATGGAAGCAGTGTTAGCTTTTATATCCTTGGGCTCAAAGGTCACTACAAGTAGTGATTGCTGCCATGAAATTAAAATACCCTTCTTAAAAGGAAAACTATGACAAATATAGACAGCATGCTAAAAAGCAGAGATATCACCTTACCAATAAAGGTCCATATAGCTAAAACTATGGTTTTTCCAGTAGTAATGTATGACTGTGAGAGCTGAACTACAGGGAAAGCTGAGTGGTGTAGAATTGATATGTTTTAATTGTGGTGCTGAAGAAAACTTTTGAGAGTTCATTGATAGCAAGAAGATCAAGTTAATCAATAATTAAAGAAATTAATTCAGGCTATTTACTGGAAGGTAAAGCTTAAATACTTTGGTCACATTATAAGAAATAAAGATTCATTGGAAAAGACCCTGTTATGTAAAAAGATTGAAGGCAAAAGGAAAAGGAAATGACAAGGGATGAGATGAATAGATAATGTCATGAAAGCAATGAACAATAGTGGAAGGTAGAAGGGTCCCAAAGAATTAACCACAATTGAAATACTCAACAAGAAAAACAACAAAAACAAAGATGTTCATCTTTGCCTCACCACTATTATTCAAAATTATATCAAACTATCCCTACTATTGGGTATTAGGCGATATTGTACTAGCTATAGCAATAAGACAAGAAGAAGAAATAAAAATAGGAATAGATGAGGAAAAAACTATTACTCTTTGCAGATAATATGATGGCATACTAAGGAAATCCTAGAGAATCCACTAAAAATTAGTTGAAACAATGAACAAATTTAGTAAAGTTGAAAGACATAAATTAAACCCACAGAAATCATAAGCATTTTGGTATATTACCTATATATATGTATATGTACATATACATACATATATGTATATATAATCCATCAGTAAGAAATAGGAAGGAAGAAAAATTCAATTTAAATAATTGTAGACATTATAAAATACTTGAGAGCCTACCTGCCAAGCCAAACCCAGGAAACATAAAATTACATTTACATAACATTTTTATACAAATAAAATAAAATCTAAACAACTGAAAAGAGATCAATTGTTCATGGATAGGCCAAACTATTAAAATACAAATTACAATTCTACTTCAATTAATTTAATTATTCAGTGCCAAACTAATCAGACTGTCAAAAATTATTTTATGGAACTAGAAAAAAAATAACAAAACTTTTGTTCCAAAAGAACAAGAATATGAAAGGAATCAATTTTAAAGAATGAAGAAAAACAGCCTAATTAGATTTCAAACTGTGTTATAAAGTACTAATTATCAAATAATCTGGTACTGGCTAAGAAATAAAATGGTTGATAAATTGGATAGATTAGGTACAAAATATACAATAATAAATGACAATAATAATCTAGTGTTTGATAAACCCAAGAGCTAAACTTTGGGGTTTACTTGACAAAAACTTCTGGGAAAACTGAAAATCAATTTGTCAAAAACTAAACATTAGACAATCATCTCATATCATTAGAAAATTAGGGGAGCATGGAAAATTTTACTTATTAGATCTGTGGATAAGAAAAGCATTTATGATTAAAGAAGAGATAGAGAGGATCACAGGAGATAAAATGGATAATTTTGATTGCATGAAATTTAAAAGGTTTTGCACAAACAAAACCAATGTGTTCAAAATTAAAAGAATGCAGGGAAAGAGGAGGAGGAGTAATTTATAGCAAGTTTTTCTGATAAGGGCTTCATTTCTCAAATGTATTAGGAGCTGAGTCAAGTTTATAAAAATAAAAGCCATTCGTCAAAGGATTGGAACAGGCCGTTTTCAGACAAAGCACTGAAAGTTTTCAATAGTAACATGAAAAAAAATACTCTAAATTCCTATTGATTAGAGACATCTCAATGAAATAATTTTAAAATTCTACCTCCCACCTATCACATTGGTTAATATGACAGAAAAGAAAAATGATAAACTTGAAGGGGATACGGAAAAACAGGTACACTAATGCATTGTTGATAAAATTTTGAACTTTTCCAAACATTTGTAGAACAATTCAAAATGAGGTCAATAAAACTATAAAATTGTGCAACCTTTAAAATCTAACAAAACCATCCAAGGTCCTTATCACAGAGGTCAAAGAAAAAGGACTTATATGAACAAAAATATTTATAGCATCTCTTTTTATGAGAGCAAATAATTAAAAATTGAGAGGATGATTATCAATTTGGAAGTGGCCAAACATATTGTAGTTTATGGCTATAATGGAATTTTTTTTTGTGCTTTAAGAAATGACAAGCCAGATGATTCAAAAAACTTGGGAAGAATTATGTGAATGATTGTAAAGTGAAGTGGGTCAAACAAGGAGAACAGTAATATTGTAACAATGATCAACTATAAAACATTTGACAGATATAGATCAGTGAGTATTATTCAATACTGTGGTCCAAAATAATTCCGAATGATTCATAACTGAAAATGCTGTTTAACTGTAGAGAGAAAACTAATGAATTCCAGTATAGACTGAAGCATATTGTTTTTGCTTTTTTTTTCAACATGGATAATGTACAAATGTGTTATGCATGACTTCATATGTATAATAGGTATCATATTGCATTCTCAATGGGTTAGGGAGGAGCTAGAGAGAGGGAGAGAATTTGGAATTCTAAATAAAAGAAAAGGAATGAAAAGAAATAGAGAAAAGAAAACATATGTGAGATGGTAGTTTTCTTTTTTAATTCCATATCTGGGTTCAAATGGTGAAGTACTACTCTGAAGTCAACTTATACAACTTCTGATCAGGTAAGTCTTATGTGATCATAGATGGTCTATATGACTATGCAAACCAGAATATCTTAAGAAATTGAGTTTTATGTCTCAATTTAAATTTATATTTTTTTAAATGAAATTAATTTAAAACAATTGAAGCTTAGTTGTATCAGTTTCTTTGCTAATAGAAAAAAAATCTACTTTCTGATTATTTAAAAAATGTTGACCTTTTAAAAATATAAAATTGCTGATGTGTACACACTAATGAATAATGTGATGCAGGCCTCTGAAATCACACCCACATTCTTAAGATTCACCTGACATTGCAGGTGGCTCTCCCAATAGATCCAATTTCTTACCTGTATTCTGGCAAGTATTTGCAAACTAAGTATAATATCAATACTTGTCAGGATAGGTTAACATTTACAGATGACTAAATTGACTTGGAGCTATAATGTACAGTTCCCCAGTAAACACTTGGGGATAGTGTGCCTGCAACAGCAAAGGTTAATGAAACTTAGTTTGAGTTAAAACATTTTTCTCAGCTGACTTGCTTTCAAAGACATGATCTAGACTGAGCTCCAAAGCAGATTAGAGACCATGCTTCCCCTCTAACCACTCACTCTCCAAATGCCAAGTGTTACCTTTTAAGATATCCAGGAATCAAAGGGAAGATTTAATTTTGCTTTTGTTTTTAAAGAGAGACTATGAAATAAACCCATGGCATTACTGGACAGGGACAGTTTCTCTTTGAATACTGCAAAGAATTAGACACTTGTCATACCTTAGCTGGTTCTGTTAGGTCAGTGTAGTATCTGTTAATGAATGTTGCTTTGGAGATTATATTCTCCAAAGAAAATTATTATACCAGAACAAGATAATTATGATTACACTTGGGAAAGATTATAAAGGAAAGGAATAAGGCACCTATTCTAAATGTAAAGGTTTTATCTTTTTATTTTTCTTTTTAAAAATCTTAACAACAGGATGGAGAGTTAAGATCCTAATCTTAAGAGGTGTTGAAAAGCTTCACCAAAAATAGATTCACTTGCCATTTGATTAACTGCCCATTAATAATAAAGGAAAAATCCTACATGCCTAAAATCTTCTATCATATATGTGTTATCAGTATTGACTTAAGTGATAAGAAAATCTGAATATGATTCACATTAAATAGTCCTATGATCCAAGGGTATACTACAACCAAATCATGAGAGCCATTTATTAAATTTTGAGTGCTAGCATTTATGCCTTGAAAACAACAGATACTATTATTTATGACTTGGTTTATTATTTTGTTAATTGTTTACTTAGGAAAGTGAAGGAGAAAATGTTAATGATGCAGATTAAACTTAAAATTTTGTCATATGTAGGTTTGCTCCCAACCTCATTCCCAGCACTAATTGTTAGAAAGATTATTAACAAAAACTTATTTGCCTCAGTTTTCTCAACTGTAAAACAGGGATGATAATAATATCTCCATGCGGACCTCCCAGGATTGTTGTGAGAATCAAGTGAAATAATATTTGCAAAAGAGTTTAGCACAGTGCCTGTCACATAGTAGGTGGTATATAAGCCCCTATTTCTTCCTCTCTCCTCACTGTTAAACACTTACCACCATACTACTGGAACTCCTACCATGAGAAAGATGGAAGGAAACATTTTATAATTCTCTGGCATATGTATGTTTTTTGGTGTGTAGTGTGTGTAGAAATTTGTTAAAAGAATGAATAGTGATCTCAGAGTTTTGTGTCGCAGTGTGCTGGAGATAGATAACCGGCAAGAAATGAATATTATAGCAGGAAGTGAACTCTATTAGCATACTTTTATTTCTGGGTAGCAGCCCAAACAAAAGCATAGAGTGACATGGCTTTGTGAATTTTCCTCTCCCTATATTATGCCCCCCATTCCTGTAACCTTTTATTCTATGCTTTCTTTTTGAGAGAAAACATATTTAGAGAGAAGGGGGAAATAGTTCTACTTAGCACCTATGTGACTATGGAAGAAACATTATTCTGGATTGAGAGGGCCTTGGTAATAAATCTTATCTCTGATGCTAATGACCCCTGTGATGTCAGGGAAGTCACTAAATTTTTCTGAGTTTCAGTCTTCTCAGATCTAAAATGACAGAGGTAAAATAAATAATCTTATAGTTCTAAAATTTTATGAACTATAAATTGCTTTTCTGATACTGAATATC
Organism: Myrmecobius fasciatus; assembly: GCA_023553655.1. Lineage (NCBI taxonomy): Eukaryota > Metazoa > Chordata > Mammalia > Dasyuromorphia > Myrmecobiidae > Myrmecobius > Myrmecobius fasciatus. The sequence goes on from JAJPUD010001984.1 coordinate 164,743, forward strand.
TTTTTATAATATTTTAATTTATTTATAGAGAGATACTAATATACAGGTACCATTGGTTATTGGATATCTTAAGAGGTAACATTTCACATAACATTCTATATTTGTAGAGTGAGTGTTTACATGGGAGGTATGGTCTCTATAGACTGATGCACATTCATCTTTATTTTCTTTTACAGAATAGTCCAAGGGACAAATAAATGAGGAAAGTATTTTTCTGTTGGTCATTCAGGTTGAGATGATTCAGTGTAACTACATATGAATTCTTTAAATACAATGAATTCTTTAACTTATTTTAAAATTTAATTTTATCAAACCGCAAAAATTCAATTTTATCAAACATTAGCAATATAATGATTTTTAAAAGTTCAGATGGTGTCCGCTTTAAATTTGATGCATGTAATGCATTATTATTTTCAGCAAATACTCCCTATTCCTTTCCAATAACAGTAATATCATTAAGCAATCAGTTCTACTCAGTCAAATATGTATGTTGAATTTTTTTTTTAGTAGCAAGATGATGCAGCATATTTTCATGATTCCTCTTCAACAGTGTGGTTCAATGGATGAGTTTTAATTAGAGTAATACTTCATAGATAATTTATATTGAAAAAAAAGTACAGAGCAGAGAACAAAAGAAGATTGAGAAAGAAGCTCAGAAAAGTAGGTAGCTTTGAAAACAATGTATATTTATTACGTAGTTAAAAAATTAAACAGTGTGAAATGGAAGTACATAGTTTATATTAAATCCTCTTTTTATGTTGTGCTGTGTATATGAAAAATTTTTTTGGTCTTTTTGTATTTAAGTTTAAAATGAATAAAAATAATATAAAGAGGTATATTGAAATAAATATATAATAAATATCATTTAATTTGAGGCTGTTTTCCTTTCTCCTTTAATTCATCCTCAAATAAAATTCATGGCCTTTTATTTATTGATTTTGGATGTGTCATTATTTCTTCATTACAACTTTGACCTTAAGCAAGGATGCCAGAATTGGGATTTCATAGTTACAGACTGCCAATTTTTACACTTATGTTCATGAGAGCCTAGCAACAAGTTGATTCTCTTAAATAGAGATGTGCAGCACCAACCTGAGTACAGAGTAATGTTTTAGGTAGCCCTTAAAAAGTGAAGTAGAGAGGAAAGGACAAAAAAGCTAAACACATCTATAAGTCATTTTCCTTTAGGAAGATAGCTTCAGGATTCCCTAACACTAATGACCAAGCCAAACTTTTAAGAAAAAAAGATTCTGCTTGTTGGAAAAAGCAGAATTGTGACAGCTTTAAACCCTTCCTTGTTTTTCAAGCAGCAGTGGTAAAAAATCTGCAGAGAGCAGAGAGGATTGTTGCCTTAGCAAAGCCCCACAGAGATGCTTCATTAACCCAATTAAGCAGGTGGATGGAGAGGGTCTCTCTGATAATTTACACCTTGCTAATGAAGTGTGTGACTCTTAATCTCCTCCAAACAAGATACACTTATGAAACTCTGGTGCAAGGAAAGGGAAAATTAATTAGGTGAAAAAACTATGAGATTATAGGAGAGGGATTCCAGCAAGGCAACTGTAACCTGGGTGGTTATTCATTTTAACCTTTCTTAAATTAATGGCTGAGCTGTCGAGTAAACAAGTTTGGGTACCATTTTGTCTTACAAGAAAATTCTGTTGCCTTAAAGCCAGACATTGTGACTTACCTGATTTTATATTTTCTTTGATATGTTATAAAAATCACTCATATGGAGCTCTATGCATGGTCTTCTGGAGGCTGATTTTAATCTTTGACAACTGCAGGGCTGTTTACAAATTAGAATGAAGAATAGACAGAAACTTCATTAATCTGTCTATCCATTTCAGCATTTTTACAGACTCTTTTTCCTCCAACCCTTTGCTATTTTGCATGATAGAATAGTGGAGATATTTTGGTGTGTATATATATATATATATATACACATTGTATATATATATATATATATATATATATATATATATATACAGAGAGAGAGAGAGAGAGGAAAAATATATTTGCTGATTGCTTTTGTATTTAAGGATTAGCAAGTTTTGTATCATATAATTATCAATTTGAGAGCCCTTGATCTTCTCTCTCTTTTTTCTTTTTCAATTTATTATTCATTTCTCTAATGTTTTCATAAACTTCATTTTTTGCCCCATCTAAAAAGTTACAGCAAAATCTCAAAAAACTGGTTAAATGTGAAATTTTATTATATCTACTGAGCTGGTGGTTGTGACTTTGGCACAGTTAATAGGCCTAACTTCACTTTTTTCAGAATTTTGCAGGTTTGGCATCTGGAAAAGTTTCTTGTTTACTTAATTTGATTTGTCATTTTAGGATTCTACTTGTTTGCTTCAGGCTTGAAGATTAAAATGAATTATAGTGAATGTTATTCCAATATTTAGGTGTCTTTGCCTTTCCTTGAAATCTGCAAATTTGATAAAACCTCTGAACTCTTGCTCAGGTGTTTCCCTACTCTAGGAATATCTTTTCATCCTATAAAATCCAACTCAAACATCTCTATCTCCAGGAAGTCTTCCCTTTCCTTTTAGTTGGTAATGAACTTCCTCAGCAGACCTCTCATAATACTTAACTTAGTATCCATCTAATATAATTAAGTAATATTGTATATAATGGTCATCTGTTTTGTCTTATCCCTAATTTATACTGCTAGATCAGTGAAGACAGGGACTATATTTTATCTAAACTTTGTATTCTTTGCTTTCTTCCCTTTTAGTAAAGGGTTCAGCATAAGGTAACTATTTAGTAAAAGTTTGTTTTATTAGTTATTGTTTTAAGCAAGGGGATTTTGTTGTAAGCAGATTAGAGCTCCATTTAATGAACCTTTGGAATTATATAATCTCAAAACTGGAAGGAACGTTAGAAATCATTTGGTCAATTTTGTTTGTTTTTTAATCCATCCTTGAATGTCATAGTTTTATGTCCCCTTCCCATACTGATTGGCCCTTTCATGGACATTTTGATGTCCGTGGTGTAACCCCCTGCTAATTAATGATTAACTACTCTTTGGGTCAAGTCATCCAATTAGTTCTGACTATGTCATTATCAAGCTCACATCATTCTAGCCTGTCTGAAAGAATATCATGAAAGATTTTGTCAACTGCCCAGTTAACATTTGAATATATGATGTCTAGGGCATTCCCTCATCTATTAATTTAGTAATCTTGTTCAGAAAAAAAGAAATGAGTTTAGTCTTGACCTGTTTTAGATAAATCCATTCTGACTTTTAGATATCAGCTCATAAATCATCCTTTTAATAATTCTAGAATTTTTTAAGGAATCAGATCAAGTTCAATAGCCTGGACTGGTTTTTTTCCTGTTCTTCAGGATTTATAAAAAAATCACTGACATTATGTCTCTAATCGAAACTGCATTCTTTCAGTTCTCAATTTAGTTCAAGTTATCAAAGGTTTATTAAGAACTACCTATGTTCAAGGCACTGTGCTAGGGATATAAAAACAAAATGAAAAAAAAAGGTCTCTGCCCTCAAGGATCTAACATTTTGTGAGGAAAAGGGGAATGGAAAAAGGAAGGAATATAACATGCCCACAGAGGAGTAAATAAATCTAGAACTTCAAAATGAGATTTATATATATATATAATCCAAAATTATAAAAACATTGAGCCAAAAGCTGCTTCCCTGTTATTTCTACTAATTGATCTGAGTTCTGCTCTCTCAGACCAAGCAGACCTAGTCTAATTCTTCTTGCATATGACAACTTGTCAAATTTTTGAAGACAGCTATAATTTCCCCTGAGTCTTCTCTTCTCCAGGCTAAATAATAGCATTTCCTTTGAATAATTGTCATTTGACATGCTTTCATGTTGTCTCACCATCTAATTTGTCCTGTGGATATAACCAAGCTGGTGATTGTCTTTCCAAATCTGTGGATCCCCATACTGGACCCACTATTCTAGACAAGATCTGGGCAAGACAGAAGACAATGGATCTATTGCCCCTTTATGTTGGATACTTTATTTGTGCTAGACATTGACTAGTACAAGCTTCTTTCTTTCCTTCACAAGGTGGAATCAACCTATCTTTTCAATCTTATCTACTTTTACTACACTATAGGTATCCTGAGCTCTGTCTCTACTCTAATTATCATCCCCATCTCTTCCACACAAGGACCTTGTATTGTACTCCTGGAATCACCTGGGGTTCTGATATGTGGATTTTTACCTTTTCTTGCCTGGAACTAGGTCTTTGTGACACTTTTGGCTGCCTTTTATAAATCATACCTCTTCTCCACAAACTGACAGCCACTCTCCCTCCTTCTAGCTCTCTTCAATGTGTTTTAAAACGCATTTAAAATGTAAATATGTTCTCTCTCTCTCTCTCTCTCTCTCTCTCTCTCTCTCTCTTTTTCTCCTGTCTCTTTTTCTCTCTGTATCTCTCTTTGTCTCTCTTTTTCTCTTTACTCTCTATCACTGTCTCTGTCTCTCTCTTTTTCAATATCTCTTTTTATCTGTCTCTTTCTGTTTCTCTGTGTCTTTCTGTCTCTGTCTCTCCTATCTTCTATCCTTTGAACTCATTTTCATTTTATTTCCATGTAGCTCATGCTATTCCCTCTCCTTAGAATTTTCTCCAAAACCACCCCTCTGCCTATCAAAATTTTACCTATCTTTCGAAGCTCATCTCAGATGTGTTAATTCCTCCATGAAGCTTACCTTCAATCCCTCAGCTGAAAGTAATCATTCATATATTTGTAATTACTTAATACTCTGGACTTTTCTTAAAGAATTTATATTACATTTTGTGTGCCATGTGTATTTTCCCCATGGGATTGCAAGTTTCTGGAGTGTAGAGACGTCTTAATCATTCCTGTATTTTCCATGGGACTTAATAATGGTAATCAAATATAGTACAACATAGGGTTTTTTAAACTTTTTTTTTACTTGTGACCCCTCATCACCCAAGAAATATTTATACAACCTCAGGTATATAGGTATGTTAAATAGGTATACGATTCAAAAATTTACTGATAATATATCATGATTTTGTTCACTATTGATAAGAGAAATGCAAATTAAGACAACTTTGAGGTACCGCTACACACCTCTCAGATTGGCTAAAATGACAGGAAAAGATAACGATGAATGTTGGAGGGGATGTGGGAAAACTGGGACACTGACACATTGTTGGTGGAGCTGTGAATGGATCCAACCATTCTGGAGAGCAATTTGGAACTATGCTCAAAGAGTTATCAAACTGCGCATACCCTTTGACCCAGCAGTGTTTCTATTGGGCCTATACCCCAAAGAGATCTTAAAGGAAGGAAAGGGACCCACATGTGCAAAAATGTTTGTGGCAGCTCTTTTTTATAGTGGCAAGAAACTGGAAACTGTGGATGCCCATCAGTTGGAGAATGACTGAATAAATTATGGTATAGGAATGCTATGGAATATTATTGTTCTGTAAGAAATGATCAGCAGGATGATTTCAGAGAGGCCTGGAGAGACTTACATGAACTGATACTAAGTGAAATAGCAGAACCAGGAGATCATTATATATGGTAACAACAAGACTATATGATAATCAATTTTGATGGATGTGGCTCTTTTCAACAATGAGATGATTCAGGCCAGTTCCAATGATTGTGTGAAGAGAGCCATCTACACTCAGAAAGAGGACTGTGGATCACAACATAATATTCTCTTTTTGTTGTTATTCGTTTGCATTTTGTTTTCTTATTCATTTATTTTCTTTTTCTGATCTGATTTTTCTTGTGCAGCAAAAGAATTGTATAAATATATTTAAACATATTGGATTTAACATGTTTAACATATGTTGGATTGCTTGCCATTTAGGGAAGGGGGTGGAGGGGGAAGGAGAAGAAAAATCTGCAACACAAGGCTATGCAAGGGTCAATGTTGTCAAATTATCCATGCATATGTTTTGAAAATAAGACGCTTTAAAAATAAAAAAAATGATTTTGTGACCCCCCCAGATTCAGTTTATGAGACCCCATATGGGGTCAGAACCCACAGTTTAAGAAGCTTTGTTACAATGAAAGATCAATGAATCTGGGAAATCTGGAGTCCTGAGTTTGATTTCCAGCTCTGCCATGTACTTAGTGATATGATTTTTAGCAATTTAACTTTATGAAATTTGGTTTCCTTATCTGCAAAATAGGAATGAAAACATATCTCTCTGTGGGGTGCAAATGAGATAATGTATTTAACTTTTTTTTTTTACCACTGTAGTGCATTACCTTAATATTCTTAGTAATGAATATATAGCACCTTGGATTTTGGGGGAATCAGGGAATACTGAGTTCTAGATACATGATTTTTCAGTGTGGGGCAATCTTGGTGTGGCAGCTTCCTCTGTAGATGTGTGAAGAATGGCAGCTTTGTCGTTTATAATCTTAAAAGAATAGCAGCATGCATAAGACAATACAGCTCATGTGTGAGAGAGACAGAACTCAAAAGGAGGATTCCTTACTCCAAAGCCAGCTCTGAGTCCATTATGATATACTACCTCTCATCTTGAACATAGCTGGTATTTAGTTTATTGTTTATTGTATTGTATTGAATTGAAATTTGCAAAGAAGCCAGAATAGCTCCAAATGCAAAAGGAAAGGTATTTTGAGAATGAAAGACTAAACAATAATATTAAGAGTTATTATTTATTTTATTTAAAGTTTACAGAGTATTTTTATTTGCTTTATCTCATTTTATCCTCACAACCACCCTATGAAGCATATGTTATTATAATCCTAATTTTAAAGGTGAAGAAACTGAAGCAGATTAGAAGTTGACTTCCCTAGAACTATGAGTATATGAGAGGAAATTTGAACCCAGAGCAGTGGGTTCAAAGTGGCACTGTGAATGGAGTGCTGGGCCTGGAGTCATGAAAACTCATATTCATTAGTTCAAATCTGGCTTCAGACATTTACTAGCTGTGTGACCCCAAGCAAGTCACTTAGCTGTGAAAGAAATGGCAAATCGCTCCAATATGTTTGCTTAAAAAAAAAAAAAAGAAACCCAAATGGAGTCACAGAGAGTTGGACATAGTAGAAATGACTGAACAACACCACCTACCTGATGCCAAGTCCATTTTACCACCTTGCTTCTTAAATGATTTGTTAAGTGCAAAGCAAGCTTGATGGCCAGTTCATTATGTGAGGAAATTTCATGCCCAAAAGTAATTAATTTTTTCAAGGCCAGTTAGAATCATCACATGAAATACTGACAACTGAGCTAAAGAATTTTATCAATCATGAGCTTATGGTGTAGTAAAAAGAGCAGTGGTTCTGGAAACAGGAAACTTAAGCTTAATCCCCGGATCTAAAGTTTCACAAAATCAGAGATTTAGAACTAGAAGGGACATTTGAGATCATTTAGTCCAACCCCTGACCCCACCTCCACCATTCATTTTATTGAAGAAGAAACCAAGAACAGAGAAATTAAGTGACCTGCATAAAGTCAAGCTGATAATCAATGACAGGGCCAGAATTTAAACTCACATTTTCTTAAAAACTCTTCTAAAATCTTTGTTCTTTTCATGAAGCCTGAACCAGATTATGATCAGTGTAACCTCAAGCAGGTCACAAAAATCTCAGAGCTGGAAGGAATCTCTGAGGCTACTGATCAATTGAAATAGAATCCTTCTATGACGCCCCCAATGATTGATCATTCAATGAAAAAATATAATAAGAAAAGTTTGCAACTGGGGCAAATAGCATTACACACACACACACACACACACACACACACACACACACACATTCAACCCTCCATGGGGGAGACACTGATTTACACTGTAGGGTAAGCATCTGGACCACTTATGATGCCTACTTTTGAGGAAGCTGACATGGGGGATGGGAGGCTTAGATTAACTATTTTTGCTAACTAGGAACTAAGTGCTATTATTTCTCCTGAAGGACTGAAAGTGTTTTCTGTGCCTCTAATTTAGCACCCTGAAGTAGAACTTGGATCTCCCCACCTTAATTGTTGCTTTGTTTGCAACTACACTTGAAAACCTCACAGAACTATTATTGACCAAAATAGCCCATTCCACTGTTGGAAAGTTCTAATTATTATAAAATATTGGCTTATATAATCCACGATCTGGAGTCTAGCTTACAAACTAGCTCTCAGGGGCAGTGGATAGAGCACCAGTTTTGAAGTCAGGAGGGACCTGAGTTCAAATTTGACCTCAGACACTTAACACTTCGTGGCTGTGTGACCCTGGGCAAGTCACTTAACCCCAATAGCCTCAGCAAAAAAAAATAGTGCTCAACAATGCCCATGGGGCACTTTTATGCCACATCAATGGTTATATATATACATATATATATATTTCCTTAACTGTAAAATGGGTATAATAATGATACCTACTACCTAGAATTGTAATGAGGATCAAGTGATAATATTTGTAAAGGGCTTAGCACAGTGCCTGGCACAAAGTAGGCACTATATAAAGGCTTATTCCTTTTCCATCTAGAAAAGAAAGTTCTCACCACCAAAATCTTTGCCCCTGTCAAAATGATTCAGTATCAAGAATAAAATTAGATTCATCAGTGAAAAAAACATTTTAAGAAGTGGTATTATATCTGCTTTGCCATTGTATATGTGTCCTAAGGACAATGAAACCTTTTCTTCTTATCTGGAGCTGTAACCTTTCCTTAGGATGTGAACTCTTTGAGAACAATGGCTATCTTGACTTCTCTATCTTTACAACACTTACAATGAGCTTTCATTCATTCATTCACAGTTTCTTCCCTAAAAGAACAATGTAGCAGAAAATTTTGAGTTAGAGACCTACCTCCTGAATGAAGGAATTCCATTTTCTAATAAAGTATTTATGGGTCTGCATAACAAAAGACAAATGTATGAGCTACATTATGATAATCAATACTGGATAATCAGAAAACAAATTTTCTTTTCAATCCACAGTGCTTATAATGTCCAATTAGCAGTGTATTATCAATAATATACTAATAAAGGACGTGAACAGACAGTTTAGAAAAATTCTGACCACACTAGTACAGTTAGCCAATTAGTATTTATTAAACACCTATTATGTGCTAAACACTGTGCTAAGTAAGGAGTGAGAATGCAAAGAAAGGCAAAAAAAAAAAAATCCTCTTAAGGAGTTCACAGTATAATGCACAATATCTAATACTATGCAACTCTTCCTAGATTACTGCTTTGTTGTGGTGGAGGCACTTGGGAGAATCAGTGAAACTATGTAATGCTGTACAGGGTTGCCAAACACGGAACAACTGATTAGTTTAAGATTGGAAAGGGAGTAAGAAGAAGCTGTATGTTATCACCTTATTTCTTTAACTTATATGTAAAGTACATTATGTGAAATGCTAGACTGGATAAATTAAAAACTGGAATTAAGGTTGCCAGGAGAAACATCAACAATCTCAGATATGCAGATGATATTACTCTGATGGCAGAAAGTGAAGAGGAATTAAGAAGCCTCTTGATGAGGGTGAAAATCGAGAATGTAAAAGCTGGCTTGAGGCTTCAAAAAACTAAGATCTTGGCAACTGATCCCATCACTTCCTGGCAAATAGAGAGAGAAAAACAATGTCAGATTTTATATATTCGGGCAGACATGAGCTATGGCAAATCTAGACAGTGTGGTAAAAAGCAGAGATATCACCTTGCCAACAAAGATCCATATAATCAAAACTTTGGTTTTTCTAGTAACAATATATGGCTGGAGTTGGACTATGAGGAAAGATGAGTACTGCAGATTTGACACTTTTCAATTATGATGCTGAAAAAGACTTTTGAAAGTCCTTTTGACAACAAGGAGGTCAAATCAGTAAATATTTAAAGAAATTAATTTAGGCTGTTCACTGGAACACAAAATGCTGAAGCTGAAGCTTCAATATTTTGGTCGTATAATGAGAGGATAGAAATGATTCTGATGTTGATTCTGAAGACAAAGGCAAAAGGAAAGGGCATGGGAGAGGATGAAAATGATAGAGTGTCATGGAAACAATGAATCTGAACTTGGACAGACTACAGGAGATTGTGGAGGATAGGACTTGGAGTGCTATATTCCATGAGATCATGAAGTGTTAGTCATGACTAAATGCCTGAATAACAATAACATTATGCAAATGACTTTACAATTCTAGAGTAGGGTTGAAAAGTATAGTAAATCATTGCCATCTTCATCCCTAAATGGACAAGCCATGTGGCAAACAAATTTCAATTCCTTGGAATATTACTCTGTTTAATGGCAGCTTTTGTTCTGGGCAATTGAGTAATGAAAACTTTTGAAAGTAATGTACTTTTCACATTATGTTTCATTTAGTTTAGAAAAAGGCAATTTTTTAGGTATTATATGTGGGTCTATGTAAAAATGCATAAATGTTTTATAGATCTTTTAAATTTTCCATATTGATGATGTTTTGAGTTCTTTGAATTTGTTCTTACTGTGTTATAGACCATTGGTCAATGAAGGCCCAGTCTATGGGGTATGCACAAGATCCTCTTTCTGCTGCCTACTCATATAATGGATTGGTGAGTCCATTTCTGGATTTGTGTGATATATGGTCCCACTCTTTATTTCAAAATATGCATAGAAATAACTTTATTATATGGTGATGGAAAACATTTTTTATTAAAGCTTTTTATTTGTATAACATATGTATGGGTAGTTCCCCAGCATTGATCTTTACAAAGCTTTCCATTACAAATTTCACCCCCAGTCCCCTCCCCTCCCCTAGATGGCAGGAAGTCCACTACATGTTAATAATGTTGAAATACTTGACAAGTTATGCAAGAAAAATGCTATCTACAAGAAAAAAAAGAAAATCAGAGAAAGGCAACACAATGCAAGCAAA
>JAJPUD010001984.1:182551-226116 GCA_023553655.1 Myrmecobius fasciatus
AGTGATTTGGAGCACCTTTTCATATGACTATAAATAGTTTTAATTTCATCCTCTGAAAATTGTCTGTTCATATCCTTTGACCATTTATTGATTGGAGAATGGCTTGAATTTTTATAAATATGAGACAATTCTCTATATATTTTAGAGATGAGACCTTTATCAGAACCCTTAAATGTAAAGATGATTTCCCAATTTATTGCTTCCCTCCTAATCTTGTCTGCATTGATTTTGTTTGTACAAAAACTTTTTAACTTAATATAGTCAAAGTTATCTATCTGGTTTTCAATTAAAAGTTCCAGTTCTTCTTTGGACATAAATTTTTTCCATCTCCACAGGTCTGAGAGGTAAACTATATTATGTTCCTCTAACTTGTTTACAAAATCACTCTTTATATCCAGATCATGAACCCATTTAGATCTTATCTTGGTATGTGGTGTTAGATGTGGGTCAAGCCCTAATTTCTTCCACAGTAGTTTCCAGTTTTCCCAGCAGCTTTGTGAAATAGTGAATACTTATCCCAAAAGCTGGGGTCTTTGGGTTTATCAAAAACCAAATTGCTATAGTTATTGCCTAGTTTGTCTTGTGATTCTATCCTATTCCACTGATCGACTACTCTATTTCTTAGCCAGTACCAAATGGTTTTGATGACCGCTGCTTTATAATATAGTTTTAGATCTGGTACAGCAAGTCCACCATCTTCAGCCTTTTTTTTCATTAATCCCATTGAAATTCTAGACCTTTTGTTTTTCCAAATGAACTTTGCTACTATTTTTTCTAGATCTGTAAGATAATTTCTTGGGAGTTTGATTGGTATGGCACTAAATAAGTAAATTAGTTTGGGTAGTATTGTCATTTTTTATTATATTTGCTCGTCCTACCCATGAGCATTTTAAGTTTTTCCAATTGACTATGTCTGATTCAGTTCTTAATTTTCTAAAGGTAAATTGACATGCTTATAATCTAGCAACAGATTTCCCTTAGCTACTGCTGAAATTTTGAGTGTATTATAGTAATTTCTAAAGAGCCACCAAAAGTCTTAGAAGTCCATAGCAGACTCTCTCATAGCCATAGTACCAAGGCCCAAATGAACAATGGTAGTTCTGAGAAGCAACAAGTTTGAAACCCAGGAGTATATCAATCTAGTATCTAAGACACTATGTCTTGCATAGGGGCAACTCATCCATCATACATGCTGTACCCAGAAAAAACTTGATTGGAGCAATACCTTGTAGCTAATCACTTTAAGGTGACCAGAACCAACTTATTGCAGAGATCACACTAGAAGTCTTTCTGGCTTGGTAGAAAAGATCAGAACTTGGGCTCTGTTGGCAGACCCTTTGAGAACCCAACACTATTTTCATGCCATGATGAGGTATAGGAATAAAACATTTTGAGGATCAATAGAATGAGTACTAGACAAGGAAGTACTTTTCTTTAGGAAGAGAATAATGAAAGTAGGGATTTGAGAGATCTACAGGCTTCTGATACTTAGTAAAGAGGTAACAGAAAGAAGGAGTATAAGAGTTACAAAGGGAAAAAATGAAAACAAGGGAAAAAACTTTAAAATTAAAAACAATGTCTTTGGTAAGAACAGAACCCTTATTCTCTTTGAGAGAAGTCTTCTAAAGGAGTTAAAAAAATGAAGAAACAGATGAGGAAAGTGAGCAATTAAAAATCCATTTCTAACTTGCATATTCAGCCATTATTAAACTATACTTAACATTTCAGCAATAGCTGAGGGAAATGCCACTAAATTATAGATACATCTACTTACCTTTGAAAAACTAGTTAAAATGATCATTTCCTTAGGAAGGAGAGTGTGAATAGGCTCCCAAGAGGGTCATGTGATTGATAATCCACAGAATTTCTCTCATGACTCTTAACTCTTCTGATGGGATGTGCACTATTGTTCATCTTTAAGAATAAATGAATTAAGTATAAAAGCTGCAAGGAATTCAGACACAGTAGGAATCGGATCAGGTCCATCAGGAAGCAAGGGTAGCAGATGGAGCAGGGAAGCCAACTGGTTGTGTTTAAAGGGGGGGGGGAGGTGGCAGAAAGACTAAGGAAGTTATTTGAGAATCTATGAAGGGGAAGGAAGCATTCACAAGAGCAATGAATAGCACAAGAAACAGAAAGAGACTTGAAAGTTATGACATCTACAAAATAGGAAGTAAGTGGATTAGAAGAAATCATTTATAAGTTAATAAATAACAACATTTATGGTCAGATGCTGATTAATTAAATGCACATCTCCATATTCCATTGATTTGAGAAAAATGTGTTTTCCTTACTTTATTTCTGAGTTTCAAAGTATATATTAACATCTTCTTATTCAAAATGCACCCTTATAACATTTTTAAAATTATGAAGGCATTCATCAATGATTAAGGCTGTATCTACAACTATTTTCACCAGTTTGATTGAAATAACTAGTCAATTAATCTTAAAACTGGTCTGAATAATTCCTATATTGCACCCATCCTCCAAAGCCAGTTTTGAGAGATAAATCAAATGAAGAGAGCTTGAAAATATCTCAAAGGTCAGATAGGGAAGCTAAAATACAAAAAGCAAAAGACATTTAGTCAAGATTGTACATATTTATTTTACAATTTTCAAGCAAGATAGTGGCCACAATGAAGTCTTTTTGACTTCATCTCTATATATGTGATGCTCCATTGATATTTTCAGGGTCATAGCACCTGTACAGGTTCACAATCCATTCATTATTTTTGAGCCTTTGTTTCCCCTCTGAATTTCTCATATATCTGATAAAATTAATCATATGACATAATGTCAACATAAAAAGACATTTGCTTAAATACAAGATAAAAACAGACATCTCACTAGATAGATAAATTGATAGAGACAGATATATATATGTAGATATATAGATATAGATATAGATAGGTAGGTAGGTAGATAGCAAAAAATACTTGCCAATCTGGGAGTTTCCAAAAATCATATATTTGTCTCATTTTATCCCCATCTAATTTTTAGTTGTAGGTCTCAGAATTTTCCTTCTTCACCATTATTAACCAGTGCTTTCTCTGGGAGATTCAGAATTTATCTCATGTCTAGACTTCTAGAGATATGGATAAGAAAGTGTTCAGTTCTCATACAAACATCCAACTAATAACACATGTCAAAATCGAGACTTTGTCTTATCCCACATAAAGGATGAAAACAACATAAAAGATTCATAGTAGCTTAACAATTAAAAACAATTTTACTCTGACCCTCTGATGAGTCCTGCTTTTCCATCCCAATAACTAATATAGGATTTCAATCTTATAATTCTACTCTGTTTGGATTCCCAATGGAAGAGGAACTTAAGGTTTCTAGAGAAACTACCCTTACTTCTTGTAAGACATGCAAAATCCAAATAATTCATGACAAGAGAGAACCATTTTTTTGATCTTCCACATTCTAGCTAGCTCTCTTATTGCTTCTTCAGATCTGAGATCACATATTAATTTCCTTTCTTTCCATTTTGATAAATCCCAGTTCTCTCGAAGCTCCATCATTGATTGTTTTTGAATAATGCCATTTCTGGGTCATATGGTTAAGAGGCTTTGCCATTGCTTCTACAAAGCTGCTATTAGAAACTCCATAGGGAGAATATACAGATGCATAACTTTATTCCACTAAAGATATATGTCTACTCTTATTTCTGTTCTGGTTCTGTCTCTCTGTCAGATTCACTGTCGTGATTTTTGGTAGGTCTATCTGTTTGAACCAATCAAATCATCCACAATGCTAATAATGAGATCAACTATCAAGTTCTTTGTATAATTAAAAAAAAAACAAATAATATCCAGATCTCTTTAACCTCATCAAGTTGCCTGAACTTTGCTGAACAAAACTTTATGCTAAATAATTGTTCTTAGAGTTAAAATGCCATTTCCAGCTGGAATTTAGTACTTGGGTTTTTGCTTGAATAAATCTATTAGTGAAGAAAAATGGAAGACAGATCAGTCTTAAGAGCACTCATTAACTAATCTTCTAATATCTGAAAGGAAAAGTAATATTTGTAAAACTTTAAGAATTGTGGAGGTTTGTGATTTCTGTGCAGTATATCGGAAATTGACACAAGTCTGCTGGAGACGATTTGATCTAGTTCAAGAGAAACTATTCTTAAATCAGATTGAGTTGATTTGACTGTATAGACTTTTTTTTAAATTTTTTTTTAAAGAAGGTAGCAGCTAGATGGCTCAGTGGATAAAGTACCTTGTCTAGACTCAGGAAGACTTGAGTTCAAATCTGACCTCAGAAACTCACTAGCTGGAAAAGGAAATGGCAAACCACTCCATATCTTTGTCAAAATAATCCTATGGATAATTTGGTCCATGGAGTCATGAAGAGTCAGAATTGACTGGATGACTGGACAACATCAACAAAGAAAAAAGTGATATATAAAATGTTAGAATGCATATTAAACTTTAAAATGTGTTATGAATACTTCATTCATTTGTTGTATAGAACCAATTATTAAGAATTTACTAGCTCAATTCTACTTGCTTGTAGATTTTTTTTTTATTCTTTTTTTGGTGAGACAATTGGGTTAAGTGACTTGCACATGGTTACACAACTAGGGAGTGTTAAGTGCCTGAGGTGGGATTTGAACATAGGTCCTCCTGACTCCAGGGCTGGTACTCCATCTATTATGCCAACTAGCTGCCCCAACCAGCCCAATTTTGAATGAGCACAATGAGATGTTATAGAAAGATTGCAATCTGAATTCATAAAAAGTATTCATATATATGAAGTCACAGATCCATAAATGCAGTTAGTACATAAGAACATTTTACTTGCAGTTCTATATTTCTTAGATGATTAAATGAGATCTGAGACTCACTGATGGGAAACTTGGTAAATTTTCACGAACATGATTAGAACCCAGGAACCAAGAAGCAATGGGTATTTCTAAAATGGATCTTTCCTTGAGAGTTTTCATTGGTGTGATTCACACATTCATGCTTTTCTATTATTTCATTTTCTTTGCTTGTTTACAATAAAACTGAGAAAAAATTCAGAGATATAGAGGAATTATCTTGAAAGAAGAATTCTTAAAGAGTATTATAGAAGTATCTTTAGGGAGTTTCATTCTCTCATTCCCAGATTCCTCAATCCTACCCTACCCATAAAGTCAACTCCACTTTATTTCACTACGCCCACTGAACTTTCAGCTTTATAATGAAGAAATGTTTATTCTGGACTTCTCAAGAACCTTCCTTCTCCTTGCTCTCACTAAGATGTAGCTTTCCCTAGATAACACTACAGCTCTTGAACCTCTTCTGCAGGATTGGCCAAACCTATGCTCATAACTCCTGACACATAGATCTTTTTATTTTTTTATTTTTTTTTTTTTTTGCTGAGGCAATTGGGGTTAAGTGACTTGCCCAGGGTCACACAGCTAGGGAATGTTAAGTGTCTGAGACCAGATTTGAACTCAGGTCCTCCTGACTTCAGGGCTGGTGCTCTATCCACTGCGCCACCTAGCTGCCCCGTGACACATAGATCTTATGGGAAGAATGGGTATATTTCTTGTTCCCCACAGTTAGTTTCAGGCATGCCATCATTTAGCAAACCCTCCTCCTTCTGAGTTTACAACATTGTTTTATTTTTCACTCTTTAAAGACTGCCCCAACATTCTCCTTCTTAACCCAGAAGTTCCACACCTGGCTTTTTTTCCTCCTCAACTCCTTATACTTCAATATTCATGTTGGTGCTTCTTTCCCCCAACAAGTTAACTTTCCAGTTCCTTGATTTCTTGAATTCCCACGACCAAATCCTCTACTCTACCTCAGCCATGAACAGCAACGTCCTAGATTTCACCATTACCCACAACTGATCAGATTCTTTGATCAAAAACTCTGAAACTATTCACTGACAATTAATATTATTTCATGTCTTCCAATGCTTTGCTCTCTTTTCCCTATTCTTTGTCCTTATGGCTCTCTCTTACCCACTGTCCTCCAAACTTACTCAAGCCATTACCCCTCCTTTGATTGCCATTTGCTTCCTTTCTAGTCTCAAAACTAATTTTTTGTTTTTGTTTATTTTTTTACTACTAACAATTTTTAATAATAGCCTTTTATTTTCAAAATATATGCAAAGATAGTTTTCAACATTTACCCTTGCAAAATGTTGTGTTCCCAGTTTTTCTCCCTTTCTTTCCCCCACTATAATCCAATATATGTTAAACATGTGCAAATGTCCATATTTATCATCCTGCACAGGAAAGATCAAATCAAAAGGGAAAAAATGAGAAAGAGAAAAAAAAGCAAACAGAACAAAAATGATGAAAGTACTATGCTGTGATCCACATTCTGTCTCCACAGATCTCTTTCTGGATGCAGATGGCTCTTTCCATCACAAGTTTATTGGAACTAGTCTGAATCACCTCACTGTTGAAAAGAGCCAATTCCATCAGAATTCATCATAAGATAATGTTGTTGCTATGTACAATGTTCTCTTGGTTCTACTCAATTCACTTAGAATCAGTTTATGTAAATCTCTCCAGGTCTTTGTGAAATCATCCTGCTGATTGTTTCTTATAGAACAATAATATTTCATAACATTCATATACTATAATTTATTCAGCCATTCTCCAACTGATGAGCATCTACTCAGTTTCCAGTTCTTTGCCACTACAAAAAGAGCTGCCACAAATGTCTTTGTACATGTGGGTCCTTTCCCCTTTTTTATGCTCTCTTTGGGATACAAACCCAGTAGAGATACTGCTGGATCAAAATGCATGTACAGTTTGATAGCCCTTTGGGTATAGTTCCAAAATGCTCTCTAGAATGGTTGGACAGTTCATAACTCCACCAACAATGCATTAGTGTCCCAGTTTTTCCATTTCTCCTCCAAAATTTATCATTGTCTTATCCTGTCAACTTTGTCTGAGAAGTGTGTACTCAAAACTATTGTTAACCAATTACAATCCTAGACCATCTTCTGCTTTTATATTCTTTAAGTAGAGCTAAAACGATTCACATAAAAACAAAATTATTGAAAAAATAATTTTGAAAGACTTTAGAAGACTGATTAATGGAATGAGAAGCCAGAATTCAGAGGACTTAAAGAGGAAGCACACTGTCCATCTGCTATGGAGCAGATGGATATAACATCCAGAACAAAACATTTATTTTTGAATATGGCCAATGTTGAAATTGTCTTTGTTGCATTAATGTGAGTTTATTGATAGATTTGTTTATTTTTAATTGTTCAAGGCAGTGGAAAGGAGAGAAGTAATAATTATTTCTTTAAAAAAAGAAAGGATTGTTTATATTCATCATCTTCCCCCCTCATTCACTTCTTAACTATTTGTATTCTATCTCAACATTGTTTCCATCTTCATTGGGCATCGTTTCCCATCTCATGTTCTATGGTCCAACCAAACTAGCCTTCTTATTGTTTAACATGATATCCATTTTCCATCTTTATGTCTTTGCAAGGATTGTCCCTTTTTCTGTAATGCATTCCATTCTCACTTCTGCCTCACTTGATTCCTGTCTTACTTAAAACTTTAGCTTATTTATCATTTTTTACAGAAACCTTTTCTTTTTTTAAATAAAGCTTTTTATTTACAAAACATATGAGTGACCTTTCTACATTGACCTTTCTACATTGACCTACAAAAAAACTTTTTTTTTTTTTTGCAGAAACCTTTTCTTGATCCCCTCAACTACTCTTACTCTCCTTCTATAATTACTTGTATTTAGGTGGTCTAGTAGATAGAGTCCTTATCCAGTTGACCTGGAACCCAGGCCAGTCACCTAACATTTGTTTGCCTCAGTTTCCATATCTGTAAAAAAAGGGAACAATAATAGCACCTAGTTCCCAGGATTGTTGTGAAATATTTGTAAAGAGCTTTGATACATAGTAAGTACTTATTAATTAATTAGTATCTATCTATATTTAACCAAATTGTATTAATTATGTAAATACTTACACGTGTGCAAAAGAATGACAAAAGTCCTGAAATATGCCTTGCCTGGTGCAGCCACAAGTCATTCATGCTCCCAGTGGTCACCGCTAGGGAATCTGGGGGAACCTGTCCAAATGTAAACATAATCCTGGAGAGGGGCCCACATCAAGCCATTTTTCAACCATTAATGACTAAATAAAAATTAATTTCCCAGTTTCCTTCCTTGTAAGATTTGAAGGGGCAAGACACAGAACCAATAAGTTTTTATGAGTGTGTTGGATGAACTAAAGGCACCCTATAGTGGTATCTTCTGGGTAACCAGCAAGCACTTTGAGAACACCAAATACTTGGGAATTGGGGAGATACTGAAAAATTAGGGAGATTGTTGAAGGGAGATGGAAGGAAAATTTGAAGTCATATTTTGCCTCCTGCATAGTTCAAATAATGAAATTCAGTAGGTACTTATTAAATAATAATTATGATAAATAATGATGGTCATAATAATCATATATTGCACTTATATAGAGTTTTAAGACTTACAAAGTGCTCTTCAAATATTGATCTCATTTTTTCCTCACAACAAATCTGGGAAGTAGGTGCTATTATTATCCTAATTTTATAGGTAAAGAAAATGAAGCAGATAGAGGTTAAATGATTTTCCCAGGATCATGTAGCTAACTAAGTATGTGTCTGAATACATCTAAGTAAATATTTCAAGGCAGGTTTTGAACTCATATCTTTCTGATTACAGACTCTAAACTCTGTCCAGCGTTTAAGGCATGACATTAGGCACTGGAGTGGGTTCTAAATAAATAAAATAAATAAGATTTTTTTTATTAAGTAAAAGAAGAAATTTTTTGCTCAATTGCATCTAGCCTTAATTACTGAATGGGTGCAGCCTCAGCCAAACTGAGACCTGTTGAAAACTTTAACTTAAAAAAGCAAGTCTCTCATTGCATCCAAGGCCATCTCCAGTCATCCTGATTTATGCCTGGCCACTGGATCCAGATGATTTTGAAGGGAAAAGAGAGGCAGGTGATCTTGCCCAACCCTCTCTTACTTCAATCTGAATCATATCATGGTCCTCTTCAAAAATGAAGGACAAACAACAACAATAATAAAAACCAATTCTCTTAAAAGGGAGTAAGCCCCTTGAGAATGAAAATTTTTTTTGGCCTATATCTCTAGCATCCAGCACAGTTCCTGAAGGTGTTTAATAAATATTTTGTTGCTCAATTGGCTCGACCCATTTCCTTATCTACAAAAAGTGATAAAGAATAACTGCAAGTGAATACTGTTATTTAAAATAAACAAAACAAAAAGCAAACAATATTTCTTAAATAGTTATAACGTATAAACTATGGATGAATATCAAGAACCTAACACTTTAGAAGAAAAGGCCCCACATGTGCAAGAATGTTTGTGGCAGCCCTTTTTTGTAGTGGCTAGAAACTGGAAACTGAATGGATGCCCATCAATTGGAGAGTGGCTGAATAAATTATGGTATATGAATGTTATGGAATATTATTGCTCTGTAAGAAACTACCAGCAGGATGGTTTCAGAGAGGCCTGGAGAGACTTGCATGGACTGATACAGAGTGAAATGAGCAGAACCAGGAGATCATTATACACGGCAACAACAAGACTATATGATGATCAATTCTGATGGACATGGCTCTCTTCAACAATGAAATGTTTCAAATCAGTTCCAATTGTTCAGTGAAGAAAGCCATATATACTCAGACAGAGGGATGTGAAATGTGGACCATAACTTATCATTTTCATGCTCTCTATTGATGTTTGCTTGCATTGTGTTTCCTTTATTTGATTTTTCTTTCTTGTAGATACGATTTTTCTTGCACAACAATAAGTGTGGAAATACGTATACATATATTCGATTTGTCAAGTATTTTAACAAAGTTAACATATAGTGGATATCCTGCCATCTAGGGGAAGGGTAGGGAGTAGGGGGGGAAAATTTGTAACAGAAAGCTTTGTAAGGGTTAATGTTGAAGAATTACCCATACACATATTTTGCAAATAAAAAGTTTTAATAGTAACAACAACAAAAAAAGAACCTAACACTTTATAGGATCTAGCTTGTACAGGACATACGTGGGAGGGAATAATAATGCCTTTCTATTCTTCCAGGTTAATAATTTCTTGTTGACTTATATGGTTGAGATTATGTTTTACATATACATACATATATATATACATATACATATATATATATATAATACTGTATATAATAGAGATTCTAGAAAACCTTGAGTCATTGATCTATTGGCCTATCTAGATTTATTGACCTTTCTGCTTCTTTTCAGAGTGTTATTATTTATTCATTTTAAAATCTTTGTGTGATGACAGTAATGGTGGTATGTTAGCTCCATGAATTGCTTAATACAAAAAGTAATGTGATCCTGAGTTCTCAGTTGTTAAACACTTCCCTTGATCCATGAAATTCCTTTAAATTAACTTTATATGTTTTGTTTTTACTTATCTGTGCTTATTGTTTTCCTTCAGAACAATGTAAACTTCTTGAGGGTAGAAGTTGTTTTTAGCTTTTTATTTGAATTTTGTCTTTGATCCCTCTCACAGTACTGGCATATGATAGGTAAATGTTTGATTAATTGAATTGAAAAAGTACACACATACATATATGTTTATGTATTGTTTTTTTGTTTGCTTTTATAATTCTGTCTGAATGACTGAGTTAATAGCTAGTACACCATTAAGCTTCTGTTTCCAAATACTTATCATGAAAATCATGTGCTGCACATAAGCTATGGTAACTGTCTAACCTTCAAAGGTCTCTTTTCACCACTAATATGAATATCTAGTATCTATGATTAATCCTGGAAGATTTAAAATCATCACTGAAGATTTAAGATCATCATGACAAACTTCAAAATAAAAAAATCACAGCGTATAAAACATTTATTCTATGTTATGGATGAATTCTTTAGATCTTTGAGAATGTCTAAGTGATTTGCATGTCAGTAGTATTTATATTTTTATATGTAAGTTCATTCAATACATTCTATTTAAAAATCATTGTGATCATGCTTTCCTGTGTTTTTTTTTTTGTTTGTTTATTTACCTGGTAGTTGGCTCATAACTAAGGTTTTCTTTGTACAGATTCCAAACTACTCATTGTAAAAAATGTCTTACTCTTCACTGTCAATATGGGTTATGAAGAGAAATAGATACTAGTTGAATTGGCCGATGGTCTAATCCTATTGCTAAGCTGAGCTTCCTTTTTTTTTTTTTTTCCTGTCATGAATAACTTGTGGTTGCACAAAGTGTTTTCAAATGTCAGATCTATCAATCATACAGATAAGACAAATAAAGAGATAAATAAGAACGTTTTAAAAAATTCTTACAAGGAACTGAGGAAGAGATTAGAGGCAAATAATTCCCTGTGTGTTTATAATAGCAATCATTTTGCATTAAGGTGAATGAGAATACTTTTCATATTGAAGGAGGCACTATGTGTCTATTGCTAATCAGAGAGACTATATGAAGCAATTTATTTCCTTGCATTTCTTCTTGCCACTCAGTATCCTTCTTTCACTCAGGCAATCGCTGAGGTAAATGAGACCATGACACCTTAGCTTTCTGGACACTGATGCTTCTGAGGTGGTTAAAATAAGTCTTATTAAAGGACAGATTCTCCAAAGGTAATTATTTTTCATGGCTGAAACTGTATTATGTGCCTCTTTGTTGTCATCAGTTGAAGCCTGTTGTTTCTGCAAAAAACAACAATGGCCTTGAAGATTAGGACTGCATATTATGAACCTAGTAGCACAGCAGGTTAGCAGTGTTTGTACCAATCCTATCAATTTCTGGCATCGGTCCTTCTTTACTCCTGGTAATTAATCTTTTCATGAATGCTGTCACATTTAGAAGCATTTTATTAAGTTTCTGGATTCCAAATTGCATGTAACTCACTTGCTGATTTGCTTTATCCTCCTTGGAAGCTCAAAACAAAACAAAACAGATCTGGTGTTATTGATTCCATTCCTTCCTTTATCTTCTCTCTATCAAAGACAATTAGATAACTTATACACACAGAAAACAACAAATCCTATCCTCTTCATGGCAGAGGCTCTAAGTCCAGTCTGATGGTAGGTGGGATGCTCTGGTGGGGCTCCCTTCCTCATGTTGGTTCTATGCGGGGTGAGCAATGGTGAGCAGTGGACTGTCTTCCTTCATTGAAGCCTTCATACCTCAGAAAGGAAAAAGCTAGAGAAGAAATACGACCTGTTCTAAATGAATTTTGCTTATTGCCCTTGGACCCAGGACTGATTCTGCCCGACATAACTGAATCCCATTTTTTGCCGCCTTCCCAATTGCAATTGAATTGGAGTGTGGTGGTGTGAGTGCTTTTTTTGCTTTGGCCCACTGACCTGATTGCAATAGGGGAGGTAAAATATTTTCATTACCCTCTCCCCCAGAATGTAGAAATCTTCAAAGGGAACCTGGGAAGGAGGTTAGCTTCTTAACCCTAATTTCCCTACTACTGCCTCTGCTTGGCTGTGCATCACAAAATTAGTCTTTAGCCGCTGTACATGGAGGCACCAGGATTGTTGTCGGTTTCACTTTTAAAAAATCATTTCATATTGTAAACCCAGCGATTATTTCATGCTGTTTAAACTATATTTGTAGTCTTTGATCATGCACAAGTAGACTGAAGTTAACTGCTGATAGAATGAAGATATTGTTCTCAGCATTTCTTTCTCTCTCTTTAAGAACCCTGTGCCTAAAAGCTGGCATCCAGAAATTTCCACTACTATATTACAACATGCCTTTGTTTTTTAATTGGTTCAGGACTACCCATTTGCATGACAAGCAATATAATTCAGAAAGAAAAATCTGTGTATGGTATGTGTAATACATATTTATTGCATTTTATAAATGACTGATTATTTAAATAATTTGAAAAATGCTGGATTGGCAAAGAATGCCAAAGAGAAGGAGAAAGTGTTAGGCATTACTGATTATTGTTATTGTACCATGAGACCCTTTCTCTCCTCCTTCTTCCCCCTTTCTTTTTCCTTAGGAGATCCTTTCCCACCAGTCATCCCTCTCCTCACCCCCATCTCCCAGCAGGGAAATACTATACAAGTAGGGGGAGAAAATGGTGGCTGCACAGCTTTTGAATAGCACAGCCAACTAAATTTAAGTGCTTTTCTAAATATATTTCAAGATTGAGTAATTAAGGATTGTAAAGCGTTTGGGAAATATAAAGTGTTATGTAAGTGCTAAGTAATAAAGAGTAATCATAACAATAATAAAAGGGTGAGCTGTTAAATCTTTCTCCTTTCTTCTCCTTTTAGAATTTCCATCATTTCAGATTTGGCTCCTAAGAGCAACACTTACTTTTTAAATGAGAGACTAGGAGTTGGGGGAAGAAAAAAAAAAAAAGGAAAAGGTCTCCTTGGTGAGTTAGACCATCCTCTCCTTTTCTTTCCTCCAAACTCTGTCACATACAATATCACTGGTTTTACCCCTCCCCTCAAATCCCCTGAAGTTTTATCCTAATTAAAGGATGTAGAGAAAAATGATATAGAATTGTACCTTCACCTTCCATTTACTGATACTCAATAAATACCTCCAAATATGCTAATAATTACCATAGCAATGACTAGTATTTTAAAATTATGTGTCAGAGGCTTATAACCTTTGTGTATGTGTGTATCCTGAACCCTTTGGGCGGTCTTAGAAAGCCTAGGAACTCCCCCTCCTCCTCAGAGTAATGGTTTTAAATGCTAAAGACAAAATACATAGGATTACAAAAGAAACAATTATGTTCAAGCATTTATCAAAATGTATTTGTTTTAAAAGTTTCCAGGTTAAGAACCATTGGAAAAGTCATTTTAAAATAAGACTCTAGATCCTCTTAAGGGATGGCTCTTTTCCTGTAATCAGTGATTAATATTACCTTACTCACGCCTACCCCCACCTAGGTTGTAGCTAGTTTTGCTTGTGACTGACATATTGAGGTAGAGATGCATAGCAATACTTGTGATCAGAATTATAATTACCATAGGGAGAAATATCATAGGGAGGGTTTGTCCCAGGGTTCTAACATGGCACCGAGGTCACTTTCAGAAAGGGCATACACCTTTTGATGGCATTGTTTGCCACATGTGCTACAACGCACAGAAATCAACTCCTAGCTTGGACCACCATTCCCTCAGTGGAACTGAATTCTCTGCTTCTCTCTGACTTCAGTCAGACTGTCCTCTTTTGCCATAGCCTTTCCAGACCTTTTGAAAAATGACTGTGCTCTCATTCCCAGTAACAGTGCAGTATATGACCATACTTGGTCTTCTTTTCACCCATTGAATGATTCACTTATTGAATAATTTTCTGCTCTCTCCAATCTCAGGATGAACTACTGGAGCTGTAGCCTTGTGCATACATATATCTACTTGGGAGCACATCTAATTCTGAAGACCATGAAACTTTGACTAGCATAGGTCATGATTTCAGTTCTCAAAGCATTTAGAGCTTATTCACCAAGACACAGGCTGGAGAAATCATTTGTTTGAGCGAGAAACAGAATTTACATTCTTGATGACTTTGCACTCAAAGTGGGAGATTTATATGCCTGAGGCTTATGATTTGATGGGTAAAACAGGCCATAACTATGGAGATTTAGATACGTCATTTCCTCTTTTTTCTTTTATTTTCTTTCACATTATAGTTTGTGGGGTCACATTTTTTTTTAAAATATAAATTTCATTTTATAGAATTTTCTTTCAGGTACCTTATCTATATTGAATATTAAGCCACACAAGTTTATTTTATTTTATTTATTTATTTATTTATTTATTTATTTTTTATTAAAGCTTTTTATTTGTATAACATATGTATGGGTAGTTCCCCAGCATTGATCTTTACAAAGCTTTCCATTACAAATTTTACCCCCAGTCCCCCCCCCTCCCCTAGATGGCAGGAAGTCCACTACATGTTAACAATGTTGACATACTTGACAAGTTATGCAAGGAAAATCCTATCTACAAGAAAAAAAAGAAAATCAGAGAAAGGCAACACAATGCAAGCAAACATCAATAGAGAGCATGAAAATGTTACGTTGTGGCCCATATTTCATATCCTTCTCTCTGGGTGTATATGGTTTTCTTCAGTGAACAATTGGAACTGGTTTGAGACAATTCTTTGTTGCAGAGAGCCATGACCATCAGAATTGATCATCATGTAATACTGTTGTTGCTGTGTATGATGATCTCCTGGTTCTGCTCATTTCACTCAGCATCAGTTCATGCAAGTCTCTCCAGGCCTCTCTGAAATTGTCCTGCTGGTCGTTTCTTACAGAACAATAATATTCCATAACATTCATATACCATAATTTAATTTATTCAGCCACTCTCCAATTGATGGGCATCCCTTCAGTTTCCAGTTTCTTGCCACTACAAAAAGGGCTGCCACCAACATTCTTGCACATGTGGGTCCCTTTCCCTCCTCTAAGATCTCTTTGGGATATAGGCCCAGTAGAAACACTGCTGGGTCAAAGGGTATGCACAGTTTGATAGCTTTTTGAGCATAGCTCCAAATTGCTCTCCAGAATGGTTGGATCCGTTCACAGTTCCACCAACAATGTATTAGTGTCCCAGTTTTCCCACATCCCTTCCAACATTCATCGTTATCTTTTCCTGTCATTTTAGCCAATCTGACAGGTGTGTAGTAGTACCTCAGAGTTGTCTTAATTTGCATTTCTCTGATCAATAGTGATTTGGAGCAACTTTTCATATGACTAGAGATGGTTTTAATTTCATCATCTGAAAATTGTCCACAGAAGTTTATTTTAAAATTTATTTTAAAGATCACATTGTTGATAATGAAAAGCATTGGGTTAAACTTTTAGAGTAGTGTCAGGGAAATTGTGCTGAGGCAATCCTTGGTTTTGAATGTTTTGTTGTTCCTTTTTAAAAGAGTTGCTAGTTTTATATATGTTATATTTTATATGTTATATATATCATATACACATATTAAATAAAATATGTATTATTTATCATATTATACAAAGAATCATTCTAATAAATTCCTTTAATGTCTTTTGCAAAGTTCAGTAAAATTTGACTTATTTTGTAGTTGAAAAATCTAACAAAAATCTTATACTGACTATATTTCTATAATAATGATATCTAACATTAATTGGCATTTAAGCAGCACTTTCAGATTTTGCAAAGCCCCATACATATGTGACCTTATTGAGTCTCACATAGCTACTAAAGATACTACAGGTCATCCTCATTTTACAGATAAGGAAAATGAGTTTTAAAGAGATTAAAGGACCATGATCAATCTGTCAACAAACATTTATTAGTATGTATGATATGCCAGTGTATATGATATGTTATCAGTGCTGAAGACATAAAGGAAAAAAAATGTCCTGCCTCCATCAAGCTTATATTCTAATGGAGAGACAAAAAACATACATAATTCAGAACCTATTAGAAAAATAAAAAGTGAATTGAAGTTAACTTCAGAGGGGATAGAATTAGCAACAGGGAAAGAAGGGCAGATGGGAAGGGAATCAGGAAAAGCTTCCTAGGAGAAGTAACATTTTAAGCTATTTTAAAGGAAGCTAGGAATTCAGAGATGCTAGACTAGCCCTTAAATTTTAGAGGAAAGATTCAAATCCAGTATTCTCTGATTTCCAGTCTAACATCTTATCTACTAAGGCATCTGATTTCTCTTAAATTCTAAACATACCAAATTGCAGAACTTCATTACCAGCTAAAAGATATTAATTTTTGCCACTGACAATTTGGTGATCACAAAACTTAAGTCTTTTGGTGATTGATTTTAATGTGCTAGGTGTTGTAGGGGAACAAAGAACCATCAATTAAACAGCAAGCATGTAAGTCTCTACTAAGTTCCATCCATTATAGAAGAATGTATAGATAAACCATCTTTTAAGCTTAACTTTAATCTGGAAAGTTAAATGCATTTTATTATCTTTTTGGGAATAAATCTTTCATCTCTTTCCCTTCAAAATCTACCCTTCCCACATATTATGACAGTATTTTAAATGGATAATCATATTTCTAAAATATGCACACTTTCCACTTCCTCAAATATTTAGAGTTCCTAGAAACTCTTCAGGGAGTTCCCATTTGTAACTTCATCCAGGTGCAAATCTAAGACTGGTATACCCAAAGGACAGTGTTAGTTTGTAAGGCAAATAAAACAAGAGCCAAACATTCTGGATTTAGTTTTAATGACTCTTAGGTCAATAGTCTAGTTGTTAACATGTATCAAAAAACATGGCCTTGAAACTATTTCATAGAGGCTTGCTTCTTGGAAAAGCATCTTCTTATAATGTTGCCCAAAATGCACATGTGAAGAATCACAACTGGGAATAAGAGACTTTAATTTTTCTTTTTAATTGATAGATCTTGAAATCAAAGTAGATCTCTCCCAAAAGGGCTTTTATGTCTGCTTCTCTCCCTGCTTCCCTCCTCCCTTCCACAAAACCTTATAAAATATAGAAGTAATAAGATTAGCAGATTAAAGAGACAAGAAGCAGACATTATATTATACTCCAATTCCTAATACATTTTAGATCTTTATTAGTTCCTTTTTGGTGCTTAAAAAAATTTAATCAGGTCAAACAAAATCTCAGTATTGAAAGTGGGTTTTGGGATTTTTTTTAGAGTGAGACCATTTTGTCATCAGTTGGGATTCTATCTTTTCTTCTTTGAAGAAAAACCTGGAAACAAAAGGGAAGGTGTCCCAGGGCTGGTTCCATGTGTTGCTAACAATCACTGGGGGCTTTTTGAAAGTTGTGGGCACCAATGATTTCAGGAACAACGACATCGGGCGCTATGCGCCCTGAACAGATTGCCTAACTGTTGCAACAACTAATGTGTACAAGTGTGTCACTAATTTAATTTTAATTTTACTGTATGAGTTTGTATAAGATCCTCCAGCTGTCATGTGCTCATCATCTGTCACCGAACTATCACTAAGCCATGCTGAGCTAAGACAGGATTATAAATGATGAACTACCATGTGCTCTAAATCTTCTTATTTGCCTAGCCTGGAAGGTATGCCCTGTAAAATTTGATTGGCAGCTTGCGCTATTCTGTCAATTGACTTTTGAAGACCCTTTCCATTGGCTCTTTGAGTAGATCTCAGTGGCTGTATTGACTGTCACCTGCTGATTCCAGCACGTGGCTGACCTCCCAACCTTCACTTCTCCTCTCTTTTCACACTTGTTTGGTTCCTCTCTCCGAGGCTGCCGGGTAGGCTGGGTCACTCTGGTGGCACGTGCAGCATATAGGGCATATGGCTGACTAGTTGCATGCAGAATAAGATAACTGAAGCCAAGCAGGCCGGGTGCTGTTATTACAGCAGATGGGGGAAGCGTGGCATTCAATATTTAGACAGATGCCACCTCCTTATTCCACCTGCCTGAAAGTTGGACATTGTACAGAATGAACTGTCTGCCTAATAATTAAGGAAACAAAGAGCACATTTATGAAAAGCATTAGAGCATCCTATTTGCTAAGCAGGCAGGATATAATTGTTGACCATCACAATAAATATAAACTGCTACTAGTCACACAGGCTAATACATATGTACACTTATGGCCAGAAAACAACTGTTACTTTCATCAGCTGCCATTGCCTTCTTTGATTTTGATGGCTGGGATGGTAAACAGATCAGGAAGGACCAATGGAGAGGACCCCAAAGTTTTACAAATCATAATGAATATTTCTAACATGAAGACCCATTACCTTCTTATTTGGTTTACATTTCCTTGGAAATCTTTTTTTTTTTCTTTTTTAGCTGTCAGCTTTCTAACCAGGCATCTGAGAGGGAAGTAGGAAAAGATAGCTGTGTAACTATGACTATTTTGATGTGATTTGCTTCAACATAGATGTTCATGATATAATGGTGCTGAACATACAGATGAATAGATTTAGTTAGAAATGAAAAAAAATAAGTGACTGAGCTCTTTAAGGATGTGGTTTTTTTTCTTGTGGGTGTTCTTTTGTGTGTTTAAATCTTTCAAGTTGTTTTTGTTCCTTATACATAGATTAATTTTCTGGATTTGTATGTGTGTGTTTGTGTTCTTTAAGTATTATAGATATTGTCAAGAAGGAATAAAAGCATATACCTGAAAATGTTCTTCATTCACCTAAGCCAAAGAAAATATAAGTTGACTAATAGAAAGTGCAATGGAAAGGGTTTAGCTTTGGAATCAGAGGAAGAAAATTATAATTCAAGTATAATCCTTTATTCCAATGTGGCTTCTTTGGGACTTGGTTTTCACATCTGTAAAATAAGGAAGCTGTACAAGAAAACTTCTAAGTTCTACATCAATGAACCTATGAAGTAAGTGTGAAAAAATCTAGAAATAATTACTTTTGACTTACTCTGTATTAATTTTTGTACATGCATAAATGCAATGGAGAGCTCCTTATGTAGGGGAAACATGCTTCCCCCATTCCCTACCCCCATCCCATAATTGTTTAATACATTGAATTCCCAGAGCAGAGTAATCAAGACTTGAACTTGTTCAAGAGGATGTCAAAAGTAGTCAAAAGGTGCATTCCTTTGTGTGAAGATGCGTATCCACTTGAAAAGATTCCCAGATATCATTTACAAGGAGTTTTGTTGATCTTAAAAATCCCAACTGACTAATTTCAGGGGAGCTACCAATTAAGAACTCTAATTTTATGAATGAAAGACATGTTTGGAGTCTGAAGGATTTTAAAATTTTCTTCCAAGTTTACTTTTTAAAAGCAAGTTTCCTTTTATTTTTTATTTTTTGGTTCATTATTTTGCAATGATGACTTCACATATAAAGCCCATCTGACAAAATAGCATGTGGATTGAGAGAGGAGGTCACTCCTAATTCAGCAACCTAGGTCTTGTGAGGTTAATTACAGATATTAACACTGCTGTTTTTCAGCCTCTTGCCCTCAAGGAGCCTCTAGCTTCCAAATGACCTGGCTCCAACAATGGGACTCTCTTTAGCGCATTAACTAATTGATAAAAAAAAAATGTGAGTGCTTAGAATGAGTCTAATTAAATCACTAAGTCTTACAATTACTGGTTCATTTGGAAGCTATTGGGAGATGGGTAACCTCAGCTGGTATTGTAGAGGAATAAAAGATAAAAATAAAAGGGCATTTAACCAAGATCATTTTGAAAGCTGTTCATTTGAAGACAAAGTACACATTTTCCTCAAATGCCCACATTTGCTACTTCACATGCATTCCTTTCTTGAAGAGCACAGTATCAGAAAAAGAAAATACTTTCTAACATTTTTTCTATCTTCTTTTGAATGAAGAGAGTATATACCATTATGCCTAATAATTGAATAAGTAGTTTAAGTATTTTTCTGTTAAAGAATTAAGATAAATTCCTTTACAAGAGCAAAAATGCTGAGGTTGATCAAATGATATTCTGAGAGCCTACACATACCCTGCTTTGATTCATTACATAAATGTCAATGGTGATGGAGCATCATTTCATCATCAGAGGGACTATTGGAAGAGATCACCCATCAGGCATATATTAAGAACCTCGTAAAATCAAAGGTTGTACTCTGAATAATGAATAATGGTAGTTCCCAGGCCAATAAATGTAGGAAACTGGGAAAGAGTCACAGTGTTTCCAGTACATCCTTTTAAATTACTTATTAATACAAGGACCAAAGAGCTCAATAAAAGGAGAATTACAGTGGCACAGTAGATAAACTGTGAGGCCTGGAATCAGGAGGACCTAAGTTCAAATCCAGCCTCAGACACTTACTAGTTTGTGCCTTTACCCCTGTTTGCTTCAGTTTTCTTGTCTACAAAATGAGCTGGAGAAAGAAATGGCAAACCACTCCAATATCTTTCCAAGAAAATCCCAAGTGGGGTCATGAGTAGCCTGAAATTACTTAACAATAATAGCAAAAACTATCTTTAGATTATTATCTCATTAATTATACAAGATTATTGAATGTTGATTTTACCTGATCTATCAACTAATTCAGCCATCAAAACTTTTATGAGAGCTAGGGAAGTCATGGGAACAGAGTGAAATTTGTATGTGTCCCCCATTTCCTGTATTCACTCTGTGCATTTAAAATGTAAAGAAGAGAACCTCTGAGGTCCTTTTTAGCTCAAAATATATAATCTTATGAAGCTCTACAGCTATGGTCTTGGACTCCAGTTGAGAAGCAGTACACAAATCAGGGTTTAGAGAATTTGTTGTGACTTTTTTTTTTTTTTTTGCTGAGGCAATCAGGGTTAAGTGACTTCCCCAGAGTCACACAGCTAGGAAGTGTTAAGTGTCTGAGGCCAGATTTGTTGTGACTTTTAAGAAACTATTGCCACTGAAAATACTTGCATAATTATTTAACAGTTATTAAACCATAATCATTTAAGGGTTTGTGACATCAAAGCACAAGTTCTACTAAACTATGCATCAATTTCATCAAGAAAAATCAAACTATGAAACCATAAAACTGTCAGACTTGATGAATTTAGTAACTAGTTGGGAGGAACTACTGCTACATAATGAAACTGTATGCTATGTATTAATATACTCTATAGTTAAGAACATGAAAATAAAATTCAATTTCTTTCATTATTCACATATTCTGAGAGAGGATGTATTTTCTATCTGATTATCCTGCCATTTGAATTATGTTAATCAATACGCATATAGCAACTTTAGGAGTCTATTTAGTTAGAGGTATATTCAGACCATAGAGATTTAATTGCTTGCTAATTTCCTGGTGTCCAAGCTAACATAATGTCATAAATATAAATGCTATGATACTAATCTATCTAAAAAACTGTGATGTGGCTTAGTCATGGATCCAGAAATGTCTGCAGGATGATGTCTGTATAAATGCAAGTATCAAGAATTTCATCTAATTTACTAAGTAAAAGTGTCATGTGGACATGAACAAAATGATAAAAAAAGAAGAAATAAAAGAGAAAATAAAGTCATAGGGTAAAATAGCTGAGATTAGTGTTGGCAGATGTTTTTTGTTAACTGAATGGGTATTTCCAAGTGAGCAGCATGTAGCTTGAATTTTAATTTGGAATCTGAAGGTTTGGATTCAAATTCTGACTTTATGTAGGGCTTTTTTTTTGTTTTTTTTTTTTGGCAAATCACTTTATCTGTCTAAGTCTTCTTTGTTTCTATAGCTATAAAATGAGAGAACTGGACTAAGCGATATCTGTTCTAATAATAAATGATTTCTACCTTTCTTCTTTCCTTCCCTCCTTCCTTCACCCCTTCTCTTCTTCCTTTCCTTTCTCCCTTCTTCTTTTCTTTCCTTCCTCCCTCTATTCTTCCCTGTCTTCCTTCCTTTATTCCTTCTTCTCTCTCTGTCTCCTTCCATCATTCTCTATCTTCCTCTCCCTTCTTTCCTCCTCCCTTCCTTTTTTCCTTTCTCCCTCCCTCCTTCCCTTTCTTCCTTTCTTTTTTCCTCCTCCCTTTCAGTTCAACTACTTGACACGTGCCTAAAATAGATTTCTCCACTTCTTTTCTTGTATTTGATTTTAAATTCACTACAATCTGGATTCAAACTTTGTTATTTGACTGAAACTATTTTTCCAAAGTTATTAATGGATTTTTAACTCATAAATATAATGGCCTCTTCTCAATTCTAATTGTCCTTGATTAGTCTACACTTTTGATATCTTCTTCTCCTGAATGATCTCTTTTCTCCAGCTTTTTAACAGACTACTGCCTCCTATTTCTTTTCCTATCTGTCAGACCATTTCTTTTTCAGTTTCCTTTGCTGGATCTTCATTTTTGTAACACTCACTAACTGTTAGTATGTTAGAGCTAGCTTGAACTAACTCTTGAGATCCTGAGATTAAATTTTTTAGTGTGAATATTTACACTTCAGAAATAGGCAAACACTACAAATGGGTTTATTGTTTTGCTAATTTTCTAGACTTTAAAAAAAAGTGATAGGGGGAAGTTGTGTAATGCAGATTCAATTTTAAAATGTGCTCTGATTGCAATTGTTTTTTGTTTTGTTTTTTTTACCAGAGAGCCAGTGGCTAAACGCAATCACACCTTTACCATAATCCACAGTCCAGGAAGACAGGTCAGGAAAGTTCAAGCCATAGCAGGGGACAATGCCAGATCAAAGATGAGATATAGGTGCTAGATTAGTTTATCAGAATTCTGAGATCAGTTTGATCTAAGACAACAACTGCATTTAGTCACTAGGAGAGGAGGCAGAAGCCAGATTTTGCAGCAAAGGGATGTGCCTCATCCCAACCATCTCGTAAAGAGCTAAATATCTAAACTAGGTCAGGATAAGATAGGATTGGGTTTGTTCATTCCATTCAAGAGTGAAGGAGATGTTGTAGCCTAATCCTAGTAGAAGGTTCCAATCCACAAGCTGGGACTGCCAACATGAGCAAATAGAAAAATAAAATAAAATAAAATAAACATAAACATGATGACTAAATACTATAAAGAAAATTCAAGTTATTAACCCAGAAAAAAAGAATAATTCCAATGTATATGGATAGAACTTTAGAGCAAAGAAGGGTTTGCCTACAAGGATTCCAAGAGTGATGAGAAGAAATAAAGCAAAAAAAATAATTAGAATAGAAATTATATCTTTTGAGGGGGAAAATGGATGTAAGAAATGAAGTAGGGAGGAAAAAAACTCAGTAGTTAGAAAATCTGTTCCAAGTAGCAGATACCCCAAGAAATAGAATCAGAAAAAGAGAAGTAAATAATGTTCTGAAACTGCAAGAAATATTAGAATAAAGACAAAAGACTGAAAAAAATAAAAGAATATATAAAATAGGGGCAGCTAGGTGGCACAGTGGATAGAGCACCAGCCCTGAAGTCAGGAGGACCTGAGTTCAAATCTGGTCTCAGACACTTAACATTCCCTAGCTGTGTGACCCTGGGCAAGTCACTTAACCCCAATTGCTTCAGCAAAAAGCAAAAAAAAAAAAGAATATATGAAATATCTTCTGTCACAAATTTATTTGACCTGTTCAGCTCAAGAAGAGTTAATTCAGATTCCCAAAAAACTATGACCAAACAGAAAATTTGATGTTGTACTTCAATAAATCATAAAAGAAAATTGCCCAGAACTATGACAGACAAAAGCCAAAATGAAAATAGAAATAATATACTACTCACCTTCTCAAATAATTTCCATATGGGAAACATGTAGGAATGTTATAGACAAGATCTGAAAAATTCTTGTTCAAATAAAATATATTGCAAATAGCAAGCAAGAAAGAAATACCAAGGAACCAAAGTTAGAATAGTGCAGGCCTATGCTGAAAATACAATAAAGAAAAGAAATCTTGGAGATGTTATGTCACAAAGCAAAAGATAGAGGCTTACAACCAAGAATAGTTTCTTCTGTAAAGAGTATATATATTATTAATGGAGTATAATATTAATGGAAGAATGAATGGAATTTATTGAAATGCAGGACTTTGAAGCCCTGATTTAAAGGCTAGAAATTGTTTAATCTTTGAAATGCAAACACAAGGAATAAGAGAAATCTAGAGAGAGAAATATATTTCAACAATTGAAAGGGTACTAATTATGATCTCTACTCTTCCACTTATTTTCAAAATCTTCCTGTTTACTAGCTCTTTTTTTGCTGCCTACAAACATGCCCATATTTCTTTCATCTTGGGAAAAAGCTCTTATTTGATCATTCCATCTTCACTTTCATTCTGTATCTCTTCTGCCCTTTGAGGCTAAACCCCTTGAAAAGGACATCCACCATAGATGCCTCTACTTTCTCTCTTTCCCTTCTCTTCTGAGCACCATATAATCAGGCTTCTAATATTATCATTCCATCAAAATTGCTCTTTCCAAATTTACTAGTAACCTCCTAGAAGCCAAACAAAATGGGTGTTTCTCTCTCTTTTTCTTTCTCTTTGACTTCTCTATAACCTTGGCACTATAGATCAGGGTTTCTTAAATTTTTTCCCTCTTTCACCACTTTTTGCCCCAGAAATTTTTTCATGACCCCAGGATAGGTATATAAAACAGGCATACAAATCAAACATTTGCTGATGATAAATCATAATTTCATGATCCCCACATTCAGTTACAAGACTCCATATGGGGTCACAACCCACAGTTGAACAAGTTTTTCTGTAGTTCACTTTCTTCTTCATAGTCTCTTTTCTCCAAGTTTTCAGGACACCACTTTCTCCTGATTTTCCTCTTATCTTTCTAATTGCTTGCTCTTCTTTGCTGGATCCTCTGATAGATCATGCTCTCTAAACTAGAGGTATCCTTTAGGGTTCTGTACTGTTCTTCCCCATCCTATTTCATTTGATGATCTTATAGATTTAATTACATCTCTGTTCTGATGATTGCCAAATCTACTTATCCTGCCCCAAACTCTTTGCAGACTCCAAACTTGCATTTCAAATGCCTCTCAGAGATTTAAAACTGGATGTCCAATGGACATCTTAAACTTAACATGTCCAAAACTGAACTCATTATCTTTCCCTCTTTTATATCTTCTCAATTACTGTATTGCAGTACATAAAGGGCAACACCATCCTTCCAGTCCTGAAGGACTTGAACTTAGGTGTCATCCTCAGCTACTCTATATCTAATCCTCCACATCCAATCTTTTGCCAACATAGTTGATTTCATCTTTGTCACATCTTTCAAATATAGCCCCTTCTCTTCTCTGACACTGGCACCATTCTAGTACAGGTCTCATCATCTTATGCCTGAACTATTATAGTAGCTTCATTGTTGCTCTACCTGCTTCAAATTTCTCCCCATTCATTATATTACATCCTCAAGTCAGCTATAAAAATTACTTTTCTAGACTTAATGAACTGATGCTAAGTGAAGTGAGTAGAACCAAGAAGACATTGTACACAGTAACAAGATTATGTGATGACCACCTGTGATGGACTTGGCTCTTTTCAACAATAAGGTGATTCAAGGCAATTCCATTAGACTTGTAAGGGAAAGTACCATCTGCAGAGAGAGAACTATGGAGACTAAATGTGGAGCAAAGCATAGTATTTCCACCTTGTTGTTGTTGTTAGCTTAGGTTTTTTTTTTTTTCTTTCTCATGTTTTTTTTCCCTTTTGATGTGATTTTTCTTGTACAGCATGATGAATATGGAAATGTGTTTAAAAGGATGACAGTTGTTTAATCTGTATTGGATTGCTTGCTGTTTTGGGGAGGAGAAAGGAGGAGAGAGAGGGAGAAATATTTGGAACAGTGTTTTGCAAAGGTAATGTTGAAAACTAATTTTGCATGTATTTAGAAAAATAAAATACTATTAAAAATTTAAAAAGTACTTTTCTAAAGCACAGGTCTAACCATGTCACACCCCCTACTCAATAAATTTTAGTGGCTTTCTATTGCTTGTAGGATCAAATATAAAATGTGCTATTGGACATTCAAAGCCCTTTATAACCTAGTTCCCATCTGTCTTTCTGGTGTTCTTAACTCTTATTTCCCAATACATATTCTTCAATGAAATGACACATAAAGACATTTCTCCTGGTCATTTCACTAGCAAGACATCTTTTAGCTCCAGGCATTTTTTTTCTCTTTCTCATGCCTGGAAAACTATCACTCTTTCATCTACCTACTGACTTCTATAGCCTGCTTTTACTGGAAACATTCCCCAATCTCAATGGAGGGAGATCATTCCCTCTTTTAATTACCTCCTATTTATCCTATATATGGGCGGGTTTGTGGTGCAATGGAGAGAGTACCAGGCCTGGAGTCAGGAAGAGTCGTTATCTTGAGTTCAAATCTGGCCTCAGACATTTAGTAGTTGTGTGATCCTGGGCCACTTCACCCAATTTGCTTTAGTTTCAATGTCAGATGAGCTAGAGAAGGAAATGGAAAATCACTATAGTACCTTTGCCAAAAAACAACAAAAACAAAACCGCAAATAGGGTCAGAAAGAGTCACACATGACTGAAAAATGACTGAACAACAATAAATTTATCCTATGTATATTTGTCTGCTTATTGTCTCACCCAAACAGGGATTGATAGAGAGGGATTATCTTTTTTTTAAATTTTATTTGCAAAACATATGTATGGGTAATTCTTCAACATTAACCCTTACAAAGCTTTCTGTTACAAATTTCCCACCCGCCACTCCCCACCCCTCCCCTAGATGGCAGGATATCCACTACATATTAATTATGTTAAAATACTTGACAAATCGAGTATATGTATACATATTTCCACACTCATCATTGTTGTGCAAGAAAAATCGTATCTACAAGAAAGAAATATCAGATAAAGGAAACACAATGTAAGCAAACATCAATCAAGAGTATGAAAATGTTATGTTGTGGTCAACATTTCATATCCCTCTCTCTTTCTTCACTGAACAATTGGAAGTGGTTTGAAACATTTCATTGTTGAAGAGAGCCATGTCCATCAGAATTGATCATCACATAGTATTGTTGTTGCCATGTATAATGATCTCCTAATTCTGCTCATTTCACTCAGCATCAGTTCATGTAAGTCTCTCCAGGCCTCTCTGAAGTCGTCCTGCTGGTCATTTCTTACAGAACAATGATATTCCATAATGTTCATATACCATAATTTATTCACTATTCTCCAATTGATGGGCATCCATTTAGTTTTCAGTTTCTAGCCACTACAAAAAGGGCTGTCACAAACATTCTTGCACATGTGGTGCCCTTTCCTTCCTTTATGATTTTTTTGGGATATAAGCCCAATAGAAATGGTGCTAGGTCAAAGGGTATGCACAGTTTGATAACTCTTTGAGCATAGCTCCAAACTGCTCTCCAGAATGGCTGGATCCGTTCACAGCTCCACCAACAATGCATCATTGTCCCAGCCTTCCCACATCCCTTCCAACATTCATCATTATCTTTTCCTGTCATTTTAGCCAATCTGACAGGTGTGTAGTGGTACCTCAGAGTTGTCTTAATTTGCATTTCTCTGATCAATAGTGATTTGGAGCACCTTTTCATATGACTACAAATAGTTTTAATTTCATCCTCTGAAAATTGTCTGTTCATATCCTTTGACCATTTATCGATTGGAGAATGGCTTGAATTCTTATAAATATGAGACAATTCTCTATATATTTTAGAGATGAGACCTTTATCAGAACCCTTAAATGCAAAGATGATTTCCCAATTCATTGCTTCCCTCCTAATCTTGACTGCATTGGTTTTGTTTGTACAAAAACTTTTTAACTTAATATAGTCAAAGTTATCTATCTGGTGTTCAATTAAGAGTTCCAGTTCTTCTTTGGACATAAATTTATTCCATCTCCATAGGTCAGACAGGGATTATCTTTTGCCTTCTTTTTATATCCCTTGATTTAGCAAAGTGCCTGACACATACTAAATATATAACAAATATTTATTAATTGATAAATTGACAAATAGGAATAAAGGATCAGTGTTTGTTCAAAATTTTCCTGTCTTTAATTATCACTAAGGGAAGTAATAAAAGTTCATTTTATATGATACAAGTTATTTACAAAATTATGTAAAGAAAAGATCCTACCAAATGCCAGGACAAATGTGGTCCTGATACTTAAAGAAGGGGGAAATAAAGTTGAAGGGATGGGGGGAGGATAACTATAGTCTATTAAGTCTAATGAATATTAATGCAAATATAATAGAAAATACCAATAAAGGAACTACAACAATAATGGGAAAAATATCCACTAAGACCAGGTTGAATTTATGCCAGGAATGCAGGGGTGGTTCCATAAATCATATTAATAAGAAAAACATTGAAGTCATGTGGTTATCATATGGTTAGACACAGAAAAAAAGCCTTTTATAAAATACAATCTTAATAAATTCAGTAGTATAAATCTAACTACTTGAAAGAAAAGTTAACTGACTTCCAGGGAGAAATTGACAAAACTATCATAATTGAGGGACTCAATGTACCTGTTTCAGATCTGGATAAATTTAACAAAAAATATTTTTAAAAGAAGTCTAAGAATGGTTTAATATTATAGAACTCTAGGAATTCCTGAATAAGAATAAAAAAATATATGTTTTTATAGGTATTCAAGACACCCTTACAAAAATTTACTGTAGCTTGGGGCATACAAATCTCATAAATTGATGCAAAGAAACATAAAAGTTAAATATATCCTTTATAGACCACTATGCAATAAAATTGTAATAAATAAAAGGGATTTGAGTAAATTATTCTATATTAAATAGATGTGGAGTAGTTAGATCCTAAAGTATGTGTGTCAAATAAATATCACAGAAACAACAGATGATTTTATTTGACAACAGTCACAAAATACCAAAACTTTTGGGAAGCAGCCAACAATTTTTAGTAGCAATTGTGAAAGAGGAAATCAGTGAATTGAGCATATAATGGGGGAAAAAAGAAAATAAACAAAGCAGAAAACCCAATTAAATATAAAAAGAGAAATTCTGAAAAACAGTGATAAAACAGAAAACAAAGAAATTCATTGAATTAATAAACAAAACTGGCAGCTATTTTCCCAAAAGCTAATAAAATAGACAATTAGCTAATTTAGTAGAAACAAAATCAAAAGAAAAAACAAATTGACAATATCAATAGTGAAAAGAGAAAATTCACATTAAATGAAGATGAAGTGAAGAGAATTGTTATAAGCTATTTAACCTAATTGCAAACTAAAAATACCACCAGGTATATGAAATAGATTAATATTTAGAACAATATAAAATACAAATATTGACCAAAAATGAAATAGAAAATTTAAAAAATTCTTAATCCAGGAAAAGAAATTGAATCAGCTATAAAAGTATTCTCAAAAGTAAAAAAGAATCAAATATATTTGTAGGTGAATTCTATCAAATAGATAAATGGTGATAAAGTACTGAACCAGGGTTGTAGCTACATGAATAGAAATAAGTATTTAGATGCAAGAGACACTGAGAAATTAAAAATAGCAAGATTCAACAACTGATTGGACAGTTGAGATGATAGAGAGAAGTTTATGTTGAGATTACAAAGCTATGAGACTATAAAAGTGGTGAGGCCTTCAAGAGAAATAGGGAAATTTAGAAGAAGAAAGGAATTGGCTTAGGGGAAGATAAGTTCAGTTTCTGACAAAATAAATTTAAGACATCTTTAGTAAATTAGTTTGAAATAGTCAATATAAAACTGGTGACATAGGACTGAAGCTCAGTTAGGAGATTGAGTTATCTGTACAGAGATGATACTTAAAACCATGGAAGTCAATAAAGTTAATGAAAAAGAGTAGAATGGAAGAAGGGAGGAGGGCCTAGAACAAAGTTTTGAGGAATACCCAGAGTTAGAAGGCATGATGTAGATGATAAATCAGCAAAAGAGATTGAGAAAAAGCAAGCAGATGGATAGGAGATGAAGTAGGAAGGAATAATATAACAAAAACCCTTAAAGGAGAAATATCCTAGAAGAAAAGTATCAAATACAAGAGATATGTCTATTAGGTTGAAGACTATAATATTTGACAACTAAGAGACCATTGATAATTGAAGAAAGCAGTTTTAATTGAGTGATGAAGTCCAAAAATTGAATGCAAAGAATTGAGATTCAGTGAAAATGTAGAAGGAATAGACTTGATAAAGGTAAAAGCCACCTCTTTATTAAAGATATAAAGGAAGTTAGGGAAGAAGAAAGAAAGAGTGGGAGATATAGCAAGGGATTTTGATATGAAGACAATTAGAAGTAACTCAGCTCAGTTTTTTTCATCAGCATTGTCAAATGAGGAAAAGAGGAGATGAGGAGATATAGGAAACTCAAGGTAGAAATTAAGGTTTGGGATAACTTCTGTGTGGAAGAGGATAAGAATCTAATTAAGGAAAAATAAATGAACTGCCTTGCCATACTGAAGGCACAATTGAGGTTGCTTATGAATTTTAATGCTACCAGTCAACATAGTTGTAAGAGTTTTTCATTCAGTTTCTTATGATGAGGACTGGAGGAAGTTTATGGTGAGAGTATGGGATTGAGATTTGGCAAAAACAAAGTGACAACAGAGTAAGACAGTCAACATTTCAAAGAAAGTAAATTGTAGAATTAAAATGACATAGAGGGAAGAAAAAAATCAGAGCAGAGCAATGGTCTGAGAAAAAAATACAAAGGGGTAGAGGAACTTGAGATCTTAATGAGGATAAAGAAGCAGACAGAGCCAAAGTGGTAGAAAGTAGACAGGACATTCCCTGAGCTATCCCCAGCTTCTCTCAGAATCAACATTAGATCAAACAACTGAATGGATTTTGGAGTGACAGGACCCATAAACATTCTGAGTGTAATACTTTATCAACTTAAGATATCTTGGAAAAACTTCAGGAAAAGTCTGTCTGAATTGGGCTGTGCTGGCTGAATGCAGTGCAGACAGGCCCAGTGCTGAGAATTTAACAGGAGATTCTTAGCCAAAATACAGCATCTCCTACTCTGTCTTGTTTCAGAAGGCCAGTGGATCAGCAGATCAGCTGTGAGACCTCCAATACAACTACAGGAGGCAAATTGTGAGCTCCTGAATCATCACTGGCAGGACTTGGCCAGGTGTATCCAGCACAGTGTGGAAGCCTGCAGTACCAGCAGCCTCAATGCCTTCAGTGGGAAGCCACTGTCACCTTGCAGAAGAAGTTCAGGACAATCTTTTCTGTGTTCTAAAAGTAGACCTCAACCTTTAAAAATGAGCAAAAAACAAAAAGATTTCTGACCATGTGGAGACTGGGAAGATCAGAACACATATCTGGAAGAAGACAGCAAAAGCAAAATGCCTTCAGGTGAAGCCTCAAAGAGGGATATGAATTGGTTTCCAACTCAAAAGGCTCTCTTGGAAGTGATCAAAAAAGATCTTACAAGAGAGATGGAAGAAAAATGGGGAGGTGAGAGCTATGAAAGT
This sequence comes from Myrmecobius fasciatus, assembly GCA_023553655.1. Taxonomy (NCBI): domain Eukaryota; kingdom Metazoa; phylum Chordata; class Mammalia; order Dasyuromorphia; family Myrmecobiidae; genus Myrmecobius; species Myrmecobius fasciatus. The sequence goes on from JAJPUD010001984.1 coordinate 214,372, forward strand.
TTGAGGGGGAAAGCCAACAGCTTAGAAAAGAAAGCACAGAAATTGACTAAAGAAAGCAGCTCCTCAAAAAATAAATTTGGGGGAGATTCTGAGAAGATGGCAGAATAGGTTGGTAAATTTCAAGCTCTCCTGATTCCCTCCCCCCCCCCCCAAAAAATTCATGGATTGGTGAAAAATCAAGAAGACTTGGGGAAGAACAGGGATCTTCTTGGTGCAACACAGGAAGAGCTGAAGAAAGGCCCCAGGCTGGGGATTAACTTGTCTGAAATGCAAACTTTAGTTTAGCTCTACAGAAACATTAAGTGGGGACCCCTTGAGCTAGCTAGATGTGGCTAGAGCTTCAGCAGGAACACAGAGACTTTTAATTCCCAGACTGTGGAGTCAGGGTCAGAGTCTGGAAAGACTGAGGAAACCTCTGCTGATTAGGAATGCCGGGCCCAGATGTGTCCTGATTGAGAAGTAACCAACAACTGGTGAATGCAGAAGCAGTGGGGTAGGGATGCTGTTGGCTGTGAGCACTTGTGGGAAGGTGGAGCTCTTGGTTTGGGGTTCCTGGTCAGAGTGAAGAGCTGAAGCGAAGTCTGAGGCACCATCCCCCTCACCCCAAGGTTAGAGGTGCTTACACTAATACTTCTTATTAAAAAAAAAAGAACCAGCAAAGAAGAAGAAATCCCATTATTGAAACCTATTGGGGGGGCATCTAGGTGGCACAGTGCAGCCCTGAAGTCAGGAGGATCTGAGTTCAAATCTGGTCTCAGACACTTAACATTCCCTAGCTGTGTGACACTGGGCAATTGCATCAGCAGAAACATATTATGGAAACAGGGAAGACCAGGGTCATCTTCAGAGGAGGACACTGAAGTAAGAAAAGCTTCTACTCCAAAGAGCAATGTGAAATGGCTCCCCACCCAGAGAGAATTTATAGAAAAGCTCAAAAAAGAATTGAAAAAGCAAATGAGAGACATTGAGGAAAAACTATAATAATAATAGTAATAATAAAAATTATCCAAGAAAAACAAGAAGACTATGGGAAAAAAAAGTTAGTCAACTAGAAAAGGAGGTACAGTCTTAAAGATGAAAATGATTCTTTGGAAATTAGAATTGGGCAAGGGGAAGCTAGTGAAGTTTTGAGAGACCAAGAAATAATAAAACATTATTACTTTTTTTATTAAAGCTTTTTATTTGCAAAACATATGTTTGGGTAATTCTTCAACATTGACCCCTACAAAGCTTTCCATTACAAATTTCCCCCCCAGTCCCTACTCTTCCCCTAGATGGCAGGAAGTCCACTATGTGTTAATTATATTAAAATACTTGACAAGTTGAATATATGTATACATATTTCCACACTTATCTTGCTGTGCAAGAAAAATCATATCTACAAGAAAAAAAATCTGAGAAAGGAAACATAATGCAAGCAAACATCAATAGAGAGCATGAAAATGAATAACAAAATATTATAAAGAATGAGAATATAAAAGAAAATGTGAAATATCTTATGCCTCATAAGATCTTATTGACAAATCTGGAGAACAGATCAAGAAGAGAAAATATAAGAATAACTGGACTGACAGAAAGTTATAACCAAAAAGAGAACCTTGACACAATAATGCAGTAAATAATCCAAGAAAATTGTCCTGGAGTGATAGAATATGAGAAGAAAGTAGAAATAGAAAAAAATCTACCAATCACCATCTCAATGAGATCCTTTGTGGAAAACACACAGGAATATTATTGCCAAATTCTGAGGTCAAAGAGAAAATTTTGTAAGAAACAAGAAAAAAAACAATTCAGATATATAGTTCAATCAGAATTGTATAAGACATCAGCAGCTACAATAAAAGGCTGTAGGTCCTGGAATCATACTATCAATAATCAAAAGAACTAGGCCTGTGGCCAAAAATAATCACATCTAGCAAAGTTTTCTATAATTTTGAATGAGAAAAAAATGGACATTCAATAAACTTGCAGATTTTCAAGACTTTCTATCTACCAAAACCAAATGTAATAGAAAATTTAACGTATAAGAGCCAATAAAAAAGATGAATTTTAAGGAATTTAATATGGACAAACTTTAAACATGGACAAATTGTTTATTTTTTTTAACATGGGAAATATGTACTGTATGTTCAAGATTCACATCAATAATAGGATAGTTCAAAAGAAAGATTGGCAGTGTTAAGGTAAAAATAGTAGTCATGTTATAGAAATGAGATGCAGAGGAAGAATAGACACAGAGAGACATGGGGGGGGGAGAGCTCATAACCTACTCAAATAGGAAATGGGTTAAATAAGCAACATTACATATATACCATGAAGCATATAGTATCCTCTAAAATCTATAAAGAAATAAGTGGGGAGGGATGGGCATAGGGAGAAGCAAAGGGTGAGGGAAGAAGACAAGGGAGGGAGGGATCCTTGGGTAGTAGGAGGTTAATAGTAAGGCATGTTGTAGAGCAGAATTTAATTAAAGAGTCAGCAGGGATAGGAAAGATGTGTGTGTTTGTGTGTGTGTGTGTGTGTGTGTGTGTTGGCACATATCTGCATATGTATACATAAATAAATTGTTTTCTTACCTGTAGCTTGCTTAGGGTTGGTGGGGGAATGAAAAGGGGAAAAAAGAGTAAAGCAAATAAAGCGTTCAGCAGAGAACCAAAGAATAATTTTTAAATAAGTAAAGAAAAAAATGAGCATTCATGAATATAATTTCTTCTACTAATATATATACTTTCTTGATCTGGTAATTTGTTGTTATATATTTTAAATCCCCTTTGATGTTCTGCTGTGCATATGACAATGTTCTCTTTTATTTTGCTTTATATTTTCTGTTTTTCTTTTTCTCTTACTTTGTTTTTTTCCAAATAAAATTTAAAAATAGAAAAAGAAGTAAAAAATAAATTCGGCAAAATGGAAAAAAATAACTTAAAAAAATAGAACTGGTGAAATGGGGGGGGGGAATCCACTGAATGAAACAACTCCTTTAAAAGTACAATTGGCCAAATGCATAAGAAGATTTTAAAAAGCTAATTGAAGGATGAAAAAGAGGTATGGGGGAAGGGGGATGAAACATAGGGGAAAGATAGAATGATAGGAGGTTATGGTCAGATGAAGAATGTCAGAGGTTTTTAATTAGGGAAGGGAACATTGGGTAATGGGGAATCTAGTGTGGCTAAGGTGGAATGAAAAAATAAATCAGAGATTTGAGGAGATTGAGGAAATGGGAATATAGAGAGCTTGAGAAACCATATATATGACTATTAAAGTACCTTAATATAAGGGCAAGATTTGGGAAAGAGAGGAATGTGGGGACCCAGGTGCTGAATTCCATGAAAAAGAAGAGAAAATGTCCTAGGGTCAACTGTATACCATAGTTACTATATTTTTGATTGGACTTCAAAGGAAGAAAAGGAGGTAACTCCCCCCCCACCACCACTAGTGTGATGGAACTGTGAGAAGGGGCACAGCCAGTGATGGAGAAGAGAGCTGAGGATACAATGTTGTCATAAGGAAACCAGGAATGAATTCAAATCCATCTCAGATACTTATTAACTATATGCCTTGACATTTAACCACTGTCTGCATCAGTTTCCTTAGTGTTTAGCATAGTATGGATCATAATTAGTTCTATATGAAGTTCAGTTATTTATTTCTATCTATCTATTGATCATTAAAGAATATAAACAAGAGAGGTACAGAATGAAGTAGAAATTCTTTACTATGTAATAGGAATTTCATAGATCACAATGGAAGGGATGGGCAAGATTAGATTGGGATGTTGATTGAGATAAAATTGAGGGGATGGGGAATGAGATAATAAGTCAAAACATTATTATGTTAATCAGAAAAATAATTAGCTACATTATTTAGAAACGATCAAACATGGTACTATAGTGTCTAATCCAAAGATTCCAATGAAAAACCTGTTGTGGCAATAAAATAGTAGTCTGGCAGAAATTGGGTTTAAACCAACAACTCACACATAAATCCCAAATCTCAAATTAGTATGTGACCTTGAAATAAGGAGTCATATCATAAATACATTAAAGGAAAAGGAAAGAAGATATTTCTTAAAATTAAGGAGAGAGGGACAATTCTTAACCAAACAAAGGATAGAGATGATCACAGAAGATTAAATACATAGAGAATTTTGAGTAAATAAAATTAAAAAGATTTTGCAAAAACTAAATCAATGTATCTAGAATTAGAATGGGAATTTTTGTAATAGGTATATGCAAAATAGAGTACATACACAGAGAAAGCTGGGAAAACGTGTGAAGTGGGCAGAACTAGAACAATTTATCCAATCATTATAATATTATAAAGGGAAACAACTTTGAAAACCTTAAGAATTCTAATCTTATAAGAGCCAACTACAGCTCCAGGAAACTGATAATGAATCATGTTTCCTACCATGTTAAATTTAATATACTTTAAAAAATAAGCTATGAATTACAGATTCATGATTTTTATATATTCCTCTTTTTTGTTTTTCTTTATAAACAAAATGTTCATTTTGTTGTTGTTTGTAGAGTTTATAACTTTAAAAACTGAAAATTAAAAAAAAACAGATGGAATAACTTGTGAGAGACACAAACAATGCCAGGTAAATAGTGGGCATAGAAGAAAACAAAAGCACAGTATAAAAAGGATTGTCATTCCCATTGAGTCTTTTCATACCTACACACAATAGGAGAGAGCCCTGCACAGAGGGAGGTCAGTAATACCCTCTCTGAAAATCAAAGACAATGACATATTTTGTCTGGAGGGATGAGCACATGGGAACAGGGAGTCGTTAGATTTTTATAGTTATCTTTTGGCCGTAGCATTGAGTATCTGTGTGACTTTCAAAACAATCATATTTACTTTTTTCTTTGAACAATGAGCTAGGTGACAATTATAAAGTCTATGCCTGGTTTGAGCCCAATATTAATGAGGCCATTGTCATGAGTTTGATGATCAGTTTGCTCTATTCTATAACCCTGACTGCCAGTTTAACCCTGGCTTCCCCTTGTCCTATTGAGTTGAATGCTATTTGTTACAAGAGGAGCCCATATTATTTTACTTTGGGGAACAGCATCTCATCTTTATCATCAATATCATACATAATGGGCTAGAGGAAAAATAATAAAGTGAGCTCTCTTGAGCTCTCACTCTTTCACACACGCGCGCACACACACATACACAGAGGGGGTGGGGAGAGGGAGAAAGAGGGAGGGAGGGAAGGAGGGAGGAAGGGAAGGAAAGAGGGAAGGAGGGAATGAGGGAGGGGGGAGACAGAGAAAAAAAGAGAGAGGAAGAGAGAAAAGAATAGGAGATGGAGGAAAATGAGGAAGAGAGGCAGAGAGATAGAGACAAAGACAGAGTGAAACAGAGAAAGAGAGACAGAGACAGAGACAGAGGGATAGGGGGGACAGAGGCAGGAAGAGAGCGTCTTTCCCTTCTTTAGCTTATTCCCTCTCCTTTTCAGGGCTTTTTATGCTACTCTTTTGTTTTAGGAAAAGATATGAGTTCAGTCATATATACATCTGTCTGGTTAGTCTGCCTCTCAGAGGACATTCCCTTAAAACCTTTGAATTGTGGAAGAAAAACTTTTTTCCTTACTAAAAGAATGTAAACTATCAGCAGCAGATAAGAGTTGATATATTGAAAGATTGTGTTTTCTAGAACACTGAAGATGAGAGGTATATGAGAGGATGCTTGGAGGGTGGTGAGGACTGTCATAGGCCATTAGATCTGGCTATTCAGAGATCATTGGCTAACTTTGGAAGGGAAGTTTCTATTAATAAGACCAGAGGCTAGACCACAAAAAAGAGGGAGATGAAGTGGATTCAGTGAGTTTAGAGAGCTTTTTTTTGGGGGGAGCTGCACTGTGAAAGAAATATGAGCTACTGTGGTAGTTTGAGAAGATAGTATGGTCTAGTGAAGGTTTTTTAAAGATGGGATTTCAGCATATTTGAAGGAGGAAAGGAAGGAACTTGCAGATGGAAAGAGATTGATGGAAAAGATTTAGAGGAAAAAAGAGAAAGGAATGATGTTTGAAGGTAGAGAATGGGATCTATGGTACATGAAGAGGGATTGGTTTTAGTGAGGAAAAGGGCCAAATCTTCATCAGAGTCTGGGAGTAAAAGAGAAAAGAATGCAGGATTTTGAGATATATAGAGTTTTTTTCCCCTCCAATATAAGGAAAAACTTTCTGAAAATTAAAATTGTTCCAAAGTAGAATGACTGCCTCAAGATGTAATAATTCCATCATTGAAGGTCTTCAAGTAGAGGCTAGATGACTCTTTATTGTTGAATTTGTAGAGATATTCTTGGTTGGATTTTATTTGGATTAGATCCCTTTAGATGTCTCTCCCAACTCTGAGATTCTTTTAAGTTCTCTTTGGAAAGTTACAATGCCTTTTATAGTGAAGTACTCTCTCATGTTTCACTATAACCTGGAGGTGACTGTGTTCCAAAGGTTGTACTATTATAGATCTTAATAAGCTGGAAAGGCCCTGAGTATAGTTCTATTGATGGACTTTGTTATCTGAGCACAAACCTACCTAAGTCTATAAAGGCTTAATGACCACCAGATATTGATTTTTTGGGGAGGGGGATCACAATTCATGAGGGATATATGGCATGTAGAGACTATAATCTATATCAGTGAAGGTAAAAGCCTACACTGATGAAACTGTGGATATTTTGAAATATTGAAGAAATTCAAGGTCTAAGAATTTATGCTTAGGATAATAAAGGCATATTTTCTTAATTAAATTTAGACTCAGTCTTCCTTACTCAAATGCCATGGATTTGAGATCAATGAGGACCTTACTTCAACCTTAATTGATCTCTGTGTGCAAACAACTTATTCTCCTGGCAGAAGGGTTTTCAGGCTTTTTGAAGCCATGGAAACTTTTATTTAAAAACAAATTAATTTACTTGTAAAATTCATTTTAAAATGCTTAGTGGTTGCCTTGGTTGCTAGCAGGTGAAGTGACTCAAATATGTCAAAAGAGAGCCAAATTCAGAGGTTCCCAAAGAGACAGAGAGAGGTAATTTAGGTGGGGATAAAAACATGAGCCAGATGAGAGCATTAATTATCAATAAGCCTCTAAGATTGAATCTACATCTGTATAACCCCCTAGAGTTGCTTCCTGTGGTTCTGTGTCATGAGTTGCATAAACAAAGCAGAAATGTTTTCACCTTATGCAAGTCATTGACTATTTTTGATATTGTAAGGGAAAAGGGAGCATCATGATTTTTTTTTTGATGGTTTTGATATCATAGGGGTACAGGGAACATCATGTTCTATTGTACTTGTGATTTTTGATGCCTATGTCACAGCTGAAAGTTTTATAGCTGTCTGTTTCTTGAAGAAGTTCAACTTTTCTCAATATAGTTACCCTACCCCAACTCTAGCACACTGGTATTTTGATAAGTGCTTTTAGGATGCAGGCTTTTATGGAGAAAATTTAAAAAGAGAGGTTTAAAATGAGGGGGCAAGTAAGTGGGAATTTGAATTTTTGGTAAAACAAAGGCATCTGTTGAGAACTGATATCTAAAGTTGAAAAATCCATGTAAATGTATGACTTTTCCTAGAGAGTAATATTTAATAAAGTTTCTCCTGGATAAAATATTAGTTGTAGAGTAAAAAAAAATAAGGAGGGGTAGGAGGGAGAGATAAACATAGACAGACAGGCACTACCTCTTATGCAATGCTCCTGTGTCAAATCAGGTGTGCTAAAATTGTTGAATTCATTTTAACATCTGATTTAAATTTTGAAATTTGAATTCTTTTCCTCAGAGGAGCAAATCCAGAGCATTAACTCTCAACCCTTGCTAGTTCCCTGTTCAATAATTATGATATTAACAAAAAATTCAGCTTTGGTCAGGTTTTTTCATCAAACTTTCTAGGAGAAGCCAGAGGCTTCAAATCCTTTTCAAAGGCAACAAGAGAGAACAAAATGCTGAAGAAACAAAAACCAAAAGCCAGCAATTGGATTAAAATCTGAAAGTTTAACAAATATACCAGATTGGAATAAATCCCCATCAATAAAGAAAGACATCCTCCATCTCACCAAAGTTGAGAAACAATCTGGGACAAGAAAGAGAAGCATCAGGAAATGAGGGGAGTAGCTGAAGATAATGATCAGCTCCAGCCCCCAGTAATTGTTTGTGGGCCAAGGAGCACCATATGCACTGTACATTGATTTTGATAGTAAAGGGATTACAAATAATCTCGTGCATTTTGTATATTATTCAAATCCAACAGATGGAAAATTGGCAGGCCCTGTCAAATACAAAATTCAACATTAACTCAAGTGGGTTGATAAAATTATCATAAGCCATATTTTGAATATCCTTCAACCACAAAGCTTAATGATGAAATCACAGGCCACTCAATCCATCCTCCTTTTAAATGGTCAGTACAATGTGTATTAAGCCTGAAACTACTTATGTGTAAAAAGTTTGGAGGAGATGAATTCAGTTTGCTTAGGATAAGATTCATGTAACTTTGGAGACTCAAAAGTAGCAGGAGAAAATTTAACCAGGGACTATGTTATTATCAATTAATCATTTATTGAACATTTATTACATGTCAAGCACTATTCTAGGTTCTGGGAGACACAAATCTATAAATGAAACAATCCCTGCCTCCAAGGAGTTTGCATTTGATTAGGGAAACCACATATATAAAAGTATATACAGTAAATCCAAAGTCACTCTATATGAAAGTCACACTAATACCTAGGGGGCTTCAGAAGAGACTTCTTAGAGAAGGTATTAGGCTTTGAAGGAAGCTTGAGATTCTAAGAGGCAGAGGTGTATATTTCAAGTATGGGGGAAGAGCCTATGCAAAGGCTTGCAGACTGGAAATAGAAGGTCCTGGATGAGCAATAGCAAATAGACAAGTTTGCTAGATCCTAGAGTGGGACAAGAGAGTGGTATATAAGAGTAGCAAGATAGGGTGAAACCAGAAGTTTTAAAAGGCAAACAGAATTCTTTTTTTTTTTTTTTTAAATCTAACAAGCAATAGAGATTCTCTACTGTGGCCCAGGAAGGACCTCTTAATTATTGACAGACTAGTTAGTACCATGATAAGGCTAATAACTACCAGGATTTTGCCCTCATTGCCTCATACCTGGGTTAAGAAAAGGTGACAAAATCAGGATTTTGTTGACCCAGAAGTGGGGGAAAGATTCAAACTGGAATTTCAATAGTATTTCTTCTCCACTGCCAACAGCTTGAGCCCCCATCAGTTGCATTTCCCCAGTTTGCTAAGCATCTATGGCTAACACATCAGTTCTATTTAACCACAACATCAATTAGCATTTGCAAAAGGATATTTACTTCAAAGATATAACAAGAACAAATATACAAACATTCCTTCCATCTGCAACACCTTAATGGTATATTGTCTCCTATATGAGATGATACTGAGCCTAGAGTCAGGAAGACTCTTCCTGAGTTCAAATCTACCCTCAGACACTTACTAGCTGTGTGATCCTAGTCAAGTCACTTAAGTTTACCTCAGTTTCTGCATCTGTAAAATGAGCTAGAGAAGGAAAAGGAAATCCACTGTAGTCTTTGAAAAGAAAATCCTAAATGGGAGGCATAAAGAGTTGGACATGACTGAAAAACAACAGCCTCTTCTATATGACCTTTGTCTTGGGCTTCAGGGACCAGAGGAGGCTCAATTTAGCCCAGTTTCTAGATAGCATTTGGCAGCATAATTGTTGGGTGGGTTTATCCACTTATTTGGGGTCACTAAAGTCACTGCCAAGGATCTTTATCTTTGGAACATAAATGCTGTGTGCAAAGGCTGCAAAACCTAGCCTTAATTGACTCCTATATTCTCTGAACCTCTAGAAGGAAAGGAAAAAACCAAAGACAAAGACCCAGTTTTCAGGGGACCATAGAACCTAAGAAAGGAAGAAGGCTCCAAAGCCTTCCCCCTTGCCACATATTCTCTCAGCAGAGTTATGAGTGAAAGAGTCATTAAGATATTTAAAGAGCAACTGAGACAAATAGAAGAAGTAGCCAATGCTTATAGGCCTTACTAGTAAGTCTATTTACTTATTTACTTTTATTTTTGTCACATTTGAATCTACTAACTGATTGTGAATAGTTCCTTAAGGTGGGGTCTGTAGAAGTTTCCTTTAGCTTGGCCAAGGCAAAAAGGCATTTACTGAATCCAATCATGGATGCCATAGAACAGTCTAATACTCCTACATAATAGTAATTTAGTACTTTTTGTATCAACCATATTTTTCAGAAACCACACTAAAATTTTCCCCTGAGACAATATATCACCACTCTTTACCCACCAGCAGGGTATGCTCAACATACTTCTCACCATCCCCTGAATTTGTACCAATAGCCCTATTTTCTCATATAGTCACTATTCTCTTTATCTACTTGTAAAATTTTACTAGTTAGTCTACCCATACTTGTATGGAAGTGTGACAAAAGGTGTCTATAGTTAAAGTTGATACCATTAAGAGACCATGAGAACTGGGGGAAAGAGAACATAGCATAGATGCAGTTTAACAAATAAGAGAGAGACACACACACAGAGAATAGTATTTTATTTTTCCAAATACATGCAAAAATATTTTTCCACATTCATCATTGCAAAATCTTATGTTTCAAATTTTTCTTCATCTCCCCTTACCCCCATCTCTAGACAGCAAGCAATCTGATATAGGGTAAACATGTGCCATTCTTCTAATCATATTTCCATATCCATCATGAAGTGCAAAAAATTAGATAAAAAGGTAGGGGGAACATGAGAAAGAAAAAAGAAACAAACAAACAACAACAAAAGGTGAAAATACTATGGAGAGAGAACATTTATTAAGTGATTTCTAGATTTCAGACATCATGCTAAGTGTTAGAGATATTGACACAAACAAGACATCCTTGTCTTCAAGGAGTCTGTATTCTAATAAGTAAGATAGTAATGGAATAAGGAAGCTAGGTAACATAGTGGATAGAGCTCTGGGTCTGATGTCAGGAAGCCCCAAATTCAAATCTAGTCTCAGATACCCATTAGCTATGTAAGCCTGAGCAAGTCACTTAAACTTGCTTTAATCCTTAATCCACTGGAAAAGATAACAACAAATCACTTCAATATCTTTGCCAAGAAAATCCCCCATGGGATCATGAAGAGCTAGACACAACACAACAGGGGAAATGGGGAGGAGGGGAATTACAAAAATTTCATCCTCTCTTGTAGATCACTAGCAGAGAAGTAGTTACAAAGTAAATTCTTATTTTATGGAGACAGGAATGCACAAATCCTCATTTTAGTCACTTAAATAAGAAGAAAGAATGGTCACCACTTGAAGTCTCTAACTGATGTAACTGGCTTTGTAAAAATAAGTCTTCCTTAAGTACTCTACAACAGCCATTGTTTTAATGATTTAACATGTTTTTTAGATTTTTTCTGCAGTCTTTTGAATTCCTTGATTGTGAAAGTTTTTCTAACTTCCTGCCCCCCTTTCTAAAGGAAATCATGTTGAGAGTGGGGATGGAGTGACTAGGGAAGAGGGAGCATAGTAGGCATAGTAACGACAATGTACAAAGGCTTTCTTATTAGCAGTGACATTTCTATCCCTGTTCCAGCACTCATTTTTTTCTCTTGTAACCCTGATCTCAAAAGGCTCCCAATCCATAAAGCAAAACTTCTAGATGGGAAATTTTTTTTCTCTTCTCTTCTCTTCTCTTCTCTTCTCTTCTCTTCTCTTCTCTTCTCTT
>JAJPUD010001984.1:226216-256743 GCA_023553655.1 Myrmecobius fasciatus
TCTTTCTTTCTTTCTTTCTTTCTTTCTTTCTTTCTTTCTTTCTTTCTCTGTGTCTCTCTCTGTCTCTGTCTCTCTGCCTCTCTGTCTCTCTGTCTCTCTCTTTTTGACAATCGGGCTTAAGTGGCTAGTCCAGGATCACACAGTTAGGAAATGTTAAGTGTCTTGTGTTAATCTGAATTCATGTCTTCCTGACTATAGGCTCAGTGCTCTATCCACTGTGCCATCTATCTGCCTGAGAATGGACATCTTCTGGATGCTCTACAGGTCCCTGCATATTACCATTACTATTTCAACTTGTGCCATTACTTTGCATCCATCAATGGCCCCTCTGCACAGGGCATGGAGTAAATGGCCTTTGAAATTACTTCTTACTTTTAAATTCTAGAATTATTTCTGGAATAACATCTTTCTGAAACTTCTCAATACTATTCTTACTGCCTGGCTTGGCATAAGTCTTATGTATTTATGCAGGAGTGATGTTGCTGTTCTAGTGCTCATATAAGCAGGTATCAGTTGGAGTTACTCCTCTAACCTTTTTTTTTATGGACTGAAACACTTTTCTTCTAGTTGTGTGACCTTCTTTCTGGTTACTTTTTAGACCCCTCTCACTCTGGAGGAATAGTATTCTTTTTCAAATCAAGCAATGACAAATTTGTGAGTCTGCCAATAAATATTTATTAAGCATCCATTATGTTACAGTCACTGTTGAGAAAGGCAAAATAGAGTTCCCTGAACTTAATGAATTCATACTTGGATGAAGTAATCAGCAAGCAAACAAAATATATACAGGATAAATAAGAGATGATCAACAGAAGGAAAACACTAGCATTAAGGGGAAATTTGGGGAAAAGCTTTTTTGGTAAAAGGTTGGTTGGATTTTAGCTGGGAATTGAAGAAAACTGAAGAAGTCAGGAGGGAGAGATGAGGAGGAGGAGGATTCCAGTCATGGGAGTAGCCAGTGGAAAGCTAGAGGTGGATGATAGAGTGAAAGGAATAGAAAGAATGCTAATGTAACTGGATTGCAGAGTATGTAATAGCTGAGGGAGAGTAAAGTGTAAGCAGACTGGAAAGATAGGAAAAAGAAAGGATTTTGAAGGTCAAACAAAGATTTTATATTTGACTTTGGAGGTGATAGGGAGACACTGAAGTTTATTGAGTAGGAGGGCAACATGGTCATGATCTGCACTTTAAGATCACTTTTGTAGCCAAGTAGAGGATGGACTGGATTGAGAGATCTGCCAGACTACTGCAATAGTCCAGGTGTGAGATGATGATAATAACTAGCATTTAAATAACGCTTCTAAGTTTGCAAACAGCTTTACAAATACTATCTCATTTGATTCTCACAGAGACCTTGGGAGATAGGTACTGTTTTACAGATATGGAAACTGAGACCTAGAGAGGTTAGATTACATGCTGAAAATCACACCCAACTAGTAAGGGTCTGAGACCAGATTTGGATTGAGGTTTTCCTGAGTCCAGGTTCAGTGCTTTAACCCCATGCCAACTAGCTTCTTCTAGGTATTTAGGTGATGGGGGCCTTCACCACATGTGTGGCAGAGTCAGAGGAGAAAAGGGATACAAGATACAAGAATTATTATGGAGATACTATCTATAGACTTTAACAATAGATTGGGTGAAAAAGGAGTGAAAGTGGGGAGTCAAGTGTGATACTTAATTTGTGTGTTATCTTAAGTGACTGTGAGAATAAGAGATGGTACCCTCAACAATAATAACAGAAAAAAAAGAAGGAAGAAAAGAGAGAGAGAGAGAAAACAAAAAGAAAAAAGAAAAATGAAAGGAACTTTAAAAGAGGGGAAGGTCTTGGAAGAAAGATAATGAATTCAGTTTTGGACATGATAAATTTAAAGTATCTATAGAACATCCAGTTTGATATTTCTAATAGACTGGAGGTCAGGAGAGAAGTTAGGGCTGGATATGTAGATTGACAGTCATTAGCATAGAGAAGATAATTGAATCCAAGAGAACTGATGAGGTTACTAATTGAAATATTATACAAGAAAAACATTAGAGGACCCAGAGCAGAGCCTTCAGGGGCACCCACTTTTAAATTACACAGCCTGGATGAAGCAAAAGAGACAGAAGAAAAGTGAGAAAGAAATTAAGAAGGCAGATATTTATCCGGATGCCTGTCATCAGTCCAGCCAATGCTCCTGATTCATTTGCCTACAGAAATCCCAGTAAATGTAGTCTGTCTGACTTAAGAAATTATAAAAATGCATCAATAACTTTCTTTAACAGTCTCCCAGCCATAAATCTTACTCTGGAAAAATAAAATAGTTTAAAATCTATTTCTTTTCCTTCCCAGCCTTTCTCAATCATTCCTCTCAATACTGAATTTTACAACTGCACAGTTTAACAATGCATTTGGTTAAGAAATTTATCAAATTTCCCAGTGTAGGGAAACAAAACAAACTTCTAAGAAATGAGGATAAGCCTCCAAAGACATGAGGGAAACTATCAACCTCAGAAACATTCACCTGAAAGGGAAAAAAAAAACAGGGGGAAATGAAGAATCAGGAGCTTTGATTTTCAGTCTACAAGCTTCAGCAAAGCAGCTGAAGATGCCTCACATGTATATTAGTCATCCACACCACCATGGAACCAGAGTCTCTCTGTCCATTCCTTCAGCAATGGTTTTAAAATACCTGCTATTTCTGGTCCTTTGGGCTGTTCCTGTTTCTCTTTTTTCCAATAAATGGAGGTGAGATGGGAGGAGGTATGGGACAGGGGGAGATTGTCAATCAAAATCAGAGCAAAATTTCTTGGGAGGGTAATGATGTGGAGGAGAAGGCAGCTGGGAGATTTCTGACATCTCTAGTATCATCTCAAGTGATAACACCCATAGGAGCTATGACCAAGATGTACACAGAGAAGGAGGTGTCCAGTAAGCCAGGTACCTTGTGTCATATACTCCTATCTTTCAGTGAAGTAGTAACATAATTCTTGCTCCCTTTTTCCCTGAGCGTGTGTGTGTGTATTTCTGTGCCTGTTTCTGTCTCTTTTTGTATGTCTTTTTCTATTTCTGTCCCTGTCTCTCTGTGTCTGTCTGTGAATGTGTCTCTTTCTCTCTCTGTCTGTCTCTGTCTCTCTGTCACTTTGTCTGTCTGTCTCTCCTTCTTTCCTTCCCTCTCCTTCCTCTTTCCCTCCCTCTCCCTCTCTCCCTTTCCCTCTCCCTCTTTCCCTTTCCCTCTCCCTCTCCCTCCCTCCCTCTCTCTCTCTCTCTCTCTCTCTCTCTCTCTCTCTCTCTCTCTCTGAATCTGTTCTCTCTCTCCCTCCCTCCCCCCCCTCTTCCTTTCTCTCTCTGTCTCTCTGTCTCTGTCTCTTCCTTTTTCCTTCTCCCTCCCTTCCTCCTCCTCCTCCTCCTCCTCTCTTTTCCTCCTTCCCTCCCTCCTTCTCTGTCTGTCTGTCTGTCTATCTCTTGCTTTGTTTCTCTCTCAGAAAAGTCATAAAGCCCTTCTAAGGATTCTCATTGCTAACAGCCTCCCTTTACCACCACAGCTGAAATAGTGACAAGATAGTGACTCTTGGAGACTATAGGACAATTGTGTATTACATTTTTGATAACCAAACTTTTGAAATTAAGATATCTTTAGTTTCTCAGTCCCCTGGGTTGCCTCCAGCCTATCTCTGCAATCTCCTATGTTCAATATATTTGCTGCAGTTTTAGATATCCAGATTTTAGAGCTAAACCTACATCAGTATTACAGTTGAAATGGCAAGTCCAGGGAAGGTTTAGATTTATGGATCAAATGAGACCTGCATTTCAGGGAAAAAGAAAGGAAGTGGCTATCAAGGACCATGAAGCCTAAAGAATAAGAAAGTGGAAGAAGGAAGAAATGAGAATAATACTAAAGCTTAAGATGGATTGATATAGCACATAAGGTATACAGGCAGACACAAAAGAAAAGACTTCTATGTCAGTCCTTGTCAGGGTTTTCCTCTCAGCAGTGTCCTAGGGTACCTTCACCCAATTCCTTTACAAATAGTACTTGACAAACCAGTCTAAAGACTAAAGATGTTCAGATACAGAAAGGAAGGAGGAATTCAGAAAATTGACAATGGTAAAATTCAAAAAGAGGTCCAGCTACAGTGACCAATATGAGTCTCCCTGCATCAGTGTTTCAATCAGGCACCATCTCTTTTGGGGGGAAAGAAAGCTCATGGATCTCTGGAGATATGAAAGGAGAGAGAATAGGCAGCAAATTCTGGGGCTGTGGCACTGGGCCTTCTGGAACTGACAACAAATAGCTTTTTGGCAAGGACACTTGAAAAATGGTCGAATAATGGACTGACATGGAAAGAAATCTCATTGAGGAGGAAAAACGAATAGGAATTCAAAGGAAGAATTCACCTAAGCATGTTGCAACAAATTTGAGACTAAACTTGATTCCAAACTTCTTGGGGGTGGTGAAGATAGCACATCAAATTGTTAGGCTTCTTGGGATAATTCCATTAACCTCCAAAATTATTAGAAAAAAAAGCCAAAGAAATAAGGAAAGAACATTTTTAAAAGGCAGAAATCAGTTCTCTTAAAGTCTAACATGGAACTAGAGAAATTAGAACAAAAAAATAGATACATACTTCATATCAGTAGATTTAATAAAACAAAATTAACAGAAATGAAATGCAAAATGTGTAGACATAAGAAAACCATGGAACAAAACTAAATTAGTAAAAAAAATGGGGAGGATATTTTTCTTTATTGCCTTAATTTTCCTTTTAAAAAAATCTTGTTTTTATCATTAAGAAGACAGAAACACAGACAAATGGAATTCAGGAAGGAAAGGGAACCTTTGGTAAATATTTGAAAGTGGGCTAGAAAATCCTTGAGATCTTTCTGGCTCTAAAAATCTGATTCTGTTATCTTTCATTCTAGTGTCTGGTCCCACATTTTGGGGGAAAAGAGGGGACTCTTTCCTTTCATCTGTATGGAAACTCCTCATGTGGAAACTCCTTGCACCGAGGCATCTTGGCCATTAAAATTGTAATCCCAAAGCCTGTAAATTAGAATCCAGAAGAGGTATATGGGGACAGTGAGATAAATTTTGTCTGTGGTTCAATCAGTAGTATATGTACAATGCAGAACTTGAAACTATATTTTTCTAATTCTAAGTCTTAGAAAGTCATCTGGAACACTGAGACAAAGGACTTGCCTAGAGTCAGCATATGTAAGAAACAGGACTTGAAGTAATAATAATGATAATAACTAACATTTACACAGCTCTTTTGGATTTTCAAAGCACTTGGTGAATATTATGACATTTGATCCCCTTAGCAACCCTTTGAGGTGGGTGTTATTAATTTTTTATATATATTTTACATTTTTACAGAGGGAGGTTGTGTCTTGCTAATGACATAGCTACTAAGTCTCTGAAGCAGAATTTGAACTCTGGTCTTCCTGCCTCCAAAGCCAGTTCTCTATCTATTATGCCACATCAGCTTTTTTTTTTTTCCCTTGAGGCAATTGGGGTTAAGTGACTTGCCTAGTGTCACATAGCTAGGAAGTGTTAAGTGTCTTGGGCCAGATTTGAACTCAGGTCCTGATTTCAGGGCTGGTACTCTATCCACTGCACCAACTAGCTGCCCCAACATCAGCTCTTAAAATGCAAAAATTATTATGTGAAATGCATTTGTGGTATTGATTGAAAGCCTAATATCTTTCTTTAAGATGCAAGATAATTTCCTATGCTTGAGGGAAATAGCCTGAGAAGACAGGAACCTTCCTTTAAAAATAAGGAAAGGGGGAAGGGAACAAGCATTTATTTATGGTGCTTCTATTATGTGTCAGGTACTGTGCTAAGTGCTTTAAAATAGTATCCTTAGACTTTTTGGTCATCCCAAAGTTTGCTATGTCATACGACTCACTACTGGAAAAGTAAGGAATACTTTTGAAGAGTTGTGAATTGACTCCCACTGGGTAGAACAAGTAACCCAGCTTTTTGAAGGCATGGCTGAGTTGATAATACTTTTGGGGAAAAAAAACAGAAAAAACATGGGAAGCAGATTCATCATATTGACAGACCTCTTTTCAAACCATCCCAGGATATTATTCATCATTTGATGTTTACCAATGACTTTGGAGAGATCATTTTTATAGGTGAGTGGATTTTTGCACCCTTAAGGATCAGTGCCTCATTACCAGTGCTGAGAAGTCTGAGATGCTTCAGAAACAAAGGGGGGAATTGGGGGGGGTGGTGGAAAGAAAACACTGTACCATAATTGGTCACTGCTACAAAGCTTTACTCAAGAGATAGAGAGCACAACCAGAGGTAACAGCTTACACATATATCCGTGAGCTGTGCAATAGATGGAAAAGGGTCCCAGATGGATTGGGCAGGGGCTTAGTTCCAGGATTATGATGAGACAGTGGGTAATTATTGAGTGGCAGTGTCTCAGCCCTGATTAGTATCTGAAAGCTTGTTCCTTTCCTTCAGAGTAAAACATTGATAAAGATAAACCATACTGCTCCAAGTCCTTCATGCAGTACAAAACAATACATTTCAATCTAACAGGATCAGGTCTCCCCCTTTGATCACAATCTGTTACCTAGATGCCTTTGAAAATTAATCAACCCTGCTTGTTTAGCTCTAGTCAGTTTGTACTGCTAAATTAATAAGTGTTCTAGGAGCAACAAAATACATAATTAAATTCTATGGTTTAATCTCCACATAATAATTTTGACCTTCATCTGGGCTTTTGGTTCTAGCCAGCTATAGAAGAGCAGGCACAAACTTCTCACAGAAGCATTGAATAACAGTCTACCCGCCTTGATTCTTTATGGGACTCAGAAATAGTAGCTCCTAAAAATCAGAAAAATCCTAAAAATTCCATGAAAAAAATTAAATTATGCTTAGACTTCAAAACTTAAGAAATGGAAACATTGATCATTTAGGACATATAACTGCCCTAAAACACAGAAAGATTTGTAAAGGTATGGATTTTGCAAAGTTCTTTGGTGAAAATGTGACTTTTAAGTGCAATATGGATGCCAGAAGCAAACTGAATAATAAACCCAAATCAATCAGCATGCATCTTCACTTAAAAGAAGATAGGAAGCAATGGCTTTGTATTCCTCAGGTTAGTTTGATGTGAAGTATTTGTTTTGATGGTCATCTTGCTGCATTTTATCCTTCATATTTTATCACAAAGCCAGTTTTCTTTCCTTTATAGAAACTATTATTTTCTCCTGCCAGCCTTCAAATGAGAATGCTTTTAATTGGGTAATTAGTGATGGCAACAGCATTTTTCTTTTGTTGATCAAAGTGGTCTGATACTCCTTTACAAGATATTTTATATTTTCTAAAGCATCATTTATGTTTTAGCACAATTTAGGTTTAGAAAAATAATTTTAGAAAAATGCCTTCAGGGCTCAAAGCTTTTGGTTTCTTGTAGTGTAACAGCTCTCACTAAATAGGAAAGTCATCAGCACTTATAATTTACTTTTTTCATGTAAAGTTTACCTTCTTAAAGTTTTGAGCTAATGTCAGAAGTCTACTATAGTTGTCTGTAAGCTCTGCTGTTAATTACTTAAGCTTCTAACCTTCTCTTCATTTATGGAATAAGAAAATCAGACAAGGTAATCTCTAAGAATTCTTCTAGCTATAAAATTCAACAATTCTAGTTAGCTCTACTATGCAAAGTGGTTAGAGCTCTACATCTGGAATCAGGAAGGCTTGAATTAAAATCTAATCTTAAACAATTCCTACTCATGCTATTGTAGGCAAGTAATTTAGCCCCTCTCAACCTCAATTTCCTCATCTATAAAATGGAGATAATAAGAGCCCCTATCTCTTGTTGTAGGGATGAGATAATATTTATAAAGCACTTTGTAAACTTTAAAACATTATATAATTATTGTTATTGTAAAGATGAGGTCAGGAATTTATACACATATCTTGATGATTCAAAATAAAGAGTTACACTTCTTTCAATAGATCATTTGACAAATGTTTAAAATTATTTTGCTTTTATTTTTTTTTTTTTGAGGGAGTTAACTGATTAAACAAGACTTATTGGTAAGGGAGAGGGAGCCTGGGGTTACCTCTTTATCCAAGGGATTGTAGTTCTGGGATCATGAAAATTTAGTCATGGGGTGGGTTTAACCTCAAAAGTAAGGAGTCATTCTTTATATATAGTTTTTTCTAAATGTAATTCTCTCATTTTCTATCATTCTATTCCCCACCCCTCCCACCCTGCAAAAAGGAAATTTTAATCTCTTCTGGAAAGTATACCATGCAAAAAGAAAGATTAGATTTAGGACAACAATTTCTTTCCATCACCATGGAAGAAATGCTTAAAATATGACTTTTTCATAACTAGATACTGATAAAAATTTAAAATATTAAACAGCAACATATACCTCCTTTAGAAGGGAATGTTCCTTGAATAGCCTAAGTAGAATAATTCTGTCTGTCTGTATCTCTCTTCTTTCATCCTCTCCTCTCCTTTCCTCCTTATTTTTTCTTATTCCTTCTCAGCACAGGTTCTGAGATAATTCAAGATATTTCCACATTAATTATTAAAAATTTAACATCTTTTTTTAAACAATTAAACAATCAGTTCTGAGTCCCTAATCTAGTTTATTAAATATTATTTATTAATTAAATCAGACAAATTTCTTTTTGTAATAATTCTTGCTTTTCTCTCTTCACATATTGTGTATGTACGCACACACACACACACACACACACACACACACACACACACAAAACTACTGATCTATTAGGCTTGAGCCAATGTCAAGGTTACTGCCTATGTTATTTGTTAATAGTATAATGAGAATTTCAAAATTTTGCTTCATTATCTAAATAAATCATTTAGCATTTACTATTAATATTTAAGCTAAGTCTATAAATGGAAATGAATGAGAAATTAGGCAATTATCTATATAAATATGATGGGAAGAGGGGAGATAATCAAGGAGCACCATGATCTGCTCTGACTTAAGCACATCCCTATTCTGGGGAGCATGCCTAGAACTGGGTTCTATCCAGTGACATATTTGCCCTGATTCTTTCTCATGGTTCCTTTGAGAAATGCCATCAAAAATCAGATAATAATAAACAATGTGTAGAAATACATTATATAATATATATATGTATATATATATATATCCAATCTAATATAAACAATGTATATAAAGAAAGAAATATTTACAATACATTAACTGTGAGAAAGATCACAGTCAAAGTTTTTTTTTTTAACAATCAGTACACAATTGATGGCTTTTCCTTAATTCTGGAAAATCTCATGGTGAGTCTAATTCTTCATTTTTCTTTACAAAATAAAAATTAACTATGGTTCTCACCCATAAAAAGTTTTCTTAATTTTTTTTCTTTGCCCTCTCTTTAGTCACCATAGTTAACCATATCTTTAGAATGACAGAGTTTCATAGATTTCTCATATTACTCTGATTTAATTGCTTCAGTGAAAGTCCCAGTATCTACAGTCACTGTTGAAGATGATATTGAAGATGATATTATGCTCCTATTATGCTCTCTTGGGAAGGTGTTATTTAAAATATGACATGAAACACTTTATGGAATTGATGAATACCCACTTCACTGTTACCTCAGTTCTGCCCTCTCTCCAGCAACTTCCTCATGATCCATGTCTTCTAAGAAGTCTTCTTAAAAGTCTAAGAAGACTTCCTAGAAGACAGATCATGGCTTGGATACATCATCCTGTTAGTAGGCATTTTTTTTTTTTTTTGCTTTTTGCTGGGGCAATTGGGGTTAAGTGACTTGCCCAGGGTCACTCAGCTAGGGAATATTAAGTGTCTCAGGTCCTCCTCACTTCCCGGCTGGTGCTCTATCCACTGCACCACCTAGCTGCCCAGACTAGGTTTTTTTTTTTTTCTTTTTTGAGGCAATTGGGGTTAAATGACTTGCCCAAGGTCACACAGCTAGGACATGTTACGTGTCTGAGGCCAGATTTGAACTCAAGTCTTCCTGACTTCAAGGCTGGTGCTCTATCCACTGCGCCACCTAGCTGCCCCATTAGTAGGCATTTTTAAGAAGTATTTTGTTAGCTTCAGGGAGGATTTCCTGCTGTTAGTTATCCAGATCTCTCAAGTACATAAAGTAGCCACAAAGAATAGGACTCTTCATTTTCAGATTATTATTCAGGTTTCTGTGCTTAGATAAAGAAGAACAAAGTAGAATAGGCATTTGAGACCTTAAGACCCACACAGGTTCTTTCAGCTAAGCATCTGTGCTTGTTACTATTTTTGAGCAACCACCATTACCTAAAACCTTTCCCCTGCCTCTCCCCAGGGAAAGTCCAAGGGAAAGCTCTCTGAATCCCAAAACATATATTGTTAAGAGAGGAACAAGAGAGCTACAGTAGGAGTTATCTGTCTCTTAAAATCCATTGAATTGGAGTTTCTTGATACTCAATGGTCAATTTCAAAATCTTTTTCTCCTATGATACAGGGATGGGAATGAGTGAGAATATGAGGATCAAATCAGTTTCAAAAGACTGATTTCAGATGGCATTTTTTCAAAGGAACCATGAGAAAGAATTAGGGCAAGTATATCACTGGGCAGAACCCAATTTTAGGCATGCTTCTTAGAATAGGGATGTGCATATGCCAGAACAGATCATGGTGTTCCCAGATTATCTCCTCTCTTCCATTACATTTATATGAATAATTGCCTAATTTCTCATTCATTTTCCATCTATAGATTTAGCTTAAATATAGTAGATGATAAATAATTTATTTAGATAATGAAACAAAATTTTGAGATTCTCATTCAATTCTTTAAGTAGAAAAATGATAGGGGGAAAATAATCTATTTCTGAAAAGTATGAAATCTTTCTTAAGACTGAAACTGAAAACTGAAAAGAAATGACATTTTAAATAAAAGTTGTTTTTCTACCACAAAAGACTCACAAATTGTCAACAACACAGGTAAAGTAACATTTCAACAAAATGTTACAATATGGATAATTTCTGGAAAAAAGGAAAACACTAAAATGTTCTCATCTGAAATTAATTATGAAACTATTTACCAACACTCTGAAATATGTCATAAATTGTTAATGGATATTTGAATGTATATTAAATGAATATGTATATATTTGTGTTATAAATATTGAATTAAAAATCTCTGGTACAGAAAAGCATTTTGCTAAATCTTTAGTTTTTCATTGCAGAAAACTTTAAACACTTGAGGCAATAAAAATGAACTTATTCTTACATACGAAATGAATCATGATTAATCATAAAAATAACACACAAAAATATCCTGTGGGTTTTTGCTAGAACCTTTACCAAGAAGCATCTTCAATATCAGTTTGTATTTGGAATTCCCTAGGGAAATTATATTAAAGTGTCTGCATGTCACTTAAGTGAATACCAAATGAATTAATTATAACCAATGCAATTACAAGGAATATCTAATGAAGCCATAATGACCAGACTCTTGTGGTTAATTTCAAAGCACAGTAAGAGGTAAATGTGGTGCAAGGTCCCCAAAGGAAATAGCAAGCTTTGTGTACTCACCTTGGAGACTGTGTTTTTTAAATGTAGGCTGTGAAATAAAGGATTTAGAGACTGTATATTTCACTAAGGGATATCTTCCCAAGATAGAAGGCAAGGTTGCTTGTTTTGTTTGGTTTGGTTTTGGGTTTTTTCTCTCGTGGCACAGTAGGCTTTGCTGTAAGGAATCATGGAACATTGAATGTTTATGTTGGCAACAAAGAAGGATCCCAGGCCAGCTGGGCTTCCGGGAGACATTATCTGGGACCTGAGATTCTTCCACCTCTCTTCTCTTCCCCCCCCCTTCCCACCTTGTACTCTCATTTCTTTACTTCTTCAGAGCTGGCAAGGAAGGGAGTGGCTTTGCCCCTCCAAAATACCCCCTAGATAAAAGGTAATATTGTGATCTTGATGCTAAGATAAGAAGTGGAAGCAACAAATTGCATCTGGAATGGAAGATTGGTTATTTCATGACATATTTAATGAAATTAACAGCACATGACACATGGTATGATTTTTGAGAACCAAAAGGCTACATTCCAACCTAGCAGTAGCTTGGGAATTACTGGAAGGAGCAGTGGAAACTTAACTAGTCAATCATTTGATTCCAGTTGGTCAATTCTTTAGAATAAGAACATGGAAAAACTGAAAAATCTTGAAATTAAAAGCTTTGGTAATCAAAAACAAGTTCACTGTTGCTATTGCTATTTATCTATTCGAATCCTATTTTCTTTACAAAATTAATATTAGAGTAGGAAAGAAATATAGGTTATCAACAATTCATTCACTTAAAATGTAAACCTGTCTGGTATTTGTCAAATGAACTGATCTTAATAAAAGAGGCCCATCTCATTTTAAAGTAAATTTAAAAAAAATTAAGGTAAATGCTGGATAGGAATATTTGAGTCTATGTGGCAGCAGAAAAACTTCTTGGATAGACTCTGTTTTAAGCAAATTAATCTGTGTGGATGTCATTGTCTTCCTCACTGAAGCAATATACTTTCTGATAGGAGGGGATTAAAAGAAGGTCAAGGAGTAATGAATAGGTAATAATAGTGGGTCTGTCACATGGAAATCCTAGAGGATCAAGTTCTAATACTACCACCACCCTTTTCCTCTATGAATGTATTTATTCACGTTTGTGGATGTGAATTATCTAATACCTGTCAAAATAATACCACTTTAGGATCCAAAATATACAGAGGACTAAGAATTCACTACCTGGGGTATTTTGATATTGGTTTATCTCTAATACCTCCAGGTACCATTTTTTTCAGGTTTTTAGAAATTCCCATTTTTCACATCTCAAAGAGAGTGTCAGGTTATGTTCCAGCCGTCCATCCCCAATTGGCTCCCTTAAGAAAAAAAAATGTCAAAAAGCATTCAAAAAGAAAGCACTCTCCAAAGGTCACCATATAAGCTGATTTCAGTGTACTCTCTGTGTTCATTTGAAAATTCATTAAATGTAAGGAAGGACTAGCAAATCCTAGATAGAGCTCAGTTTTGTTTCAGATTTGTCTGTTGGCTAGCTTGATTTTAATAACTCTAAAAAATAACTGGACCTGATTTTAGAGATATATTTTTAATAATAGCTAGCATTTGTATAGTGATTTTAGGTTTGCAAAGTGTTGTACAAATATTATCTTATTTGATCCTCACAACAACTTTGGGAGGTAGGTGCCATTATTATTCCATTTTACAGATGAAGAAACAGAGGCAGACAGAAGTTAACTCATTTGCCCAGGGTTTTATAATGTAAGTGAGACAAGATTCAAACTCGGGTCTTTCTGGATTCAAGTCGGATGCTATATTCACTGTAGTAATTAGCTGCCCAGTGAATTTCGAAGATTATGTTAAAATGTTTATATTTTTTATACTTTGTTTTCCCTCAACAATCAAAAGTTGGACAAAATACCAAAAACAAAGTTCTAAGTTGCTATATTAAAAAATAGAATTAAAACCCCACATTTAATTATGCTTCTGAAATCAAACAAGTAAATTAATCCAGCTGTCATTTATATTAAGTATCAACATCATAAATAGGGGACATTTCTAGCAGCAAGAATGAGAAAATCCTGGTAGGCAAGATTCTAAGTTCCTTCAGCACAAATGCACTAGACTGTAAGATTTCTCAAACAGTCCTCTGAGCCTAGAAGATTGTTAATAAATCTTTGATGAATGAATAACTTAGGCTTATTTTGTATATTTTTATATACTTCCCTAGCACTATGCACTTTCAATACATATAAGCTAAATGGAAGAGTGACAAGTGGTATAACCAAGATCATATGCTGAACTCTAGAGACTAAATTTGCTGTTGTTGCTCAGTTATATCTTTGTGACCCCATTTAGGGTTTTCTTTGCAAAGTTACTGGAGTGGTTTGTCATTTCCATCTCCCCTCATTTTACTAATGAGTAATTTGAAGCAAACAGAATTAAGTGACTTGCCCAGAGTCACACTAGTAGTAAGTGTCTGAGGCTGGATTTGAACTCAGGTCTTCTTTAGCTGCCCTAGGGACTAAAGATCAAAAGCAGAGCCCAATCAAAATTTGTGTGTTATAGCAAAGGAGATGAAGATTTATTAGTATACTATTTATCTAAAGAAAAAAAAAATAAGTATGCTAGCACCTACCATATGCCAAATACTATACAAATATTTATTGTATTACTGAAAATAGCAAAATCATTCATTTTATATTACCACTGTTACTTTGTACTCAGTATATTTATTTACAAATATTATTTCATCTAATTCTCACAAAAACTCTGGAAGGTAGGATCTATTATTACCCTCATCTGAGGATTTTGAGGCATATAGATGTTAAATTGACCAGTCATACATCTAGTAAGAGTCTAGGCCTTGATTTGAACTCAGGTGCAGCACTCTAATCCACTAAATCATTCAGCTTCCTCTAACAGGATAATTTGAAAAGGTGAAGACTTGATTTGTGACATTTTCTTTATTTGGTTATGGTTTTGAAGGAAAAAAAATTCCTTCAAAGTAATTGCATTGGTGCTTCTTGTATAGATTCAATGGGAGGAGACTCGATAATGAGCTGTTGGGTCAGCATAATAAGAAAATTGGGAAGGGGCATTACTATAAAGTAAGAAGTAAATGATAATTGCTCATAATTAGGCTTTCTGTTTTGTTAATTGTTCTGACAAAGATACAAGGGCACACCCTGGCAAAGTTAAGAAGACTTACAGTGCCTATGCTATACAAAGATGAGATACATTTAAAATGCATTACATAGAGATCTTTCTAAAATAGGCTATTAGTTGCTTGTGGGGTAGCTAATCAGAACAATAGAATGCCTGATCTGGAGTCTGAAAGATCTGAATTCAAATTTGGCCTAAGACACTTACCAGATCAGTTTTCTCATCTGTCAAATGATCTGGAGAAAGAAATGGCAAATCATTCCAGTGTTTTTGCCAAGAAAATCTCAAATAGGGCCACAGAGACAGACATGACTCAAACTCCCAAATATCAATACTCTGTTCCCTATAAGAGGGCAGTTTCAGCATATAAAAAAATCCACTGTCTCCTTGTGAAATGATTTAATGTTCACATATGTTGAAAATAATGTATAAAATGATCACTATATTACATACATATATATACATACATATGTATAAATAATTTTTCATAACTTTAACATGCTAAAACCTTTTTTGAAAATTTAATATATCCCTCATTTAGATATAAAACAATTTTTAACATGTTTTTAAAATTTTGAGTTTCAAATTCTCTCTCTACCTACCTTTCCTTCCCCCACTCATTGAAAAGGCACACATAAAGTTATGTAAAACATTTCCATAAAAATCATGTTGTAAAAGAAAACATATATATTCCTCCCCAAAAAACCTCAAGAAAAATAAAGTTTAAAAAAAAGTATGCTTCAATCTGTATTCAGACACAATCAATTCTTTCTCTGAATATCGATAGCATTTTTCATCATAAGTTCTTCAGAGTTGTCTTGGATCATTGTATCACTGAAAATAGCAAAATCATTCATTTTATATTACTACTATTACTTTGTACTCAGTATATTTCACTTAGCTACATGCTTAACCTTTAAGATATCAAAAAATAAGCATAACTTCATATCTAGATGAGAATGAATATGCCTTAGTATTATTTAAAATTTGTCTTTGCATATCAGCACATGGACAAAGGTCAGAAAATACTGGTCATCCCACTGATTGTGTCCATCCATAAGTGGGATGATCAACAATCTCTAGAGCATGGTAGAATTCATTGACTATCTTTTCTTTAATAAAGTAACAACACATATGCTTAATCCACAAAATCTGAATGTCTTGTCATAGTCACCCCGAATTCTCTAAAAGCATCTAGACCAGGACAGACCAAAAGGAAAGGCTGAACAGTATTTTTACAGCTAAGAAGGTTATCCCTCAAAGTGACATGTAAATGAAACTCTAACCCTGAGATATCCAGAGGAACCAGACAAATACTCTTAGAGGGAACTACATATTAGTTTGTTAAGTTGGGAGTTTGGCTGACCCAGACTCCCCCTATGGTCCTATTTTCCCAATGGGTGAAATTTTTTTTTCACCCTTGTTGTGAGGTGATAATGTGTTAGAAATATGAAATTCAGATCATTTGTATTTGGCTGCCTATTGCCATTCTGAGGGTTGTGAGGGGCATCATTTTAAATTTAATTTACAGGGTGTACTATCTATCTATTAGGAACAGGAGGAAGCAGGCCTTGTCCGAGTATTTATCAGACACATGCCACCCATCTGCTAGAGCTAGGTTGAGGAGGATTTGCTGTTAATCCTTCAGACCCATCTGCAGGGGGTTCAAAATGCTGACCAGGAAGCTAGACAAGATGAGGTTTATTTAATTAAAAAAAAAAAACTGCTGCAGAGGTTACTGAAAATCATTCTGAAGAAGGAAGAGTTTGTTTTTGATCATGTCATTGCTATGGGAGGGGGTGAGACAAAGTGAAACAGAGTATCTGGATTTCAGGGAACATTTATATATATACATACATACACATACATATATATTTAAGTGAGTATTGTCAGAAAAGATCGACCTCTGGTGGATCATGGACTGAGTTTATCACCAATATTGACTTGAGTATTCAACATTAAGTTCTTAGAGTACACAAAAAAGTCAAAAGGTAGAACTTTGTTAAGGTCAACCATCTTCTTTGAAAACTTGAATACCAGGCTCAAAGTAAGCTTTCAAACAGCTAAATGACTGATATTTATACTAACCTGTTATTGGGAAGGGAAGAGTTTCTGGGAAAAGATATTACTAATATTTTAGTCCACTAAATTTCCTGGAAAATTTCTGTAATTGAGTTTTTTTGGCATTTTCCTAATTGAAAAATCATATCTGTTCAATTCAATAAACTCTGAAATTTGTTGAGTCATTTTTTTTAGTTGTGCCCAATTCTTTGTGAATACATTTGGAATTTTCTTTACAAAAATACTTCAGGGATTTGCCATTTTCCTCTCCAACTCATTTTATAGATGAAGAACTGAGGCAAATGGATTAAATGATTTGTCTAGGATCACACAACTAGTCTGAGGCTACATTTGAACTGGAAAAAGATCCATCTTCCTGACACCAGGCTTGGCACTCTATCCACTATAGTATCTACCTGCTTCAAACATTGATTAAGCACTTACTTTATTTCAGGTACTAATGCAAGTACTGTTTAAAACAATGGCACATTTCTTTTTTATTATGAAAATATTGTTAGCTTTCTACATGGCTGCCATTTGGGAGATATAAATAGAGGAAATCTTGCTTTTTCTCTAGCATTTGGATATTTCATTGTAATACCAAACAGCAATTTTCATACAATAAATTATGTTAAATATTTTATTTATTCCCTCTCTGTTTGGGGCTTTTTGAAATCCCGATTGCTAATCACATTCAATTATGGATTATATTCTCTTTTTTTTTTCTAGCATCCATCAGACAATCGATTCATTCTTGATCAGATTCATCCCTGATGAATCCTGGACTATCAAACAATCATAGAATTTGAGAGCAGGAAGGCACCTCATCCCCTATCCGGTCTTACCCATAAAGAAAAGAGATCCCCACATAGCCAACATGATCATCTTCGACATGTCTGAAGACCTTACTGGAGGATAGAACCCATCACTCTTTAATGAGGAGAATTTCACTCTTTTTTTTTTTTTTTTACCTTTGTTGTGTGTACTTTATTTTTTATTTTTTTTAATAAAGCTTTTTATTTACAAAACATATGAGTGATTTTTCTACATTGACCTTTGCAAAAACTTTTTTTTTCCCAAGCTTTTCCCCTCCTTCTCCCCCCACCCCTAGATGACAAGTAATCTAATACATGCTAAATAGGATAAATTATATGACAAATACAATATATGTATACATATCTATACAATTATCTTACTGCACAAGAAACATCAGATCTAGAAAGAGAAGAAAAAACAACTTAAGAAGGAAAACAAAATGCATGGAGATATTCACAGAAAGCGTTAAAATGCTGTGTTGTGGTCCGCACTCAGTTCCCACAGGCTTCTCTCTGGATGTATATGACTATCTTCATCGCTGAATAATAGGAACTGGTTTGAATCACATCATTGTTGAAGAGAACCATGTCCATCAGAATTGATCATCGTATAGTCTTGTTGCTCTGTATAATGTTCTCCTGGCTCTGCTGATTTCACTCAGCATCAGTTCATGCAAGTCTCTCCAGGCCTCTCTGAAATCATCCTGTTGGTCATTTCTTACAGAACAATAATATTCCATAATATCCATATATCATAATTTATTCAGCCATTCTCCAATTGATGGAAAAGAAATTTCCAGTTTCTTGCCACTACAAAAAGGGCTGCCACAAACATTTTTGCACCTGTGGGTCCCTTTCCCTCCTTTACAATCTCTTTGGGATATAGGCCCAATAGAAACACTGCTGGGTCAAATGGTATGCATAGTTTGATAACTTTTTGAGCATAGTTCCAAATTGCTCTCCAGAATGGTTGGATCCGTTCACAGTTCCACCAACCATGTATCAGTGTCCCAGTTTTCCCACATCCCCTCCAACAGTTATCATTATCATTTCCTGTCATTTTAGCCAATCTGACAGGTGTGTAGTGGTATCTCAGAGTTGTCTTAATTTGCATTTCTCTGATCAATAGTGACTTGGAGCACCTTTTCATGTGACCAGAAATAGTTTCAATTTCTTCGTCTGAAAATTGTCTGTTCATATCTTTTGACCATTTATCAATTGGAGAATGGTTTGAATTCTTATATATTTGAGTCAATTCTCTATATATTTCAGAAATGAGGCCTTTATCAGAACCTTTGGATGTGAAAATATTTTCCCAGATTACTGCTACCCTTCTAATCTTGTCTGCATTCATTTTGTTTGTACAAAAACTTTTTAACTTGATATAGTCAAACTTATCTATTTTGTGATTAATGATGACCTCTAGTTCTTCTTTGGTCACAAATTCCTTCCCCCTCCACAGGTCTGAGAGGTAAATCATCCTACATTGTTCTAATTTGTTTATAATATCATTCTTTATACCTAGATCATGAATCCATTTTGACCTTATCTTGGTATATGGTGTTAGGTGTGGGTCAGTGCCTAATTTCTTCCATACTAATTTCCAACAATCCCAGCAGTTTTTGTCAAATAGTGAGTTTTTATCCCCAAAACTGGGGTCTTTGGGTTTATCAAACACTAGACTACAATTGTCATTGAGTATTTTGTCCAGTGAACCTAACCTATTCCACTGATCCACTACTCTATTTCTTATCCAGTACCAAATGGTTTTGGTGACCACTGCTTTATAATATAGTTTTAGATCTGGTGCAGCTAGGCCACCCTCATTTGCATTTTTTTTCATTAATTCCCTTGAAATTCTTGACCTTTTGTTTTTCCAGATGAATTTTGTTGTTATTTTTTCTAGGTCAGTTAAATAATCTCTTGGGAGTTTGATTGGTATAGCACTAAATAGATAGATTAATTTAGGTAGTATTGCCATCTTTATTATATTCGCTCGACCTATCCAAGAGCACTTGATGTTTTTCCAATTGTTTAGATCTGACTTTATTTGTGTGGAGAGTGTTTTGTAGTTTTGCTCATATAGATCCTGGCTTTCCCTTGGCAGATATATTCCCAAATATTTTATCCTATCGATAGTTATTTTGAATGGAATTTCTCTTTGTATCTCTTGCTGTTGCATTTTGTTGGTGATGTATAAAAATGCTGATGATTTCTGTGGATTTATTTTGTATCCTGCAACTTTGCTAAAGTTGTGGATTAATTCTAATAGTTTTTTAGTTGATTCTCTAGGGTTCTCTAAGTAGACCATCATATCATCTGCAAAGAGTGATAATTTGGTTTCCTCATGACCTACTCTAATTCCTTTAATCTCTTTTTCTTGTCTTATTGCCAAGGCTAACATTTCTAATACAATATTGAATAGTAATGGTGATAGTGGGCAACCTTGTTTCACCCCTGATCTTATTGGGAATGGTTTCAGTTTATCACCATTACATATGATGCTAGCTGATGGTTTTAAATAGATGCTACCGACTATTTTAAGGAAAAGTCCATTAATTCCTATACTCTCTAATGTTTTTAATAGGAATGGATGTTGGATTTTATCAAATGCTTTTTTCTGCATCTATTGAGATTATCATATGTTTTTTGTTAATTTGGTTATTAATATAGTCAATTATGTTAATAGTTTTCCTAATATTGGACCATCCCTGCATTCCTGGTATAAATCCTACTTGGTCATGGTGTATTAGAGAATTTCGCTCTTGAACAACTTTTTATGAAGCCCCCCTCCCAATCTCAGCCTAAATTTGACTATTTGAAATTTTCCACACATTTCTCCCAGTTCTGCCCTCTGGTGCCAAACAGAAGAAATCTTATCCCTTCTCTACAAGATAGCCCTTCAAATACTGGAAGACAGCTGTCATGTCCCCTCTGAGTTATCTTTTCTCTGGGCAGAATATTCTCTATTCCTTGAACTGATCCTCCTGTGATATGAGCTCACATGTCACTCATCACCTTGGTTTCTCCTCTCTGGACATTCCCTGGTTTCTCAACATCTATTTTACAATAGAGCTTGGAATTGAACAAAACAGTCCAAATGAGGACTGATAAGGGCAGAATACAATGAACTATACTTTCACTGTCTTTTATTTCCCAAAACTATGAATTTCTTAATAGAGCCCAAGATTATATTAGCTTTAGTAACAATTTTATTACATTCTGATCATCACTGAATTTGTGTCCCCACCAAAACTGTCAAATATTTTTCAGATAAAATGCTATCTAAGTTTGACTCATCCATTTTATACTTGAAAAATATATGTACTTGGGGCAGTGGAAGATAGCGTATCAGGTCTGAAATAAAAAGTCCTAAGTTCAAATTCATTCTCAGATAGTTGCTAAATATTTGACCCTGGGCAAGTCATTTAACCTTTTTGTACCTCCCCCTTTTCATCTGCAAAACATGGATAATAATATTATCTATCTATCAGAGTTGTTATAAGGATCAAATTAGATATTTATAAAGCAATGACAAAGTATCTGGCACATAATAGGCACTATATAAATGCTAGATTATTATTATTAAGTCTTTACTTGAACTTAAGGAAAACACTATATTTATTCCTATTGAATTTCACCTTTATTAGATTCAGTCCACTGTTCTAGTCTAACAGTATCTTTATTAAAACAACAACAACAACAATTCTAACTATGTTATCTGACATACTATCAATTCCTCTAGAATTGGGTCATCTAAAAATGTTTTTTAATGCCTTTATTTAAGCCATTGATAAAAATGTTAAATAACATAGGGTTAGGAATTGTCTTCCTGAGATAGTTGATTGTTGTCCTTCATACTCAAAGAAGATCATATATCTGACTGTGGCTGTCCAGAGAAATATGTGTACAGAAGGCTCTTCCACAGGTTGGGCACAAACAATTCATATGAACATTTGGAGTGGAGATTTTTCTAAACCATACTATAGTAGGATGCTGGGATGTTATCATTTCAATACTGATAACAATTAATTTTTGTCCAGTTAAAGAATGTAGTTCATGATGCTGAGTGAAGTGAGCAGAACCAGGAGATCATTTTTCACGGCAACAACAATACTATATGATGATCAATTCTGATGGACATGACTCTCTTCAACAATGAAATACTTCAAACCAGTTCCAATTATTCAGTGAAGAAACCCATATACACCCAGAGAGAGGGATGTGAAATGTGGACCACAACATATCATTTTCATATTCTCTATTGATGTTTGCTTGCAAATTCTTCTATTTCCTTTATCCGATTATTCTTTCTTGTATATACGATTTCTTCTGCACAAAAATGATGTGTGGAAATAAGTATATATATATATTCGATTTCTTAAGTATTTTAACATAATTAACATGTAGTGGATATCCTGCCATCTAGGGGAGGGGTGGGGAGTAGGGGGGGAAAATTTGTAACAGCTTTGTAAGGGTTAATGTTGAAGAATTACCCATACATATGTTTTGCAAATAAAAAGTATTAATAAAATAAAATAAAAAAAATAAAGAATGTAGTTCATCTGGATCAATAACTTGAATTCAACAAGGAGAATTAGGTACTCTCTTACTTATTTTGGGCATCAACTCCCTATTTGTTTTTTCATTGTCCATCACTTTCTGAGGAAGATAGTAGAGTAGGTTGGTAAATTTCAAGGTCTCTCAATTTCTCCCCACAAATAGAACAAATTTGTGCTTCAGGGCAAACATAGACTGGTGAAAAATCAAGAAGACTGGAGCAGAACAGGGGTCTTCCTGATACAACCCAAGAAGAATTGAAGAAAAACTAGAGAAGATCTGAAGAAAGATACAGGTGGCCTGAGATTAAACCATGTGAAGTGCAAACACCCTCAGGCTAGCTCCATAGAAACACCAAGTGAGAAGGTTTGGAGATAGCTAGGTATGGCTGGAGCCTCAGCAGTCATCCTCGGATTGTTTGTCCAGTTAGAGTCTGAATCTGGGAAGACTGAGGGAACCTCAGCTTATTAGGAACACCAGACCACCTTTGCTAGAGAGCCTCGGCCCTGGATGAGAAGGAACCAGCAGAACTAGTGAGTGCAGAGGCTGTGGGGCAGGTTGCTAATGGCACTTGCAGGAGGGGGAAGCTCTTGGTTTAGAGTTCCTGGTCAGAGGAAAGAGCTGAAGTAAAGCCAGAGGCACCATCCTCCCACCACAGGATTAGAGGTGCTTACACTAATACCTCTTATTTAAAAAAAATGAATTGGCAAGGAAGAAAGAACCCCACCATAGAAACTTATTATGGGAACAGGGAAAACCAGGGTTTATCTTCAGAGGGAGACTCTGAAGTAAAAAAAGCTTCTGTCTCAAAGAGTAACATGAAATGGCTTTCTGCCCAGAGAAAATGTATAGAAGAACTCAAAAAAGAATTTAAAAATCAAATGAAAGACATTGAGAAAAAGTTAAAAAACAAAAACCCAAGATTATAAAAAAAAGTTAACCAACTAGAAAAGGAGATAAAATCTCAAAGGCAAAAATAACTCTTTGAAAATTAGAATTGGGCAAGGGGAAATCAGTGAAGCTACAAGAGACAAAGAAATAAAACAAATTGTAAAGAATGAAAAAATAGAATGTGAAACAGAAGAAAAATGACAGATATGGAGATTAAATCAAGGAGAGAAAATATAAGAGTAATTGGACTGCCAGGAAGTTGTGACCAAAAAGAAAACCTTGACACAATAATGCAGGAAATAATCCCAGAAAATTGTTCCTGAGTGATAGAACATAAAGGGAAAGTAGAAATAGAAAAAACAAATTACCACTCACCACCTCAAAGAGATCCTTTGTGGAAAACACAGAGGAACATTATTGCCAAATTTTGAAACCCCCAGATCAAAGAGAAAATTTTGCAAGAAACAAGAAAAAATAATTCAAATATGCTGGAGCTACAATTAGAATTGTACAGGATTTATCAGCAGCCACAAAAAAGATCACAAGTCCTGGAAGCATATCTATAAACAATCAAAAGAAGTAGGCCTGTGGCCAAAAATATCATATCCAACAAAATTATCTATAATATTGAATGAGAAAAAAAATGGATATTAAATGAACTTCCAGATTTTCAGGACTTGTATCAACCAAATCTGAATTTAATAGAAAATTTTACATACAAGAGCCCATATCAAAAATAAATTTCAAGGAACTCAACATGAACAAATTAATTTTTTAATATGAAAAATGTATAGCTTATATTTAAGATTGACATCAATAATAGGTTAGCTCAAAAGAAAGATTGGAGCAGAGTTAAGTAAAAATAGTAATTATGTCATATAATTGAGATACAGAGGAAGAATAGACACAAAGGCATTAGAGAGGGGTGGAGTGCTCATAGCTCTGAAAATTTACTCACATTGGAAATGGATTAAATAAACAACATTTATACTATGAAGGGTATAGCACTCTCCAAAAAGAAACAAAGGGGGAGAGATAGGTGGACAGAGAAGCAAAGCTCGAGAGAAGATACCCATGGAGAGGGATCCATGGGTAGGGGAGGTTAAATAATAGAAAGGCAAATTAGGAACAGAATTAAAGCAAAGGATCAGCAGGGATAGGAATGATATGTGTATGTATATATCTGCACATGTATATATAAATATATCCATTCTTAACTATAGCTTTCTTGGGGGTAATGGGAGGGATGAAAGGGGAGGAAAAAGAACAAAATGAAAAAGGTGCATAGCAGAGAACAAAAGAATAATTTACAAGAAAATAAAGATGGACACTCACGAATATAATTTCTTCTACAAATATATATATACTTTCTTGAATTGACATTTGTTGTCATACATTTTAAATCCTTTATGTTCTACTGGACACATGACAATGTTCTCTTTTGTTTTGTTTGTGTTCCTTTCATGTTTTTCTTTTTTCTTATTCTGTTTCTTTAAATAAAATAAATTTTAAAAAAGAATGCTTAGAAGATATTAAAAGGCTAGTGAATGCATCAAAGTAATTAAGGAATATGAGCAAAGAGTTCACAAAAAATTACAAACTATTGACTATCATATGGGACTATTTTTTAAAAATATCACTTTCCTTGACAGATTAAAGAAAAGCAAAAATTGAGTAACTCTGTGTTTCTTTTGTTATCATTCTCCAAACCTTTCCAAATATTTCTTCTTAGATCCTAATTTTTCTCTCAAAATACTTTTCAAAACTCACTTTATTTTCCTTAGCTTTTCTCTCTGGTAGATTCAGTTTAATCTAAGCTTCAGTACTCCTGAAGTTAATTTTACAATTACACTCATATTTATCATCTGTGTTGTAGCCTTGCTTTTATGTTCTGTGTTCTATATGTAGCTAGCAGAAATAATAATATTAGCTACCTATCAGAATTGTTATGAGCATCAAATTAGATATCTGTAAAGCAGCGACAGTATTTGGCATATAATAGGCTAGTACTTCCTCCTATTCACTGCTTTCTAGAAACTGGGATCGCTGTATCTTCCCAGGCCACAATTATTTCTTCCCATGGAACACCTCTTTTTGATCAGTGGTCTCTCCTTTCAGCTGCCTTCATTTTCTTCAGAGGCTAGAAATATAATTAGCCATAACTTGTTACAATGACCTGTTTGCATTTTGTCTCAGTGCAATCTATTGGACCTCAGATTAACATTTTTTTCTTCTATTATTTTATGGAATTTATATTAGACAAAATTATCAATAAATAATACATAAGAGCTCCAAGTTGGAAAAATTCCTAACATTTGGACAGGAGTTTAGATATTAGTTTTATTTACATTTCCATCTAACCTCTGGCTTTCTCCATTCTTCTTTGCTATGGGTGAAATATCTAAACATGCAGAACAAAACTTCATGACTGACAATGAATTTTAATATGAATAGAAATCAAGATAAAGTAAAAAAAATCAGATAAAAAGAAAAAATAATCTAATATAGCAATCCTTCTTATTGTTGGGATAAGTTGGGGAAATAGAC
This sequence comes from Myrmecobius fasciatus, assembly GCA_023553655.1. NCBI lineage: Eukaryota > Metazoa > Chordata > Mammalia > Dasyuromorphia > Myrmecobiidae > Myrmecobius > Myrmecobius fasciatus. Next base: position 251,756 of record JAJPUD010001984.1, read on the forward strand.
TTTCTGATGCCTTCCTTGAAGAGGTATTTGCAAATAGAAGCTTTAGGCTGAAATCTTAATTACAAGACAACTTCAAGAACTCCATATTCCATCCTGACCTCCTTGCTTTGCCAAAGCTTAGTCTGTTTATCTGTCTGTCTCTTTCTCTCTGTCTCTCACTCTCCTTTTGCTCCTCCCCTTCTTCCTCTTTCTTCTCTTTTTGCTTCTATTTCTCCATTTTCCCTTTTTCTATTTTCTCTCTTCTTCTTTTCCTTCCTCAATTCTTCCCTCAACATTATTTTGATAAATAAAATTACTATTGGTTTAATCTCAGGTAACTATTTACTTGTATCCTTTTCTAAGAAAAAAAAAGTCAGACAGCTTGAATATTCACAGTTATGGAAAATTTTATATTAAGCCCAAGTTGTTGATGCTTTCTCCCTCTAGAAATTATTTTGCATAATATCTATATCTACCTATCTCTTTCTCTCTATCTTTAGATAGAGAGATAGAGATATACACTTTGTATTTTAAAAGGCAATGTGTCTTAGAGAGCTGCCTTTGGGATGAGCAACACCCGGTTTTAAGTCCTATCTCTGATGCATACTAAGTGTTTGACAGTGGGCAAATCACTTAATCTTTCAGTGCCCCTCAGGAGTCAGTTATTGATCTACATTAGTAGAGATAATTCTTTTACAAGGAATTCCCTACACCAATGAAATCACAGGTACAGATCAAAGAAAAAAAATACTTTTATATTTACTTCTCTGTTCACTTATTGTTTTACTCCATGGAGAGGCAGGAGGGCAGGAACTGAGTTTTTTTCCCCTTAATTTTTTGTCTTAATATCTTCCAGTAATAAATACTCAGTAAATGTTAGTTGAATTGTGTTAAATAAGATTTATAGACATTTAGGGGAAAAAATCTGACCAACAATTATTCTTAGCTTAAAATGTCTATCTTCTTTAATGTACAATCTGCCTCCCAATGGACAGGTGATATAAGGTTATATATTTCATATAGATAACAGAAGAAAAACAATATGAGTTTGAATGAACTTTTTTTAAAAAATAAAAATCAGTCCTGAGAAAAGCTATTGTAAAGTGAGAAGTTATTTTGGGATGTAAAGAGATACCTGATGAGTTATAGTTCTCTCATGCAGGATAGTGTCTCCGTTACAGCTCTCAAGAACTATACCCACTGTACTGGTTTCTATTGGAAACTGGATAACTATGATATGCTTTCTTATCTACACATTGGTTTCCTGGGGCTGTTTAAAAATATCTTTATAAAATGTAATCATGTTGAATATTTTTCTGATATAATTTCAAGTTGATAAAATATAAACTCATGTGTTATACTTCGCGTTTAATTTAAAGAATGATAGGGTAAACCTCCTGTTAATCATGTAATTAAATATAAAATTATAGAATTATAAAATCTTTACTATCTTTGTGCCCAAAACACCAAAGGTATGGTTCCCTATCTTCAGAGTTTTGCAATGAATCATTTTTAACCTTCTCTTTGATGAAGATCTTTTATTTCATTCAATGAAACTCTCATCAAATATGTAGAACAGCAACATGTTTTTAAATTTATAATCTTAGAGAATTACCTGAAACATGGGAGTTTGAGTAATTTTACTCTTTTTTGAAGATTAGTCCCCTTGACTCCAGGCCTGGCACTAGATCCACCTCATCACCTAGATGCTCAATGATTTACCTTTTGCTTAAAAGTTACAACTATGGGGCAGCAAGATAGTAGACTAACAGTCCTGAAGTCAGGAGGACCTGAGTTCAAATCTGACCTCATGAGCTTAACACATATTAGCTGTGTGACCCTGGGCAAGTCACTTAACTCCAATTGCCTTACTCCCCCCCCAAAAAAAGTCTTAAATAGCCAAATTTCTCCTATTAAATTGAAGTCCTTTTTCAATCATTTCCCAGTTTTCAAATGGTTTATGAATTCTCATTTTCTTAGTTCTATATTATGTGTATGTTTTCCATGTATAAAACATATAAGTTTTCTCTCCAAAACTGTCCAAAATTCCATCTGAAAGCTATTTTTCTATTCATATTTTAGCATTATTCAAACAAAGTTCTTTTTTCTGCTAGCATTAGGTATCAGAATATTTATCCATAAAAAGTTGCAATAATTCAAGACAAAAGATTTTACCAAAGTAACAGGACAATAGATTGGTAATATATTCAATTGGACAGGAAAAAAAAAGGTTTTAAAATATTGGAATTTCAAGGATGACACTTAGTTTGCAAGCCTGGATGACTGGAGAGATGGTCATGCCCTTTTTAGTATTAGGAAAGACCAGAAGAAGGGAGGATTTGGAGGAGAAAGATAATGAGTTCATTTTTGGACATGTTGCGTTTAACACTAAACATCAGGAGATAAGGCTAGATGTCAATTTGAGAATCATCCCTATGAAGTTAATTGAATTATGGATTTTTCTGATATTACCAAGCAAAATGGTATAAAGGGGGGAAAAAGTATAAAACACAGCTTTGGGGATGCCCACAGATAGTGGTCATGACCTGAATTAAGATCCAGCAAAAAAAAAAAAAAAAATGAAAAGAAGTGACCAGATAGGTAAGAAGAAAACCAGAATAGGATTTACATTCTATTGTTATAAAAGGAAAGATGCAAGATGTACAAAAATTGGTAAATACAACTTTATATGCAAAATAATTTTGAAGAAGTGTGAGGGAACAATAAATTTTTAACTTTTTAATAATTATTTTTATTTTTAAAATTTTCATTTTATCATTTATTTATTTCTATTTATTTTGTTTTAAAATTTTATTTTATTTTCATTTCCAAAGTTTCTTCCTTTCTTCATCCCCTCACCCATCCATTGTGAAGGTAGGAAATAGAAGTTCATTATAAATGTGAAGTCATGGACATCATATTTCCTTACTAGCCAAAGAATAAGCATTTATTAACCACTTGCTATGTGTCAGACTCTATACTAAGAACTTAATAAAATTATTTCATTTGGTTCTCACAGCAATCCTGGGAAGTAAGTGCTATTATTATCTTCATTTTTAAGTTGAGGAATCTGAAGTATCAGAGACTGTGACTTTGTTCCAAATCACACACAACTAGAAAAATATTTCCCTGACTCTAGTCCCCAGTTCTCTAATTCTGTGCCATCAGGCCTGAGAATACAAGCAAGACAGGGTAGGGCAGAAGAAGGGAACATACAAAGAGTGGTCTTCTCTTGTAGCAAATGCTACCTGAGATAAGTTCTGAAAGGAGGCTAGAGTCAGAGATAAGAAGATATGCCATAGTTGGAAGATAGTTATTAAAGAGGAAGAGATACTGAATTGTCCACTCAAACAAAATTTTTATGAATTTTGTGAACCGATAATGGAAGACATTGTCCACTATATTATTCAATGTCCTTTTTACAAAGATTCTTTCAATAAATTATTTCTGAAGAGGAAATGTAGCATAAAGGTAAGCATTCTAGAGTCAAAAGAGTTAGATTTCCATTCACGTCCTAGTTCTTTCACTTACTAGCTATTTGATTTTAGTATTTGCTGCCACCTTCACTGGGACTTATAGGTCATCAAACTGAGTAGGGAAACATAGCTGGCACAGAACTCAGAAATTCATCAGGGAAACTTGGGTGGCTCAGAGAGAAGTGAAGCCTAATTCTCGAGGCTATCATATTTACTAAGACCTGCACTTTGATCTTGTTCTACATATTTCTTATTGTTATTTTACATCTGGTCCAGGATTTAACTTAAGCCCTTCTCCAGAATAGCTAATGCTTTGCAAACAGATTCTTCTGGTCAAGTATGCCAGATTCTTCTCTATTCCTAAGAACTTTGATTGCTAGTAGGCAATTCTGATCCCTAGCTCAGTATTGATGAGGATCTTTCACCAAATTCCCAGTCTTTACTGAACATGCACCTGGGCTAAACCCATCTTCAAGACCATCAGGATAGACATTGTGTTATTTAACTTGCCAGAGTAAGACTCCATCCATTTCCATTTCATGGAGATGTTGTGAATAATTTATAAAAGGCTATAAAAATGTATTTTGCTGATTCTGGTTTCAGGAATAAGCCTGCCATTGCTTTCATTTATTCATTCAATCAATCTTCATTAGATTGTTGCAAACAGTGATGTGTAAAAGTACCATACTCAGCATTGGGGAAGAACATAGGGTCTCTGTCTTCAAGGACTTCAAAATTAATAGGGTTGAGTGAGCCAAGAGAAAGAGAGAGAAAGAGAAAGGGGGAAAAGGGGGGAGAGAGAGAGAGGAGAGAGAAGAGGGACAGACAGAAAGGGGAATATGAATACTATATTTGTACCACACAATGAGATCTGCTCTGGAATTTATTGGGGCAATCTTATTGTATCCACTAATGTCACAGGAATCCTCTGGAGGAAAAAAAAAGTAAAATTTTAAAATGTAGACCATTTTCTATGGTATAATCTAGTTTACTTGTTAAGTATTTACATATGGAGAGTGTATTACCATATCTGTTAGTACAAATTAAGACAAATATGAATTAATAATGACATAGCATGTCCAGAGCACTGGTGTTTAGTGATGTCATTAGAGGCATATAGAAGACTCTTAATTAAGGGAATATCAACTAACCTAAAAACCAAAAATGGTGAAGATATTTTACAAAACACTATTGATAATGTAAAGTACTAAGATATATAAAACCTCATCTGTTTCCTTTACATTACCTAAGGATTACCAAATTCCTTTAAAAAAAAAACAGCAGGGCAGGATTTTCAAAAAGTGATTGCAGTTTGATTATCAAATCTCTTACAGATGTGGAGAGGATATTTCATAAAGTTAAAATGATATCAGTTAAAGAGGGAGTACAAGGAAATAAATTGTGAGAATAGACATTGGACAAATAGCCATTTGGATAACTAGAAACAAATTCTGATAAAAAAAATACTACATATATATAGTATACTACTACTACTACTACTACTACTACTACTACTACTACTACTACTACTAC
>JAJPUD010001984.1:257243-273898 GCA_023553655.1 Myrmecobius fasciatus
TTTTTTTTTTCTGGAAGTTTAAGGAAGTCAGGAAGCAGAGATTAGGAGACAGAGAATTCCAAGCTTGGAAAATACTCAGGGAAGAGGCACAGAAAGCTGGGAGAGGAAGTATATTGTTTGAAGAATAGCAAAGATGGCAATGTCATTGGATCAAAGAGTATGTGGTAGAGAGGACAAGTTACAAAGGGCTTTGAATGCCAATCAGAGTTGACCCTGGAGTTGAGAGGAAGCCATTAGAGTTTATTGAATAGAGGGGTAAAATGGACAGTTCTGAGCATTAGGAATACCATTCGGACTGTTGAGTGGAGGATGGACTAGAATGGGGAAAGACTTGAGGTGTGGAACCCAACTATCAGGTTATTGCAGGAATATAGGTATGAGATGATCAGGCACTGTACTTGGGTGATAGTAGAGTCAGAGGAAGGAAAAGGGCATATGCAGAAAATTTTATAAAGGTAAAAGTGACAGGTCTCAGCAATAAATTGTATATTGGGGAAAGGAAGAAGTCAGAGAGAATGAAGAGTTGAAGATGATATATTGTTGGCAGTCTTGGGCTAGTGAGAAAATATTGGTACCCTCAACAATAATAAGGAACAATAATAGGAGGTAGAGTCAAGATGAAGGATAAAACCAATGTTTTTGCTGAGCTTTCCTAAGACTCTCCTTGTACAACAACCTAAAAAAATGTACCAAACCAAATTCTAGGCAAAAACATCAATTAAGTAATACTGAGTCAATTTTCTGGCCTGAGGAAGCTTAGGAAGTGGGAAAGTGAGGTCTGCAGACACTGAGGTGAGGACTAGCCAAGAATATGGCATGGGAAAAATTGCACTAGTGATGATGGCAGCAATGGGCTATGGCAGTGGCAACAGTGGCAAAGAACAGTCCAGCAACCAGGGATGGTAAAAGGATGAACACCTAGTCCAAAAGAGATCCAGGGGACCTATGCACTAGCACTGGAAGTGTCATCTGACAGTATTGCTGATCATTACCTAGTTCTGGGTGGTTTCAAGTTGAAAAGGAGCTATTATGATCATAAGGGAGTAGGAGCCCTTGCTGTTTGAGCCTGGGAGTATTAAACAGGAGGGCAAAGACCACCCTTCTTGCTGAATCTCACCACATTGGAAACACCAATCTAACAGACCCCCAGACTGACCTAGGAAAGCATCAGAAGGACTTAAAGGCAGCAGATCAGGCCAGTCATTCCCCATCCCCATCCCTGGAGGTGAGCAGAGCCAATACAAAAATTAATCATGTATTAAGGCATAGGATCCAGCTAGGTTACACAGTTGATAGAGCACGAGGCTTAGAGTCAGGAAGACTTCAGTTTAAATCCAGCCTCAGACATTTTAAGTGTTGTGTGACCCTACAAGTAATTTAACCCTGTTTGCCTCAGATTCCTCATCAGTACATGAGGGGAGAAGGAAATGGCAAACTATTCCAATATCTTTGTCAAGAAAACTTCTAATGGGGTCGCAAAGAACTGGACACAATTAAAACATGACTGAAACACAATGACATTAAGATATAAAATCCTCACAAATAAGTGCAGAAAAGCAAGAAAATCAAACATACCCTTTTCAGAGCATAATGCAGTTTATGCTCTGAATTAACTAATGCAGAATTAAAAAATAATTCAATGAAAGACCATGGAAGCGTAGATTCAAAATTAATTGGAAACTAAATAACCTGCTCACAAAGAATAAATGGGTCAAATAAAATGATAGAAACAATCAATAGTTTCATGAAAGATAGTGAGAACAATGAAACAATATACCAAAATTTAGGGGATGTAGCCAAAGCATTATTTAAGGAAAATTTTGTATGTCTAAACCTTCTCATCAATAAAGAGAGAAAAATCAGATCAACAAATTGGGCATACAACTAAAAAAAAAAGAGAAAAACAAGTTTAAAATCATGAGTTAAACACCAAAACAGAAATTCTGAAAATCAAAGGAAAGAGTAAACAAATGAAAGTTAAAAACCAAAACTTTCAAAATAATAAATAAAACTAGAAATGGTTTTATTTTTAATTATAAAATAGATACGACATTGACTAATTTGATTTTAAGAAAAAGAAACAAGAAAATCATATTACCAGTATCAAAAATGAAAAAAAGGTGAATGTGGATGGGGGAATTATCACTTGAGATGCATGGAACAAGTATTGACAAATAAGCTATAGCATGAGACCTGAAAATGTTTCTAAGTCTTAAAACAAGATGACAAAGTTTTGTGGAAAACTTAGGTGATCAGAATATATTAGGAGAACTTTATGAAAGTGATATTCTCAAATGATGACAAAATTGTAAAATGATATGTGCAAAAAGATAAATTTGGCTAACATTCCATTTGATACAACAGAAGCTGCTATGCTGAAAGAGAAATCCTAGTTAATTGAAACTTAGCTTGTTTGACAAGTCAGCAAAAAAGATGTGGTTTTAACCCCACTCTCCACCCCTCAGTCCTGTGACTAGAATTGAAAGGGACTCCAATTCATATGTAATGTTGATACCCCAGAGGTTCATATAGGTTCAATTCAAATAATAAAGGAGTATTAAATCTCAAAACGACTCCATTTTGCCTTTATTGTATGAAGAGAACAAAACGCATTTTTAGGTAACTGTAAGAGGCGGCCTAAGTCCACAAAAAATTTAGAGTTATTTTAACATGATAATAATCAACAATCTAGAAACTTAGAAAACTTTCTAGAACAGTCTAGAAACAAAATTTAAAAGGCAGGGATTAGATTTGCATACAATACTCCAGGTCAAAAAAGAAAGGTAATTACTCCCCAGCCAAACAGAATTTCTATAAAGTCATCTATATATTGTATGCCATTATATTTTGTTCTGTTTCATTCCATTTATTGTGGCTATTGAAATCTTGTTGGGTTATTTTTTTATTGTTTATGAAAGTTTTTTTGCATGTATACATACATATATATGTATGTATACATGCAATCCATGGTGATTATATATGCATATATGATAATGTGTATTATTGCTAATAGAGCTGATAAATTGTAAATCAGATAAATAGGGACTATGGGATGATTTCATAAGGACTGTCAGTCAGAACTAACAGAAAGGCAAATTTTTTTTGAGTTCCACATTATAAAGTGGAGATAAATCACTAAACACATAAAGCCCTTGAACCTTTGAAAAAAGACTGGTAGAAGAGGGAGTGAAAGTTGAGTGATGGAATCAGAAGAAGCTGGGAATAGGAGACACAGAAAATAACAAGAGATACTCCTACAGAAAGCAAAATATAAACACCAACAGAAACTGAGCAAGGCCAACAGACTGGCTTTGATGTTGTGGTAGGAAGCTGATTGAAAGAGGGATATTGGAATTAAAGCAGAATTTTCTCATATTTGAAGTGTTGTCTGGGCATATTGCTTGCTAATGCTGACTATGATCAGAGGTACCTCTGTTGTCTTAAACTGCCCTCTATGGCTTATAAGAGAGAGAAATAAAAGGGAAGAAAAGCTTTGAATCTACTTTGCTGTGAGCTACATAGATTTTGCTAAAAGAACATATCACTTTTTCAGCACCCTTCCAAGGGCGGCCCTATTTCAGTATCTAAAAGAAGAGAAGTGGTTTTACTTCGTATCAGAAGTATGAAAATCAGAAGGGAGCAAAGAACAAAGAAGCAGTTTTGCCCAACATATAATTCATGGTACATACTGTTTGCTAAAGAGATCAAGGGGAGAAAGGCCAGCCATCCAGTGATGTGATTTACCTGGGCACATGGATTTCCCTATTTATGCAACTCCCATGTATGGTTTCACAAGAATGTCTCCCCCACAGACACTATGTACTTTGGCTGGAAAGTATGAGCCAGATTTATAGTTAGGCTAATTTTTTATTATTGCTCCTTATTTTTCCTTATAATACTACAATTATTTTTGTATTTGTTTTATCATTTAGTAAATGTTTTCTATTTAAGAGTCAATAGTGTCATCATGGCTCATTTTATGTGAATGGGAAAGATACTGATGAGGATTCCTCAGGTGGTAGGAATATATTCTCACAAGCAGATTACTTCTAGGACCTTAAAATTTTTGTTTTGTTTTGTTTTGTTATTTAGTAGCTATTTGGTCATGGTTGTGATCTTGAAAACCTCTAGATCTACTAATTTCAGTATAGATTGGATTAATAAGTCCTGTTAAAAAAAGAGAAAGGGGGTACAGGTATCATATCTTATCTGCATATATACATAAGTTCTGTCTGTATGACCAAGAATTGCATTGTAAAGATAGCATTTTAATTGGGCTTTGAAGATCAGGTTGTGTTTTAGCAGATGAAGATTGTATAAGGTCACACTAGGCATAGAGTATCTCATTAAGACAGATTTAAGAAAGCACAAAATATATTTGATTGTCAATAAATACTCATGTTATATATGGTTGTTATATATTATAGCATGAAATAAAAAGAATATTTTAAAACTAATTTCATTTTTTAAATTAACAAGTCAATTTCTCTATATATGCATGTATATACATACATACATACATATACATTATGGGTGTGTGTGTGTGTGTGTGTATGTGTGTGTGTAGAAGAGGATCCAGGATTTTCAATTTTGCTATTATGGTGGATGTGAAGTCAAACTTCAAAATGACTTTAATCTACATTTTTCTAATGATTGATGACTTAAAGCATTTTTTCCACATGGCTACTGATAACTTGAGCTTTTTCTTTGAAAACTGCATGTTTATATTCTTGATTACATTAATCAATTGGGGGATATCTCTTATAATTCTTATAATTTGAATCAATTGCTTCTATATGTATATATATATTGGAAATGAGGCCCTTTTCAAAGAAATTTACAGCACAATTTTTTTCATTTGCCTGCACCCCTTATTATTTTAGTTGCTTTGGTTTTGTTGTGCAAAAATGCATTTTTTAAATGTTATGTAATAATAATTGTACATTTTATGTTCCATGATATTCTCTATTTCATGACATGAGTTTTAAAAGCTAGTTTATGGCCAGACTGTGGAGTAGCTTGAAGGTCATGAAAAGGACTTTGGAATTGATTTGCTGGACAACAGGTCACCACCACCACCACCACTACTACAGCTAGTTAACTAGCTTTAATGCTTTAAGGTTTCTAAAGGACTTTGCACATGCTAATTAATTTGAAACCCACAGCTACACCATGAGGTAGTAGTTGTTATACCCATTTTATAGATGAGGAAATCAAGGCTAAGAAACATTTAAGTGACTTGATCAGTATTTACAACTAGTGAGAATCTGAGGTGAGATTTGTGCCACCTAGCTAGCTAAGGTATTTGTGGATTGGTGATTGAAGACTGCTTCATTGCAACATTACCCTTTCAACACGTAGATTAAAAGATGTTGGGACTGGAGAGAGAGGGATCATGTAGGAGGCTATTGGAATGGTTAGCTGGAAGATACTAATAGCTTGAGCTAGAGTAGTTGTAGTGGATTGACTTTCTGTGATTGCTTTTGTCAGACTGTGAGCAATTTTCTCCTCCCTCCTTTTCCTTCCCCTTCCCCCCCCCCCTCCAGTTCCATTCTGCCTGGAAGCTCAGACACAAATTAGACCAGATGGTCACATTTTTTGTTCTTGAATTTTTACTGATCTTTTTATCCTGCTGTATAGACTTCCTTCTGTACCTTCCCAGTTCTTTCTATCAACCTGTCCTTTTATCTCCTGGAGAGCATTGCTTCATATCAAGTCTTCTATCCTCACCCTCCAGTGATTAAGTCATTGACTGTATTCTGCACTGGGTTTTGATTTGGAGCAGGTAGACCCAATGTCATTTTCAGTAGAATATTAACCAAACACACAGAGAAGCAGCTCATATGACTCCATTCTCTCCTTCAATAAAATTAATCGAGCTAGCTATTTACTTTTGCCATGACTATAGTGTTTTCCCACCTTCCACTCCAAACAAGGAAATGGCACTAAATTCACTTAATACAAATTTATATTATTGTCTGAAGATTTTAAACAATACTTAATTTAATTTCCTTGTTTGGAATGTGATGCTGGAGACTGGGACTACTGTGTAATGTAAAAATATGATTCATGTATAAACCAGGAGCATAGTCTGTATTCTCATGTGACTTACAAGTCTTCTGTTTACATAAAATTGCAATTCAGAACTGCCAACACAGCTAGATGAGTTTTCTGCTATCTCACAAATGGAAAATCAGACTTTTTCTAGTCTGAAACGACAAGTTTTAGTTAAGTCTTACCTCCAATCAGACATCTGCTTCATTAGCAAAGTATTGGCTGAATAGGTTTAATTTTCTTGTTCAATGTACCTAAGAATCAGAAAGCTAGTGCCCTACTCTCTGTCTGCACATTTGCAGTATCATGAGTTCTCTCACACTGCTCTAGAGTTCTCAAGGGAGGTTTTGTGTGTCAGATATATTTGAAGGTAAGACATCTTTCAATTTACCCTTTTCACCTGACACTTGAACTCAGTACAGGGATTTGTATGTAGGGGACCCAGGATGGATGGATGGATGGATGGGGGTAATGGATGGGAGCAGAACAATCATATTCATTTCAACATGGGTATTACTACTTTTTCCTCATTGTTCTCCCATGTTGAGTAACTTCTTCTCACAGTGTTCTATGTTATCCAAATGGTGGTTTTTATCATTAAACTTGTTTAGTCATTTTTAAGTGGTTTCTGACTCTTAGTGATGCCATTTGGGAGGATTATTTTTGGCAAAAGATACTAGTTTGCATTTCCTTTTTTTTAATCACTCACTAGCATTTTCCCCCCAATTACTAGCAAAGGTAGTTTTCAACATTCTTTTTTTTTAAACAAAGAAAAAGAATACATTACAATTTATTCAGACCCTGAAAGAGACTTGTTAATAATTAATCAAAATTATTTCATATCTGTGAAACTACAGGAGATGCATATCAAACAATCAAGGGTAAACATCTTTTCTTTCTTTAATACTTGTTTATTTTCCCAGTTACAAGTAAAACAATTTTTTTATTTATTTATAAAATTTTGAGTTCCAAATTCTCTCTTCCTCCCCACCTCCACCCCCTTTTAAGAAGGCATATGTGAAGTTATGCAAACCATTTCCATAAAAGTCAATAATATTCATTTTTGTAAGATTTTGAATTCCAGTTTTCCCTCCTTCCCTCCTAAGACAGCAAGCAATCTGATATAGTTATACATATACAATCATGTTAAACATATTTTCACATTAATCATGTTGTGAAAGAGAAATCAGAACAAAAGGAAAAACTAAGAGAGGAAAAAAACAAAAAATAAAAATAATATCTTTCCTTGTGACTTGACATTTTCTTCTCTAGTTCATTTATAGATGAGGAACTGATGTAAGCAATGTAAAGTGACTTGCCCAGGGTCACAGAGATAGCAAATGCCTAAAGCCAGGGATGAACTCAGAAAGATGCGGTTATTCAGTATCCCTCATTGGAGGTGTTCAATGAAAGCCTATATGACCAGTATTTGTCTTTGTTATAGAAGGATTCTAGTTTGGGGAAAGTTGGACAAGATGGATAAGAAGTCTCTTCTAACTTTGAGATTCTGCCAGAATAGATGATTTTTATAGATTTATCTGAGGAAGAATAAGAAAACTCTTCTATTTAAGAGAGATTTTTACACATTGCATATGTTATATGTTGGGTGTATTTTATATATGTGATGGTATACTTGGTAGTTGTTGATTGCCTCTAAATAACTGTCAAATAACCTTAAGAAGGGCAAACAGGTGGCACAGTGGATAGAAAGCTGGGCCTGAAGTCAGGAAAACTCAACTTCCTGAGTTCAAATCCATTCTCAGATTCTTATTACTAGCAAATCATTTAAACTCAGTTTATCTCAGCTTCCTCATATACAAAAACCTCTCAAGGTTGCTGTAAAGGGTAAATGAGATAATAATTGTAAAGCATTTAGGACAGTGTCTGACACATAATAAGCACTATATACATACTTTTATAAATATATAAGCATATAAATTACTTTCTCAGGGCTTCAATTGTTTTAGTATGTAAAAGGAGTGGGAAGGTTGCTTAGCTAAATAGCTCAATGTGCAGAGTCCTAAACCTGGAGTTAGGTAGACCTAAGTTCTAATTGTGCCTCAGATACCTACTAGTTATGTGACCCTCAGCAAATTATTTAAGCTCTCTGGGACTCATTCTCCTCATCTATAAAATAGGAACAATAAGAGGACCAAATGAGATCACATTTAAAGTCTTTTGTAAACCTTAAAACACTGCATAAATACAAATTATAATTTTTAATTGTTTTTATTATCTTTAAAATCCCTGTCAGTTTTAGAATTCAGAGTCCATGAAAAGAACTGACTTGCTACTCCAAAAAGTTTCATGCGTTATTTTTAATTAACCACTATGAGTCCATGCTATTTTAAGATGACAAAGAATTTTGTGAAAATTGTGGCAATGAGCAATCTCATATTCAAATCCAAGTTAGGAATCAATGCTCCTGTGGTTCATATATTCTGTAGATAGATGAGTATTGGGCTAATCAAACAACATGACTTGGACTATCTCCTCTCTGCCCATTATGGATACCAGTTATCCCTCTGAGTTTCTGATTATAATCATTTGATGATAGCCACATATCTGGTTAAAAAAATTCAGAAAAATACAGGATAGAAGAGAACTGGGTAGAATGTATTTAATATGAAAAAGGCCTAGGAATATTATGCATGCTAATTATGAGTTAACAACATACTATGGCAACAGTTTTGTTGTTCAATCATTATTAGTTAAGTCCTGCTTTTCCTGATCTCACTTGGGGTTTTCTTGGCAAAGACACTAGAAAAATTTGTTCACCATTTCCTTCTCCAGCTCATTTCACAGATGAGGAAACTGAGGCAAACACAGTTAAGTGAAACCTTGTCCAACATCACAGTAGTATATCATTAAATATTTAATAATCCTCTTTTAAAATTTATATAGGACAAACTTTAGACTTAATGTGAATTATTAACATTTTCTCCATCTTTCTTAAAACTAAACAATAAATCAAATCTTGATTTGTTGTGTTCATTCATTGCTGAGGCATAAATCCTCACACTAAAAATGTCACAATGTACTATCAAGAGCCAGTAAGAGTTGAATGCTCTTGAATACTCCTGAAAGGTTTATTCCTGAATGGCAACCAGAAAAGCTAATGTGATATTAGCTTGAATTAATAGATAAAATCTTCAAATAAGGAACATAATAGTCTTAATGTAATCTGCAATGGTGAATATCTGAAGTATTATGCCCATTTCTGGATGCCATGTTTTAGGAAGGACATTGACAAGTTAGAGCTCATCCAAAGGAGAGTGAAGAGGATGGTGAGGAGATTCTAAAGTTAAATGAGCATCTGGAATTTCTACCCATAAAAACCAAAACAAAACAAAAACAAAAACTTAAAGAGGACATTACAGTTGACTTTTAATATTTGAAAAATCATCACATAAAAAATAAATCAAATTTCTATATAAGGGGGGAATTCAGGTCTAGGGCCAATGGGTAAAAATCAGGAAAGAAGGAAGACAGTTCTCACAAGAGGAAGACTGATACAAGAGTTGTTGGCCTTGATGAAGTCAAGTCACCAAACCTAGATGAACTATATTTTGGGGGTACTGAAAGAGCTAGCAGATATTATTTCTATATCACTTTTGGTGATATCTGTAAGTTTACGGAAAGCAAAAAAGGTACAATGGAATTAAAAAAGCAAATGTTCTGATTTTCTAAAAAGAAAGAAAGAAGGAAAAAAGGAAGGAAGGAAGGAAGGAACGAAGGGAGGGAGGGAGGGAGGAAGGAAGAAAGGAAGGAAAGAAGAAAGGAAGGAAGAAAGAAAGGAAGAAAGGAAGAAAAAGAAAGAAAGAACTCAAGTTTTCTAACTCCAGATCCAGAATTCTATCCACTGTGCCACCTCACTGTCTTTTAGATTTGAAGTGACTTTCTGTGACCATTTCCATATTTAACATATTGTATATAATTATTTATGTCTTTTTTCTTATATTTATTGTCTAAAAATTTTCTGGTAATATTAACTTTTTTAGCCTTAGAAGATTAAAAGATGTAATAGAGTAATATGAGTGATTACTATTGGAAAAAGAAACTTCTCTGATTTATTAAATAAACCTAAATTTTGGGGGACTCATTTTGTCTTTCTTTGCATCTCAGGCACTTTAGCACAGTGTCTGACATGCAATAAGCACTTAACCAGCAATTATTGATTTATTAATAAATATCTAATGAACTGGTGGGAGCTCTGATCTATCTTAGTTGATTAATTGAAAGATATGTTGAAATTTTATTAATGAGAAGATATACAAACACACTTCTATGTATATACCTCTCAAGCTTGGGATGGCAAGGTTAACTATAAGAATGAGTGACAGGTAAAAGACCAATAAATTGATTCCAGAATTGTGTAACCCTGTAATCAGTAAAAGAGTTGGTCTCCAAATCTTATTAGTTTCCCTAGATTTTATTTTATTTTATTTATTTTTTTAACTTTTCACTATTTATATTTTATTGAACTCCATTATGGATTTCATTTTATTTTATTTTATTTTATCTTTTTATTTTGTTGGTTTTTTCAAAGAACCAACTCTTAGTTTTATTTATTAATTCAATAGTTTTCTTTCTTTTTTTTAATAAAGGTTTTTATTTACAAAACATACAAGTGGTTTTTCTACATTGACCTTTGCAAAAACTTTTTTTTCCCAAGCTTTTCCCCTCCTTCCCCCCACCCCGCACCCCTAGATGATAGGTAATCTAATACATGCTAAATAGGATAAATTATATGACAAATACAATACATGTATACATATCTATACAGTTATCTTGCTGCACAAGAAACATCAGATCTAGAAAGAGAAGAAGAAAAAACAACCTAAGAAGGAAAACAAAATGCATGGAAATATTCACAGAAAGCATTAAAATGTTGTGTTGTAGTTCACACTCAGTTCCCACAGGCCTCTCTCTGGATGTATATGACTATCTTCATCGCTGAACAATAGGAACTGGTTTTAATCACATCACTGTTGAAGAGAATCATGTCCATCAAAATTGATCATCGTATAGTCTTGTTGCTGTGTATAATGTTCTCCTGGTTCTGCTGATTTCACTCAGCATCAGTTCATGCAAGTCTCTCCAGGCCTCTCTGAAATCCTCCTGTTGGTCGTTTCTTACAGAACAATAATATTCCATAACATTCATATACCATAATTTATTCAGCCATTCTCCAATTGATGGGCATCCTTTCAATTTCCAGTTTTTTGCCACTACAAAAAGGGCTGTCACAAACATTTTTGCACATGTGGGTCCCTTTCCCTCCTTTAAAATCTCTTTGGGATATAGGCCCAGTAGAAACACTGCTGGGTCAAATGGTATGCAAAGTTTGATAACTTTTTGAGCATAGTTCCAAATTGCTCTCCAGAATGGTTGGATCCGTTCACAGTTCCACCAACAATGTATCAGTGTCCCAGTTTTCCCACATCCCTTCCAACAGTTATCATTATCATTTCCTGTCATTTTAGCCAATCTGACAGGTGTGTAGTGGTATCTCAGAGTTGTCTTAATTTGCATTTCTCTGATCAATAGTGACTTGGAGCACCTTTTCATGTGACCAGAAATAGTTTCAATTTCTTCATCTGAAAATTGTCTGTTCATATCTTTTGACCATTTATCAATTAGATAATGGCTTGAATTCTTATATATTTGAGTCAATTCTCTATATATTTTAGAAATGGGGCCTTTATCAGAACCTTTGGATGTAAAAATATTTTCCCAGTTTACTGCTACCTTTCTAATCTTGTCTGCATTCATTTTGTTTGTACAAAAACTTTTTAACTTGATATAGTCAACCTTATCTATTTTGTGATTAATGATGACCTCTAGTTCTTCTTTGGTCACAAATTCCTTCCCCCTCCACAGGTCTGAGAGGTAAACCATCCTACATTGTTCTAATTTGTTTATAATATCATTCTTTATGCCTAGATCATAAATCCATTTTGACCTTATCTTGGTATATGGTGTTAGGTGTGGGTCAATGCCTAATTTCTTCCAGACTAGTTTCCAATTATCCCAGCAGTTTTTTTCAAATAGTGAGTTTTTATCCCAAAACCTGGTGTCTTTGGGTTTATCAAACACTACATTACTATTGTCATTGAGTATTTTGTCCTGTGAACCTAACCTATTCCACTGATCCACTACTCTATTTCTTATCCAGTACCAAATGGTTTTGGTGACCACTGCTTTATAATATAGTTTCAGATCTGGTACAGCTAGGCCACCCTCATTTGCATTTTTTTTCATTAATTCCCTTGAAATTCTTGACCTTTTGTTTTTCCAGATGAATTTTGTTGTTATTTTTTCTAGGTCAGTTAAATAATCTCTTGGGAGTTTGATTGGTATAGCAGTAAATAGATAGAATAGTTTAGGTAGTATTGCCATATTTATTATATTCGCTCGACCTATCCAAGAGCACTTGATGTTTTTCCAATTGTTTAGATCTGACTTTATTTGTGTGGAGAGTGTTTTGTAGTTTTGCTCATATAGATCCTGACTTTCCCTTGGCAGATATATTCCCAAATATTTTATCCTATCGATAGTTATTTTGAATGGAATTTCTCTTTGTATCTCTTGCTGTTGCATTTTGTTGGTGATGTATAAAAATGCTGATGATTTCTGTGGATTTATTTTGTATCCTGCAACTTTGCTAAAGTTGTAGATTAATTCTAATAGTTTTTTAGTTGATTCTCTAGGGTTCTCTAAGTAGACCATCATATCATCTGCAAAGAGTGATAATTGGGTTTCCTCATGACCTACTCTAATTCCTTTAATTGCTTTTTCTTGTCTTATTGCCAAGGCTAACATTT
The DNA here is from genome assembly GCA_023553655.1 of Myrmecobius fasciatus. Lineage (NCBI taxonomy): Eukaryota > Metazoa > Chordata > Mammalia > Dasyuromorphia > Myrmecobiidae > Myrmecobius > Myrmecobius fasciatus. Next base: position 270,125 of record JAJPUD010001984.1, read on the forward strand.
CTAATACAATATTGAATAGTAATGATGATAGTGGGCAACCTTGTTTCACCCCTGATCTTATTGGGAATGGTTCCAGTTTATCACCATTACATATGATGCTAGCTGATGGTTTTAAATAGATGCTACCGACTATTTTAAGGAAAAGTCCATTAATTCCTATACTCTCTAATGTTTTTAATAGGAATGGATGTTGGATTTTATCAAATGCTTTTTTCTGCATCTATTGAGATTATCATATGTTTTTTGTTAATTTGGTTATTAATATAGTCAATTATGTTAATAGTTTTCCTAATATTGGACCATCCCTGCATTCCTGGTATAAATCCTACTTGGTCATGGTGTATTATTCTGGGAATGATTTTCTGTAATCTCTTTGCTAATATTTTATTTAAGATTTTTGCATCATTAGGGAGATTGGTCTATAATTTTCTTTCTCTGTTTCTGTTTTACCTGGTTTAGGTATCAGTACCACGTCTGTATCATAAAAGGAGTTTGGTAGGAGTCCTTCTTTCCCTATTTTTTTGAATAGTTTATATAATATTGGAGTTAATTGTTCTTTAAATGTTTGGTAGAATTCACATATAAATCCATCTGGTCTTGGGGATTTTTTCTTAGGGAGCTGATTAATGACTTGTTCTATTTCTTTTTCTAAAATGGGATTATTTAAGTAATTTATTTCCTCTTCTGTTAATCTGGGCAATCTATATTTTTGTAGATATTCCTCCATTTCACTTAGGTTATCAAATTTATTGGCATAAAGTTGGGCAAAGTAACTCCTGATTATTGCTCTAATTTCCTCTTCATTGGTGGAAAGTTCTCCCTTTTCATTTTTAAGACTAACAATTTGATTTTCCTCTTTCCTTTTTCCAATTAAATTAACTAAAGGTTTATCTATTTTGTTGGTTTTTTCATAAAACCAACTTTTAGTTTTATTTATTAATTCAATAGTTTTTTTACTTTCAATTTTACTAATCTCTCCTTTTATTTTTAGGATTTCAAGTTTGGTATTTGATTGGGGGTTTTTAATTTGTTCTTTCTCTAGCTTTTTTAGTTGCAAGCCCAATTCATTGATTTTCTCTTTCTCTATTTTATGCAAATAAGCATCTAGAGATATAAAATTTCCCCTTATTACTGCTTTGGCTGTATCCCACAAATTTTGGTATGTTGTCTCATTATTGTCATTCTCTTGGATGAAATTAGTAATTGTGTCTGTAATTTGCTGTTTCACCCATTCATTCTTTAGGATAAAATTATTTAGTTTCCAGTTGGTTTTTGGTCTATTTTCTCCTGGCCTTATATTGCATGTTATTTTTATTCTGTCATGATTTGAAAAAAAATACATTTATTATTTCTGCCTTCCTGCATTTGATTTTGAGGTTTTTGTGTCCTAACACATGGTCAATTTTTGTATAAGTTCCATGGACTGCTGAGAAAAAAGTAAGCTCCTTTCTGTCTCCATTTAATTTCCTCCAAAGATCTATCAGACCTAACTTTTCTAACATTTTGTTTACCTCCTTAACTTCTTTCTTATTTATTTTGTGGTTTGATTTATCCAATTCTGAGAGAGGGAGGTTGAGATCCCCCACTATTATAGTTTTGCTGTCTATTTCTTCTTGCATCTCTCTAAACTTTTCCTCTAGGAATTTCCATGCTATACCACTTGGTGCATATATGTTTAGTATTGATATTGCTTCATTATCTATGGTACCCTTTAGGAAGATATAATTTCCTTCTTTGTCTCTTTTAATGAAGTCTATCTTTGCTTTTACTTGGTCTGAGATCAGGATTGCTACCCCTGCTTTTTTTATTCACCTGAAGCAAAATAGATTCTGCTCCAGCCTTTTACCTTCACCCTGTATGTATCTCTATGTTTTAGATGTGTTTCTTGTATACAACATATTGTTGGATTCTGGTTTTTAATCCAGTCTGCTATCTGCTTCTGCTTTAAGGGAGAGTTCATTCCATTCACATTCACAGTTAAAATAACTAATTCTGTATTTCCTGCATCTTATTTACCCTAGCTTATGCTGTTCTCTTTCTTATCCCCTTTCCCTCCTTCCTACTATTTTGCTTTGGATAACCACTTCCCTCAAACAATCCTTCCCCTTTAGAGCTCCACCCACCCCCTTTTTCCTCCTTTCCCTCCTGTTTCCTTATAAGTATGTCTATTATTCCCTCAGAGCCAAATCTGATGAGATGGAGATTAACCCAATTCTCATTCCCCTCCCCTTTTTTCCCTCAATCTTTATAGGTTTTCTTTGCCTCTACATGTGATGTAATTTCCCTTATTTTACCTCCTTTTCCTCTTCTTCCAGTGTTATCCCTTTTCTACCTCTAATTTCTTTTTCAGTTTATCATATCATAGTAATCATAAAATCACAATAATCACATCATAATAATCATAAAATCACAGTAATCATGTCATAATCATAAGGTAATAATAGATTCATAAAAATCAACCCTCATTCTATAAGTATCTATAACATTAATATAGTTCTCAAGAGATTTTTTTTTCTTGTTACCTTTTTATGTTTCTCTTGTGTTCTGTGTTTGTAGATCAAATTTTTTGTTCAGTTCTGGTCTTTTCAGTAGAAATAGGTGAAATTCTCCTATATAATTGAATGACCATCTTCTTCCCTGGAAGATAATGCTCATTCTAGCTGGATAACTTATTCTTGGCTGTAATCCAAGTTCCTTTGCCCTTCGGAATATCTGATTCCAGGCCCTTCGATCTTTCAAAGTAGAAGCTGCTAGGTCCTGTGCGATCCTAATTGTGGCTCCCCGATATTTAAATTGTTTCTTTCTGGCTTTTTGTAATATCTTTTCCTTGGTATGATAGTTCTGGAATTTAGCCACGATATTTCTGGGGGACTTAATTTTTGGGTTTCTTTCAGGAGGTGATCGGTGGATTGTTTCAAGGAGTATTTTGCCTTCTGGGTCTAAGATATCAGGGCAGTTTTCTTTTATGATTTCCTGGAAGATAGTGTCTAGGTTCTTTTTTTCATCATGGCTTTCAGGAAGCCCTATAATCTTAGATTGTCTCTCCTAGATCTATTTTCCAGGTCAGTTGTTTTTACTAGGAGATATTTCATGTTTTTCTCTATATTTTCATTTTTTTGTTTTTGTTCAACTGATTCTTGAAGTCTTGATGAGTCATTCCTTTCCAATTGTTCGATTCTAATTTTTAATGTCTTATTTTCTTCAGTTACTGTTTTTAGTTCCTTTTGCAATTGACCAATTACATTTTTTTGTTCATTGCATTCTTTTTCCATTTTTTCTATTTTATTTTGCAGTGATCTCATTTCGTTTCCCCATGTTTCTTCTAACTCTCTTTTAAGATTTTTTATGCAATCTTCAAAGAAAGCCTTGTGACATGGAGACCAGTTTATGTCTCTCTTTGGGGCTTTTTCTGGAGATGCTTTACCTTTAGGGGCCTCAGGATTTGAGGTCTGTTCTTCCCTCTCTCCATAAAAGTTGTCTATGGTGAGAGCTCTTTTTGGTTTTTTATTCATGTTTTTTTTTAAAGGTGTGAGGTGTGTTTAGGGCAAAGGTGGGACAGTTGCTTTAATTTGCCCTGGGACAATTCTGCTGATTGAGTTATTTCAGGAACTGGGCAGTTCTGCTGATTGAATTATGTCAGGTGCTGGGCAGTTCTGCTTTAGTTCACCCTGGGGCAGTTCTACTGATTGAATTATTTCAGGTACTGGGCAGTTCTGCTGATTGAATTATTTCTGGTGCTGATCAGTCCTACTGATTGATTGATTGCTTTAAGGT
>JAJPUD010001984.1:273998-312031 GCA_023553655.1 Myrmecobius fasciatus
CCCCAGAAGACTCCCAGGTGTGTGAAAAGCACAATGCTCCCACTCCTGTTCCGACTCCTGTTCCAGCTCCCTGCTCCAGCTCCCTGCCCTGGTCTCCCTGTGCTGCAGTCTGGGTTCAGCAGACCACCCCCCTGCCCAATTAAAACAGACCTGTTTTGAAGTTCTTCCAGAGTATCTTCTTCTAGAATCGTGTTGTCCTCCAGATATTGTAGATTTTTTTTGCTTCAAAATCAGTCTAGAGGCTTCATATGTTGTTGGTTTGAGGGAAGGTTAGAGGAGATTACAGAGACTCCTGTCTGATCTCCGTCACCATGGCTCCACCCCCCGGAAGGAGTCCGTTTCCCTAGATTTTAGCAAAGCATTTGGAAAAATATTTCCTATTATTTTACTTTAAAAAATTTTGAACATAGCCCCTCAAATGAGCATTATCATACACATAGCAGAACACACTCTCTATATATAATATATATGCATATATATTATATAATATATATATAATATTATGAATCTCTTCTGCATATCATTTGCTTTAAAAAAAGGCATATTTTTTCAAAATTGTCCTTGCCTGTATTTCTCTTTGAGATTTCTTCTATTTTATTATGTATATTTTAAAAAAAGTTTCAATCATCTTAATTTTTGTATCACTTAATAAGTTCTTGTTCCCACCCATCCACCCAACAGCTCCATTTCCAATTAAAAATAGAGGAAAAAAAAAACGTATGAGATATATGCAATGTCAAGGCACCTAAATCCACACAGTAGCCACATCCAACATTTTATACCTCTTTCTGTACATTGAGTTCATCACCCCTTTCTTTGTCAGGAGGTGGGTAATATACTATCACAGGACTTTGGAGATATGGTTAGTGATTGTTTTGAAAAGAATAACTGTTTTCCAAAGTTGTTTTTCTATACAACATTGTTTTACTTGTATAGATCATTTGTGCTTCATCAGTTCACACTAGTTAGAATTCTCTAAAGTTATTTCTTTCATATCTTATGGTACAATAACATTCTATTATATATACATAGCATAATTTGTTTCCCCAATTAATGGGTATCCTTTTCGTTTCCTGGGTTTTTTGCATTTAAAAAAAATCACTTTTATTTCCTTTTCCTATTCTTATGGAAAATGGAGAGATATAAACTAGAAAGTGATAGTTATAGGAACTTTGAACTGACTGAATAATTGAACTCAAAGTGTAATCATTAATAACTCAATGTTAGTAGGAGATGTCTAGTGGAATTCCCCAGAGATCTTTACCTGCTTCTGATTTGCAGATAATCCAAAGATAGGAGGGAAGCTAACAGGGGAAGATAGTCACATGCAAAAAGTTTATATTACAAGAGCATTGAATTAAATCTAAGGATATGAAATGCAATAGGGAAAGCTTTACATATAAGTTTAAAAAATTCATCTTTACCAAATTCATGAAGAAGGTGTCAAAGTTGATTTTTAAATATCTGAGAGTTTTAGAGGGCTACTTCAAGCTCAATGTGAGTCAACAAAGTGATGTAGCAACCAAAAAATGCTAATGCTATTTGGACTAAGTTTAAGAAAGGGATAGCTTTTAGGAATAAAAGAATGTGATATTTCCTTTGTACACTGCTTTGGTCAGATGCCATCTGTAGTATTTTGTTCAGTTATAGATACCATTGTAGATACAATGTTTAAAGAGAACATTAATAAATTAGAGGCTGTCTTGAAATTTGAAACTAAGAAGGTGAAGGACTTTAAGTCCATGTCAAATGAAGTTAAGTTGAAAGAACTGGAAATATTTAGTTTGGAGGAGAGAATACTAAAAGAAGATGTGCACCTTTGTTCAAGTATTTGAAGGGCTATCCTATGGAAAAAGGATTAGAGTTGTCTTGTTTCATTTTAGCAGACAGAACCAGCAACAATAGGTGCAAGTTGCAAAAAGAGAAAGTGAGGCTTAATGGAAGGAAAAATTTCCTAATAATTAGAACAGTATGAAAGTGGGATGTTATCTTTCAGTTACCATCCAGTTTCAAGCCATGTCTGATTCTTATTGACTCCATCTGGGGTTTTCTTGGCAGAGCTACTAAAGTAGTTTGCCATTTCCTTCTCCAGCTCATTTTACAGATAAGGATACTGAGGCAAGCAGGGTTAAGTGACTTATCCAGGGTTACACATCTAGTCAGTGTCTGAGGTCAGATTTGAAATCAGAAAAAGGAGTATTACTGACTGGAGACCCAGCACTCTATCTACTGTGCCATCTGACTACTCTGAAAGTGGGATAGACTGTCTTAGATGGTAGTGGGTTTCCCCTCCATGGATGTCTTGAAACAAAAGTTAGATGAAATGTTCAGTATAAACATAAAATGAAGTTATATTTCATTTCAGTGATGGGCTGAATTTGATAGATACCAAGGTCCCTTCCATCTCTGAAATTCAGTGATTCTGTGAATTACTACTGCCTCAGAATGGAATGGGTTTCCTTATGAAGTAATTAGCTCCTAGTCACTATAATTTTTCATTCAAAGGCTAGATGACCAATTGTCAGGGATTTTGTAGCTTCAACTCATGTTTTAGGGGGAAGTTTGTACTGGATGACTTGTGAAATCCTTTCCAACTCTGCAAATCTCTGATTCCATGATTTTCAGGCAAGAGGCTGTTTCAGGCAGGTTTATGACTGATGGCAGTTCTGGTTCAGAATGCAAAGGTAGCTGGTAGCTGGTGGCTAATTATATGTTTGATAAATTTGTTGTTAAGACAATGCAGCATGTGTCCTCCCCCATCTGCAAATTGCCAGGTTACTGGAGAGTTTCCTATGTGAACAGCAATTATGCTTAATTTGGTCCTGAGATTTCCTCATTTGTCATTATGTCACAAAGTTTACTATTAAAACCTGCTCATGTTGATTGTGAATGAGGCTAAATTTCTGATGGCTCCCACATGTAATAAAGCCATTCATAAAAACCAGCAGTGTTTACACTTCCTTACAAACCATAGAACTTGATGGCTATTTACGTCCCTAAGAAAAGTTTGCTTTCTCTAGGTATTAGTTTGCTCAACACACTAATTACCTAGAAAACAATAAATACCAATAAATATTAAAGATCACAGAGCTAGAAAGGACTTTTGAGATTCTTAAGCCAAATCAATTGTTTTTACAGATGAGGAAACTGAGGAAGTAAAAACGGGGAAGTAACATGCCCAATAGCATGTTAATGGCAGAGCCAGGACAAGACCCAAGTCTCCTAACTTTTATTTTAGTGTTCAATTTACCAAAAAGCTTCAAGATATCACACAAAGAACAGATGGAATCTGCTAGAGAAAGAGCAATAGCAGTTGAGAACCAGCTTAGGGAAGGATAGCAGCTCTATAACTTTTTTTTTTTAAATTTTAAGACATATCTTTTGTTATTTCTCCAGGAAAGAATAATAATAATGTAATGTTTATCCTTCATTTTCAAAAAGGAACAATGAGATCATGGGACGATTTAAGAAAGGCAAATTTGCACAAAGTTGTCAGCCTCACTCTTTCTTCCAGAATCATCTAAGTCCAGTGGCAAGAAAAAAGCCAGGATGATGAGCCGGGATGTTGTGAGTGACCTCAGCATCTTTGGAGTCTGACCAAGCCCTGAGAATCCCGCAGCACCTGCTTCAGCTGCCTTCATGACCACTGGAACAAATTGTTCTCCTCTGCCATTCTCCATGTTTCACATGTTTGGGGTAGACATCTCCTCTCTCCATCAACAAGTTCAAGACCCATCTGTGAAGAGGTTTACCCAGACATGGCTGCTGTGCATTCTATAGCTTCTTAAAAACCACAGAGGAGAGTTGGGTGATAAGTAGGCACCAAAGGTGGATAAACAGCCCTGAAAAGAGCTCAGCAAGCCTTCACACCTGAGGTGCTAGTCCTCCCTGAACATGACATACACCATAAATAATAATAATAATAGCATGGTTTTATGGGAAGAGAAAGCAATAAAGGTAGCTAGGTGGGAGAGTGATTAGAGAGCTGAAAGTTCTGAATTCAAATCTAGCCTCAGACACTGTGTGATCCAGGACAAGTCATCACTTTCCTTAATTGTAAAATGGGGATAATAATGGCACCTATCTCCCAGGGTTGTTGTGAGGCTCAAATGGGAGAATATTTGAGAGACGGAGACAGAGAGACATGGACAGAGAGATATAGAGACAAAGACAGAGAGAGAAAGAGAAATGGTGCTTAGCACAGTGCCTTGCACACAGTAGATTAGTTTATAAATGATTATTTCGTTCCTTCCTTCCCTCTCTCCAATATAACATTTGAATTTTACTGTGGCCAATTCAGAAATCAAATGGGGATCCTCAATTTGGTTTTGAGGAATGGTAAAAGGGAAGTGGAAGGGAAGTGAGTGAAAGAGAGTAAGCATGATAGATAACAGGATTGCCTTTCTTTTATCCTTAGCACTTACCACAGTGCCTAGGACATGATGTTGTTCTGTTATTTTTCAATCGTGTCCAACTTTTCATGACCCCATTTGGGGTTTTCTTGGCAGAGATATGGAATGATTTGCCATTTCCTTCTCCAGTTCATTTTACAGATGAGGACAACTGAGGGAAACAGGGTTAGTAACTTGCACAGGTCACACAGTTAGTATGTGTCTGAGGCTGAATTTGAATTCAGGTCTTCCTGACTGCAGGTCCTGCTCTGGTATATAGTAGGCTCTTAATAAATGTTAGATGACTGATTGATTTTTATTAGTTAATGAACAAGAAGGAAGATTATTATACTGGGTGAGATATAAAGGGAATTGAGGCATCAACTTGGTTGCAGAGAATTAAGATGCTAATAAACATGTTATGTCAATGTGTGCCATAATTCTCTCTTTGAGAAAGGATGATTTTTGGTCACCACTTGGTCATTTTTCAGTCATGTCCGTCTCTTCCTGACCTCATTTGGGGTTTTCTTGGTGAAGATACTGGATCATTACTAGATCTTCATGAAGGTCAATGATCCAGTCTAAAGTTCCAGAGCCGTCCCAATAAACTAAATCCATTGCCTTTCATTCTTCATCTGTAGCTATTTGGAAAGATTGGAAAGTGAATTTGTAAGAGTCATAGAGGTCCTTGAGTTGGAGAATTTCGTTGTCAGAAAAAAGCACGAAAAAAATCTATGAGGTACTGGGTCATATCTTGTTGTAGTACTTTGAGGTATGGGGTAGAGTGTGTGAAAGGCAAGAGCTTTAGTTTTCAAAGTCCTTTGGTGGCTCTTAAGTAGGAGTCCACTTTTGGGAAGCTGGACTGATTAGAATCTCACTCAGGCATCAATTAGTATTTTGTTCTTCCAGGGCATTCCCAATGCATGCCCAAGTCTGAAAAAAAATTAATTCTCTTCCTCATTTAGATCTAAAAAACAACTTGCTCACTCCAGCAAAAAATTTTCCTGCTGATCATGCTTTCTAAAAAAAAATAAGTGTGTTATGAGTCCTGTGAGCAAACCAAAAAGTGTCTGTGAGCTCTGATTAAATAAGGGCAATCCTCCTATCTATGCTTCTGATTTAATAGTCTTGTCAGTAACCAGATTAACTAAAAAAAATTCCAAAAAACAGAATAATGCCATCTACCTGGGAATCACAGGAAACTAATTCAGATAACAAAAGTCACCAGTTCTCCGAACAGATTAACTAGATATCTGGGGAGGCTTTTGTAGCATATTCTAAGGAATGCCCTAGATCTAGTAAATAAAAACAAATGGAAAGTTTGAATACCATGGCTTTCCTCCACTCCACTCCATCCAAACATAACAATGACGGAAAAACTTTTTAAGGTTTGGAATGTAAATGTCTCTCTGATAGTACTTACCTACCTTAATTTTTTGTCTTTCAGTTCAGTCTGACTCTACAAGACCCTATTTGAGGTTTTCTTGGCAAAGATACTGGCGTGGTTTGCCACTTCCTTCTACAGCTCATTTTATAGATGCAGAAACTGAGGCAAACAAGGTGAAGTAATTTACTCAGGGTTATACAGCCAGTAAGTGAGATTAGATTTGAACTCAGGAAAATGAGTCTTCCTGACTCCAGGCATAGCCCTCAATCTACTGTAGCACCTGGCAGTTTAATTTATTGATCAGGATGAGCAACTGTGCATTGCACAGCGGAATAAGTGCTAGCTTGGAGAGACAAAATCTGAGTTCAAATCTCACTTCAAATAATGTAGTAGTTATATAATTCTAAACAAGTTATTTTACCCGAAGGAACCTCTTTCCTCCTCTATGAAATGGGAGTTGTAGTATTTACACTAGCTGCTTTGCTATATGGGACAGCTAGATGGCTCAGTAGATGGAGGGCTATGCCTGATATCTGGAAGACCAGAGTTAAATACTTAATGGCTGTGTGAACCTGAGCAAAATCTGTAAAATGAGCTGGAAAAGGAAATGGCAAACCACTCTAGCATCTTTTTTCCCCCTGAAGCAATTGGGGTTAAGTGACTTACCCAGGATCACAAAGCTAGGAAGTGTTAAGTGTCTGAAATCAAATTTGAACTCAGGTCCTCCTGACTTCAGGGCTGGTGTTCTATCCACTGAGCCACCTAGCTGCCCCAATTCCAAAGTTCTTAAAGAGTGGCCTTGAGAGTGTCCCTGTATCACTTTTTCTGACCACCTTGTAAGCACCTACCCCATGTGAGTTCTCCATAAAATAGTCTTTTTGGCAAGCATATAGTTGGCATTCAAGCAATGCAGCCCAACAGAGTTGTACTCTCTGCAGTAGAGCTTTAGTCTTGGCAATTTCAGGGAGGACTAATGAGGTATCAAAATCAGCTATTAAACTGATGGTAAATTCTTCATCTTGAAAAGGCTACAAGCCAAAAATAAAGTGAAAGGAATATTGGTGCATGATTTTTTTATTTGCAAATGACTATGAACTCAATGCAGCCTCTGAAGCTGAGATGCAGCAAAGTGTGGATCAATTCTCTGCTGCTTGTGCTAATTTTGGCCTAACAATTAACATCAAGAAAACTTCAAAAGAATTTCAAAAACTTCAAAAAAACCTTCAAAAACATCAAGAGGGAGCTGAACATGATGACCCCTAAGGTCCCTCTACAATCTTATAATCTCTTTTGAATGATTTTCTGAAAATAATTTTTTAAAAAATCTGTGATGCATTCCTACCTTTATTAAAAGAAGAGTATAATTAAAGTCATATATTTGAATAAGAATAGCTTATTTGCTTATAGAAAGTGCTAAGGCTTACAAAACACTTTATATATATTATCTCCTTGAAATCTCAAATAATCCTATGAAGTAGTATTATTTGGCCTTCCCCTCTCCCGCTCCCCCCCAAAAAAAGAGGATCAACAATATCAAAGGGTGATTTCTTGCCTGGTGCATGAATTGGATTTAAGTGAGAGAGTTGCACAAAGTCATCAGCCTCTCTAGCTGTGTGACCCTGGGCAAGTCACTTAACTCCGATTGCCTCAGCAAAAAAAAAAAAAAAAAAAAAAAAGACAAAGTCATCGGCTTCAAACTCTCTTGTAAGTCAGGGCACTCGTGATGACCTGAGATATAGTGGATGACGTCTTTAGTGTCAGACCAAACCATGTACCTCTTGGGGCTACCTTTATGGGCCATTGGAACAAATTGTTTTCATCCTCCCTTTCTGCTAGGGGAAGTCTTCTCATGGCTTTATCCACTGTAGGTTTGAGGCTGTTGGTTATCCTTAACCTGATTTAGCCCTCTGCCAAGATAGTTTGCCAGGATATGGTCCTTGGGTTTGTTACAGCTTCTTGGAGCCACAGATTAGAGTTAAGAGCTAAGTAGATCCCAAAGGTGGATGGTGTAATACACAGATATCATTGTCCCCATTTGATAGAGTGGCAAACTGAGGCTAGTGCTGTGATGTGCTGAATCAGGAGAAGCTCCTAGTCTTTGCTCTCAGAGCCTTTTGGTCTATGCTATGTAAGTCTCAGACAAATTTCACACACTTTCATTTAAGACCAGCAGAACACCAAATGGTGCTGATAATTTTGAGATGTTGTGAACATGTTTACTTTAAACTTTTATTGAAAACTTTGAGATAATTTGGATATACTAATAAATTAACCTTGAGGTGGCACATATAATAGTTCCCCTAAAAAAAAACCCTACAAAAATGAGACCTCAAACTGCTGCTCTCTGATTATTCTTCCATCCTTATTGGGTCCTTGCTGCTGACTATCCCCAACTCTAATCCATGGCTAGATAAGTGATATTTTCTGCCTCTCCCCTTCTCCATCCTCTTCCTCATGCTGCCTGTCTTCTTTCACCCTTCTATCCCCATCCCTACCTCTATACCCTTTTTACCACTTGTTTTCATACTTTCTATGCTGTTTGACCTGGCATCCTTGTGCCTTATTAAGGTGTAGTTGACATATCACTTCCCACTGCTATCATGGTCTTTCTAGTGGACACCTCAAAATGGGCATCTCTGCCCCATTTCTTAATTTCACAAATTAATTACCCATTAATGGCTTCTAGCTGTACATCCAGCAGAAGTTTCCACTAACATTTACGTTTGGGCACTGACTGAATGGGAGAGCCTAGATATAATATATATTCCATGAGGGCAAGTCCTCTATTACTCATAATTCTCATCACAGTGAAAATGCCTTCATTTTTGGCTTATAGTTTGCCAGAGAATCTTTGCTGCCTGGTTATGACTTTGCTTGTAATGATGGAACTCAGTATTGTGATCATTGAGTTATAACCTCTGTAGAACTCACCTGCCTTTCATGGAGGCTTCTATTATAACATTATTTCATGATTCAGGTGAGATGCTTGAGATACTGCTTCCAACCTCAGACCCTCTCCTAGCTCATGTAGATTTTTAGTTTTTGGTTTGTTTTTCCTAGAGAGACTAAGTTAGTTCAAGACTGACATCTGGCTTTGAGCCCAGGAGACCACTGGGGCAAATATTCTTCTGAATAGAGCTCACACCAGCACAGTTAAGAACTGCCTTTTTTTCCCCCCACAGACTGCCATTTTAAATAGCATAGCCTTATGATCACTGTCTTCTGCCTTTGCCATGAAAATTTGCTTTAGGCAGAAATCTGGCAGAGATAAACTTGAGCCAGAAAGAGAACATTTAGTCTTTTGATATAATTTGAATAAGTGCCATTTGGTCAATTTCAATTTAAAAAAAAAGTCCCGAAATAGAAATAATCAGAACCTTCCTTGTGTCCCAATATCTCCAAAAACTGCCCAGGATTTTTCTTTTAGTAGCATTGCCTTACATCTTTATTCTTGAACTCTTCCCTAAGGAAGAAATCAAAGGCCTGCAATTGTCTTCTTCTATAGCTCCCACTGTTATTCTTTGCTGTAGAAAATGTTAAATCTTTTTAATAATGTAATATTATCCTGGACCCAAGACTTCCCTGGAGAGCTGCAGGAATACAGTAAGTGGAAAAAGTAGATGGGACACAAATAATACTTATTGAAAAATATTAATAAAACAATTTAGACTCAAAGATCAATTTTATTCATAAAATCCTTCTTTACAGATATAGGATAATATTTGACATTTAAATTTAAATTTAAATGTAAATTTAAAAATTTACAAACTATTTCATATGAGTTTAATGAGGTAAATTTTATCTGTGTTTTGCTTTTTCTTCAGGGAGGAAGGGAAGAATCTTGTGTTTAAGCTATGTAGGGAACTCCTCATGTAGACATCCCTTCCAATAATACACTAATATCATAAAAGTTATAATCTTAAAGATAAGTGACATAACATTAGAGGTTATATCATTCATCCATGGTCACACAGCTAGTTTGTGTCAGAGGCAGAATTTGAACTTGGGTCTTCCTAACTTCAAAATAAGCTCTATCCATCAGTACATCACTCAGAAATAAATCTGAGCACCTTGCTTCCAGGTAAAAGAATGCTCTCTGACAAAAATGAGAGATTTTGAAAGATACAGATTCTGATTTTTCTTGTGCAGCATGATAATTGGGGAAATATATATATAGAAGAATTGCATGTATTTAACATTTATTGGATTACTTGCTGTCTAAGGGAGGGAGTAGTGGAAGGGAGGGAGAAAAAATATGGAACACCCAAGTTTTGCAAGAGTGAATGTTGAAAACTATCTATGCATATATTTTGAAAATAAAAAGTTTAAAAAACAAGCAAAAAAAGATACAGATTCAAGGTATTGTGAGTAGAATGAAACCTAGTAATAATTAGAGGTTTACCCTTTAGGAATAAATTCCCATTAATCTCATCATACCTAATTGAGTGTTTTTATTTGTGTAGGACTCAATTTCTGAGAAGTTTTTCCTCTAAACATCACTATTGTATATTTGACAGACATTTTCCCAAAGCTTCTAGTCATCATCAAAACTCATTTTCAGTAACATGAAAACTTGCCCAATGGAGGCAGCTAACCTAAGAGACTTGCTTTTTATCGCAAAACAATGGAAGCACCAAGATGAGATTTCAGATAGTTCAAGTGTCATACCAAGACTTTATGACAGAAAAAGGTCCCTCAAATCAGGTATTTGCTCCTAAAAACTGTATCAGATCCCTGCCACTAGTGAAATTTGAAGTGAATAGTTAAACAGAATAGCATCTTAGGCAGTGCTCATTCCTTTCTTCTCTACTCTTAAATTAAAATGTACCTACATTTTATTCTATTAAGGTCCTGCTTATTGACTTGTTAACTAGCTGGGTAAATAAGTTAGTATACCATTTATGATGGGTGAATCTGGGGATTTCTAATAAATGTATTCCTCTCAATCACTTGACAAACTTATAGGATCTAGGGGCAAACAATGAAGTAAACAATGAAGGATTACAATTTTGCCCCCTTCGGAATTTAATGGGAAATATGAAGAACTTCCAAAATGAGTTTGATGTAATTATAGAAAAGCTAGTCATCAATTGACTAAAGGATAAGCAAATGCTTGGAGGCTTTTAAAAAGCAGGAATGAGGCTTTTGGTCACTATGGTGGTATAATAAGTCATGTACAATCACAGTTCAGTCATACATATTCTCATACATATTCCAGTAAAGATCCCTCAATAAAGCACCAGATGGAATAATGATCAAGAAATTCAAAGAGAAACAATATTAAGCTTTTTCATTTATTTTACTTCTGCACAAAAAGATAAGTCTGAGGATCCTGGGGTGGGGGTTCTATCAAAAAATCCAACACTAATATATTATAAATCAAAGTTTCTTAAACTGTGGGTTGCAACCCCATATGGGATTTCATAACTGAATGTGGGGGTTGCAGAAAATTAGGCAACAATGAAAGGTTTCTGAATGCAACAACCAAAAAATAATTCAAAATCAAATGCATAATGAATCTGAGGTGTTTCTGGCAGCACTTTCCAATGTTGCATCACAGGACTTCACTATAACTTTGATTCTGAACACACAACATGCATACTTTGCACTGTGCATGTACAAACCAGACAGTTGCTCTGACCAAAGGTGTTTCAGTGAAACCGGAAGCCTATGGCACTATGTTCCAAAGAGACAGGGAAGCCTGGAGTCAATGAATGGGGAAGTTTCAAAGGAGTCTAGATAACTCAGTGTTCCAATTAGGTAAACAGGGATAGGAACTAGCATTGTTTCTACCAGGACATCTCAGGGAGACTGAAAGTCTTTCCCTAAGATCTAAAACTTATCAGAGATACTCCAGAGTCCCCCCAAAAGCATAGAATATTGACCCAATATAACATGAAGAGAAAGGAAGACAAAATCTTCTAATATTATGAGAATATACATAATATGGGAGCTTAAATCCCAGAATGCAGATAATCAAAGTCAGAGCCAAATAAATCCAGAACACCTCATCTAAGAGGATGACAGGGGGTAGAATCTAGTCTTGACACAAAGCTCCAGATATTATAAACTTAGTTAGTGACACAAGTAAATAAAAGAAGACATTAAATACTATAGATAAGTATATAAATTTTGTCTAAGTAATAGTTCTCCATAAAATTGGAGCAAACAAAACTAAATGATTTCACAAGACAAAGAGAAATAGAAAACAAAATCAAAAGACTGAACAACAAAATGAAGTATACTTTATTTATTTATATAAAAAATAAGTTGCCTGGAAAATAGATCAAGGAGGGATTATTTATGAATCATTGTACTCTCTGAAAACTATGACAAAACAAAACAAAATAACAACAACAATAAAAACCCCAAATAGTTCAAGAAACCATAACTGAAAGCTGACTAGATAGATCTATTAGAACCAAAGACTGAATCTGGTCTCAGACACTTAACACTTCCTAACTGTGTGACCCTGGACAAGTCACTTAACCCCAATTGCCTCAGCAAAATAACAAAAACCAAACAACAACAACAACAACAAACAAACAAAGAAACAAAGACTGAAAATGATCATCTCCAAAATAAAGTCCAAATAAAAATTCCCAGAAATGTCAGTAAATATTCAAAGCTTCCAGGTCAAGGAAAAAAATCCTTTAAGGAGCCACAATGAAAGACTTCAGGTACCAAGAAGAGTAGTCAGGATTAAAAAAGAGGACAGGAACTAAAGGAGGGGAATTGTAGAATAATACATTGCAAAGGATAAAATTTTGCAATTAATAACTGGCCCTCCAAAATTATAAGGAACAATCATAGCTTAAAAGAAGAGATATGAGAACTCCCTCCCTATTTCACCCCTTTGCAGAGATGAGAGATCCTTCTTCTTTATACTCTTAATGGGGATCTCTCTCTAAGTTTTTGAATCACAACTCTTTCCTGGTTCCTTCCTACCTATTATACCACTCTTCAGTCTCTTTGTGGATCGTTCTCTATATTATGCCCTAATCATAGCTGTCCAATGCCTAGAGGACCTCCTTTCTTCTTCATTCTACTTAGTGATCAACTCCCAAAGATTTAATTATCATCTCTATTATTATGACTCTCAAATTTTCTAATCTTACATCTCTAATTGTCTTTTAGATTTCTCACACTGGGTGTCCACTTTTTGTTTAGTCATTTTTCAGTCATGCTCTACTCTCTGTGACACATTTTGGGGTTTTCTCAACAAAAATACTGTGGTGGTTTGCCATTTCCTTCTCTGGCTCATTTTAAATATGAGGAAATTGAAACAAATTGGGTTAAGAGACTTGCCCAGGATCACACAGATAGTGAGTATCTGAAGCTGGATTTGAAATCAGGTCTTCCTGACTCCAAGCTATCCACTGCACCACCCAGCTGCCCTGCACCACCTAACAGTTATTGAGTGAGTGTCCAGTAAATATTTTAAACTCAACAAGTCCAAAACTGAACTCATTATCTTTCTCTCTAAATCCTCCCTACTTCCTGACTTCCCTATTACTGGACAAGGCAACACAGTCCTCATGGATTGAAAGATGTTAACCTCACCTTCTCACTATCTCTCACTCTCATGTCCAATATGTTGCCAAGTTTTGTACATTTTATCTTTGGACCATCTCTTTTTTTTAAATTTTATTTTATTTGCAAAACATATGTATGGGTAATTCTTCAACATTAACCCTTACATAGCTTTCTATTACAGATATTTCCCCCCAGATCCCCACCCCTCCCCTAGATGGCAGGATATCCACTACATGTTAATTATGTTAAAATACTTGGCAAATCGAATATATGTATACATATTTCCAAACTTATCATTGTTGTGCAAGAAAAATCATATCTACATAAAAGACATATTAGATAAAGGAAACACAATGTAAGCAAACATCAATCAAGAGTATGAGAATGTTATGTTGTGGTTGGACCATCTCTTAAATATGGTCCTTTCTCTCTTCTGATACCAGAAGGGGCCTTTTGTTGTAGGCCCTTACATCTAGACTACTAAAATGGCCTGATGATTCTTGCCTCAAGTCTTCCATCATTTCAATCCATCCTCCATTAATCCACCAAAGTGATTTTCCTAAAACTAAGGTCCAGCTATGTCCCTCTTCCTCCTACACAATAAATTCTACTAGCTCCCTCTCTCCTCCAGGATTAAATACAAAAATCTTCCATTTGGCATTCAAATTCCTTTATAACTTTCTGTTCCTATCCCTTTCCAATCTTCTTACATCTTAGTCCACCATACTTATCCTTCAATCCAGTGACACTATTCCATTGCTATTCCTCAAACAAGACACTACCTCTTGGCTTCAGTCATTTTCATTAGTTTTCCCCATGCAAAGAATACTATCCTGCCTTATCTTCTTTGCTTCCTTCAAATTCTATTAAAATCTCATTTTTTATGAGAAACATTTCCCAACCCCTCTTAATTTTAATGTTTTCCATCTTTTAATTATTTCTGATTTATCCTGTATATAGCTTATTTGTACATATTTGGTTGTTCATTTTCTATCCCATTAGATTTTAATATTAGTACTTAGTGCAGTGTACTTAGTATAGTGCTGGGCACACAGTAGGTATTTAATAAATATTTATTGAATGACTGAAGTGTTTGTATATAGTACATATTTTCAGATTTATTTTTGTTATATTAATCAGTTATGTGGCTTTTTTCTTCTTTTTCTATCTTTAAACAATATTACTTATGTAGATTGTTTTTCTGGGAAGGGAAAAGGGAAGATATTAGGAAATGTTCTGGTGATGTTTCAAAAAAAAGACATCAATAAAAATATTAATTCTATAGTCTTTGACATTGTCAATCATCCTCTCCTGGATACTCTCTCCTCTCTAGGTTTTTATGACATTGATCTCTCCTAGCTCTCTTCCTACCATTCCTTCTCATTCTTTGTTAAATCTTCATTCAGTCACCCTTATTAAACATGAGTGTTCCCTAGGAATATGTCCTGGGTCTATTTCTCTTCTTCCTCTATAATGTTTTGCTTGGTGACCTCATTTCACCAATTCCCATTACTTCAACTATTAACTTTAAACAAATGATTACTAGATTTAGTTCTAATCTCTTTCTTGAGCTGCACATCCATCCTGCTAACTGCCTTATGGATATCTTACACTGGATATACTGTAGATATCTCAAATTCAAAATGTCCAAAATAGAATTCATTCATAATCTTTTCCTCCAAATCTTTTCCTTTTACAATTTTCCTAATACTATCAAGGACATCACTACTTTCCAAAAAAAACCCTCTGAGTTTGAAACTTCTATGTCATCCTCAATTCCTAAATCTCATTCACCCAATATAACCAATCTAGAACCAAATTTTGTCATTTCTATCCTTACAACATCTCTCCTATGCATATGTATCTCTCTATTAACATAGCCACCAATGGACTGCAGAAGCTTTTCACCTATCACTCCGATTCCCTGATTTCTATTTGATCTGAAGCTTTACCAGCACTGTTAATCTCAGGCTGTGCCTAAGTTATTGATCTAGATTCATAGGATCTTTCTTTTCTTTGAGGAGTTATAAAATTTGGGTCAATAATTTCTTTTCAGTTTAGCTATGAGCCCCCATATTTTGACAGGGCATCCCTCTCAGCTTTACTTACATCTCTCAATCTTTCCCTCTAGGTAACTATCTCCAGTTTGCTTCCTCTCATTTACCCACAAAGGGCATATACACAAATCAGCAATAGAGTAAGCAAACATATTAGTTTTGACAAACCAATTTCTTTAAAAGCAGATGACAAACCAAAAGAAAACAGTTTATCTTTTTAGAGAGTTCAGGAGTTTCTATTTGATACAAACTAACTTGTGAGCCTGGATCCCTTTAACTCTTTCAACCTGGTCTTGAGGTTCTCTCTCTTGGGCCTACTGCCTTCCACCCCTCAGCAAGCTTGCAGACTTTGAGAGACAAGATTTAAACTCTTTCAAAATATAGAATAGGGTCCATCTCATAGATCACAATTTGATGGAGCCAGGGCTCTAAAAGGCAAGCATTAGGGAACTTTTGTACACTGGCAGATGTCCTTCTTGTGACTATCACTATTTCTATCTGCCCTGTATCTAGCAGAGGACTTTGTACATAGTAGACAATTATTCCATGTTTGTTATATTCATGGTCTGGATTTTCATTTTTGTTTGTTAGTCTTTGCAAAGATAGACCTAGAGGGAGAGAACATAAAAAAGAATTGTCAAGCTAGCATTCATTTGTTTCACTGAACCTCTACCCTAGTTAGATCCAAACTCCAGGAGGATCTTAAGTCTTATCCTCTTCCCCTCCTCTTAATCTGAGTATTGCCATAAATATTCAGTGCCTCGCATCATATAGGTGATACTATGATATCCCTGCAGTAAAGAAGAAACTTTAAAATTAGTCAAGTTCAGATTTGCTGAGGAATCCCCTTTTCAGATTAGGAAACTTTCCCCTGTTTTAGTAATGAAAGTTCAGACATGTTTTAGGTTTATTTGAGAAGCACTATTAAGTGGGTCTTCTCTCTCTTATTTCCCTTAAAAGAATTCAGAATCTGTTTCCTTGCCCTTGTGAATAGGAAATAACATTTGTTTTAAGTTATATTTAACTTAGCAGCTTTCTCAAATTTGCCTCCTTTTGACATGTTTTTCCCCCCTTAAGAAAACTAAGTCTATTTTAATTTTATGAGGTTGAGAGACTTAGGACAATAGGACAATGTTTGCTCGGATCAAATTTTTTTGTGGATTTTTTGGCAGAATCAGTGTTTGCAAAAAGCAGATAAAACTTTTCTGTTGGAGAGCCTCTCACAGCTACAAACAGCTGCCTGCCAGCAAATTTCCACTTAACAACAGAGCCCAAGTCATTGTTAGCCAGGTAGGAAAGATGGAGGAAAGAAAGCCAGAGAACTTCCTTATTAAGCTATAAATGAAATTGTTGTTTAGCAATTACTGTAAGACAGCAAATCTGGGCATATGAGCCCTCTAAAGATAACATCTAAACTTGGTTTGCCCTCCTTAAACAACAGAGATGCATATGTATTAAGGAAGCCCCATAACCCATTGATATTTTATTCATATCACACTCTGAGGAGCTCACTGACTGGAATTCAATAGAAACTGTTCTCTGTGTGAAAGTAATTTCAGAAACTAATCTAGTTTATGAAAATGAAAAGCATCAAAACACACACACACACACACACACAAACACTGTTTCTGTATAAGTGCTTTGCTTCAAATATTTGACATGGAAATTTGTATAATCCCTCTGGGGGCACATGGGTTTCACCAATGTTAACATCACTTGAAATGAATTTCACAAATATTTATTTGTAATGCCAGGCCTACAAATAATTTAGAATATCAAGGCATCTTGTTGAATCATCTTTAATGATATGGATCTCAGATGGTTCTGAAGGTTAAAAGGTGTGAATTTTAATCTGTCATGTACAGATATCACTTTTAAACATTATTCTAAAGCAGAAAACATCACTGTCCTGATCAGAGTTCCCACCACCCCAACCTTTCTACTTAATTCCCTTTAAAAATTGAAAACAATTTGTCTATTAGACTTTTTTTTAATGTCTCTTATAGGAAGGCTTCACTGTCTCTGTCTGGAGAAAGGGCAGGGGAAGTGAAAATGCATTTGGCAGACTTGCCTATAGAATGGTTGTAAATCAAATGGGATGAATATGGCAGCCTTAGTACCCATTTTCAGAAAAGATAGAGTCATAAACTAAAACCAATGATTTGAAAGAGAAGGGTCCTAGTAGAGAAGAAGCCTAGGGCTAGAAGAGATAGGAATGAAGTGTTTTAACACATTATGTCTAATATGTTTTGCTTAATCTACAGATACTAAATTCATTATAAACCACTTGCAATGATTGAGCCTATGCTAGGAATGAGGAGCAATGCAATGAAGCTCCATAGAGGCATATTTAAGCTACAGAAAATTACAAGAACTCATATTAAGGCCCATCTACTCCAACCCATGCTGAATAATAATGCTCTATATAGTAAGCATCACAAGTGCTCATCTTATTTTTTTGAAAGACTTCAGTAAAGGGGACCCCATTACTTCCTACAGTAGTTCATTCCACTTTTGAATAGTTTCAGCTAGTAGGAATTTTTTTTTCCTTTTACCAATAAGAAAGCTGGCAGCACCATCAGTCCCCAGGGCAGAACGCCACTGAGAGATCTCTGTTCCCTGATTGGGACAAATTCCTCCATACTAGAGGAGCAGAGCTCCACTTTTTTAAATGAGAAAAAAAGCAAAAAAGCCTTGACCATAAAAAGCTCCTATGGGAATAAGGGAGATCAGAACACAAACCCAGAAAAGAACAACAATGACAAAATGCCTATATGTGAAGCCTCAAAGAGGGATATGAATTGATTTTAAGCTCAAAAGATTCTCTTGGAAGAGCTCAAAAAGAATTTTAAAAATCAAGTAAGAGAGAGAAAGAAAAATTGGGAAAAGAAATGAGAGATAGGCAGAATTATGAAAAAAAAAAGTCAGCAACTTGGAAAAGGAAGAACATAAGCTGACTGAAGAAAGCAACTCCTTAAAAAAATAGATTTGGTGAAATGGAAAAAAAATCCACTGAACAATTCCTTGAAAAGTATAATTGACCAACTGGAAAAAGAAGTTAAAAAGTTAATTGAAGAAAATAATTCATTAAAAACTAGAATTGGATAAATGGAAGTGAATGACTCAATGAGACATCAAGAATCAGTCAAACAAAATCAAAAGATGAAAAAAAAGAACAAAATAGAAAATACCTTAGTGGAAAAAAAAACCAATCTGGAAAAGAGGTCTAGGAAAAATAATTTAAGAATTATTGAACTATCTGAAAGCCATGATCAAAATAAAAGAGCCTCAATAATGTCTTTCAAGAAGTCATCAAGAAAAATTGCCCAGATATTCTAGAGCCAGAGAGTAAAATAGTCATTGAAAGAATCTACTGATCATCTCCTGAAAGAGACTCTAAAATGAAAACTCCAATTAAGTTAAATTCCAGAATTACCAGATTATAAAGAAAATATTATTACAAGCAGCCAGAAGGAATTAAATTATCAAAGAGCCATAATCAGGATTAGTCAGAACCTTGCAGCTTTCACATTAAAGGTTTGGAGGGCCTGGAATACAATATTCCAGAAGGCAAAGGAGTTTGAATTATAATAGAAAACAACTACCCAGTAAAATTAAGTATTATATTTCAGGGAAAAAAGATGTATATTCAATGAAATAGGGGATTTCCAATCATTTCTGATGGAAAGACCAGAGCTGGACAGGAAATTTGATCTTCAGGTACAATTTTCAAGAGAAACATAAAAAGGTAAACAAAAAAGGAAAAAAAAAGTTATTTAAAGATTAAACTGTTTACATCTCTACATAGGAAGATGGTACTTATAATTCTTGAAAACAATATCTTTTTTTAGGGCAGTTAGAAGGGGTATACATAGGGGCAGTTAGAAAGGATATACATAGGGGCAGCTAGATGGTACAGTGGATAGAGTACCAGTCCTGAAGTCAAGGGGACCTGAGTTCAAATTTGACCTCAGCCACTTAACTCTTCCTAGCTTCCTAGTCATCTGTGTGACTCTAGGCAAGTCAATTAACCCCAATTGCCTCAGCAAAACAAAACAAACCAACCAAACAAACAAAAAACACCAAGGTATACATAGACAAAGGGTATAGTTATGAGTTGGCTTTAATGATTCTATAAAAAAGAAATTAAGGGGTGGGAAAAGGATTGCACTGAGAGAAGAGGAAAGGGGAGGCTAAATGGGGTAAATTATATCACTTGAAGAAACACTGATAGGGAAAGAAAGGAGAGGGATGAGCATTGTTTGAACCTTAATCTTATCTGACTTTGCTCAAAGAGAGAATAACATGCATACTTAGTTTGATATACAAATTTGCCTTACCAAGTAGGAAAATGGGAGGGAAGGGGGGAAAGAAAAGAGGAAGGCTGATAGAAGGAAAGGCTGAAGTAGAAGGGAAATGGGGTAAACAAAGGGAGCAAATAGGGTTAACAAAAGGGAGAGCAGATTGAGGGAGGAAGGGGTCAGAAGCAAAACACTTGTGAAGAAAGAAATGGTGAAAGGAGAGAGTGAAGTATAAATGGGGAAAAATAGGATTGAGGGAAACATAGTGTTAGTAATCTTAACTGTAAATGTGAATGTGAATGGAATGAATAAAACTGAAGTAGATAGCAGAGTGGTTTAAAAGCCAGAGCCCTACCACTTGTTGTTTAGAAGAAACACATTTGAAGCAAAAAGATACACACAGAATAAAAGTTAAAAAGTAAGAGCAGAATATATTATTCTTCGACTGAAGTAGAAAATTGCAGGGATAGCACTCTCAGATCAAGCAAAAGCAAAAATAGATCTAATTAAAAGAAAGGAAACTACATCTTGCTGAATGGTAGTATAAATAATGAAGTAATATCAATACTAAACATATATGTATCCAGTGGTATAGCATCCAAATTCTTAAAAGAAAAATTAAGTGATTTGCAGGAAGAAAAAGAAAGCAAAATTATTCTAGTGGAAGATGTCAACTTTCTTCCATTAGAACTAGATAGATCTAACCACAAAATTAAAAAAAAAAAAAGAAGTTAAGGAGGTGAATAGAATTTTTAAGTGTTATAGACCTCTGGAGAAAATTGAATGGAAATTTTTAAAAAAATGTACCTTTTTCTTAGCAGTCCATGGCATCTACACAGAAACTGACCATATATTAGGGTATACAAACCTTAAATCAAATGCAGAAAAAGTAAGTGCATTTTTTTTTTCAGAACATGATGCAATAAAAATTGCATATAATAAAGACCCATGGAAAAATATACCAAAAATGAATTGGAAACTAAATAATCTAATACTGAAGAATGAGTGGGTCAAACAACAAATCATAGAAATGGTCAATAATTTCGTCCAAGAAAATGACAATAATGAGATAACATAACAAAGCTTATGGGATGCAGCCAGAGTGGTTCTTAGAAGAAAATTTATGGCTCTAGATGCTTACATGAATAAAATAAAGAAAAAAGGAAATTAATGAATTGGGTGTGCAACTAGAAAGGCTAGAAAAAGAACAAATTAAAGCCCCCAATTAAATACCAAATTTTGAAATTCTGAAAATAAAGAGGAAAATTAACAAAATTAAAAATAAAGAAAACTAATTAAACTAACAAACAAAACTAAGAGTTGGTTTTATGGGGGAAAAAACCGAACAAAATAGATAAACCTTTAGTTAATTTGATTAGAAAAAGAAAAGAAGAAAATCAAATTGCAGTATTAAAAATGAAAAGGTTGAATTTACTGCCAATGAAGAGGAAATTAAAGCAATATTTAGGAGCTATTTTGTCCAACTGTATGCCAATAATCTTATAATCTTAATTGAATTGGATGAATATTTTCAAATTGTCCAGATTAATAGAAGAAGAAATAAAGTACTTAAATGACCACATATTAGAAAAATAAATTGAGAAGTAAAATATCTAGGGCCATATAGATTTACAAATGAATCCTCCCAAATATTTAAAGAATAGTTATTTCCAACAGTATATAAACTATTTGGCAAAATAGGTGAAAAAGGAGTTGCTCCAAATTCCTTTTAGGACACAGATATGATGCTGACACCTGAAGTAGGAAGATCCAAAACAGAGAAAGAAAATTATAAATAATGAATAATACAAAAATCTTAAATAAAATATTAGCAAAAAGATTACAACTTATCATTATGACCAAGTGGGATTTATACCAGAAAGACAGGATTGGTTCAATATTAGGAAAACTATCGATATGGACTATATCAATAGCAAAATTAACAGAATCATATGATTTATCTCAATACATGCAAAAAAAAGCATTTGACAAAATACAGTGCCCATGCTTGATAAAAACACTAGAGCATATAAGAATAAAAGGAGTTTTCCTTAAAATGATAAATAGCATCTACCTAAAACCATTAGCAAGCATTATAAGTAATGAGGATAAGCTAGAAGCATTTCTAGTAAGATCAGGGGTGAAACGAGTGCCCATTATCACTTTTGTTATTCAATATTATGCTAAATATTTTAGTTTTTGTAATAACAGAAGAAAAAGAAATTGAAAGAATTAGAATAGATAATGAGGAAATAAAACTAATATTCCTTGCAGATGATAAGATAGTATACTTAGAAAATCAACTAAAAATTACTTAAAACAATTAACAACTTTAGCAAAATTGTAGGACATAACATAAACCCCCAAATCATTGGCATTTCTATATGTTATCAACAAAGCCCAGCAGCAAGAGATAGAAATAGAAGTCCCATTAAAATTAATTGTAGACAATATAAAATATTTGGAAGTCTATCTGACTAGACAGACTTAGGAACTATATGAACACAATTACAAAACACTTTTTACACAAATAAAGTCAGATCTAAACAACTGGAAAAATATCAGTTGCTCATTGGTAGACTGAGCAAATGCAATAAAAATGACAATTCTACCTAAATTAATATATTTATTTAGTGCCATACTAATCAAGCTGCCAAAAATTATTTATAAAGGTAAAAGATAATTGCTAATCTGACTTTTTAATTTTAATTTTTCTAAATAGTTTTTTCCCCAAATATATGCTAAGATAGTTTTCAGCATTAACTTTTTTTTTTTTTCTGAGACAATTGGGGTTAAGTGACTTGCCCAAAGTCAACACAGCTAGGAAGTGTTAAGTATCTGAGACCATATTTGAACTCAGGTCCTCTTGACTTCAGGGCTGGGGCTCTATCCACTGTGCCACTTAGCTGCCCCTCAGCATTAACTTTTGCAAAACCTTATGTTCCAAAATTTTCTCCCTCTCTCCACTCCTGTGCCTTCCCCTAGACAGCAAGAAAGCTGACATAGATTAAAAATGTGCAATTCTTCTAAACATATTTCCATATTTGTAATGCTGTACAAGAAAAATCAGATCAAAGGGAGGGAGGGACAGGAGAAAGAAAATAAAACAAACAAATGAACAACAACAATAAAAAATACTATATTTTGATTCACATTCAATCTCCATCTCTCTGGATGCAGATGGGTCCATTCACAAGTCTATTGGGATTGCCTTAAATCGCCTCATTGTTGAAAAGAGCCAAGCACATCACAGTTGATCGTTATATAATCTTGTTCTTACTGTGTACAATCTTCTTCTGGTTCTGCTCATTTCACTTAGCATCAGTTCATGGAAGTCTTTTCAGGATTTTCTGAAATCAGCCTGCTCATCATTTCTTATAGAACAATAATATTCCATTACATTTATATATCATAACTTATTCAGCCATTCCTCAGTTGGTGGGCATCCACTCAATTTCTAGTTCCTTGTCATTAATGGTAGGAAAATAATAACAAAATTTATCTGGAAGATCCAAAGGTCAAGTATATCAAAGAAATTAATGAAGAAAAATGCAAAGGAAAGTGACCTAGCTGTAGCAGACCTAAAACTATTACTATAGGGTCAGTTATCAGAACCATTTGGTACTGTCTAAAAAATAGAATACTATATCAGTGGAATAGGTTAGGTACATAAGACACGATAGTCAAAAAACTAGAGTAACATACTGTTTGATAAACCCAAAAATTCTAGCTCCTGGGATTAGAACTCACTATTTTACAAAAATTGTTGGAAAAATTGGAAAATAGTATTGAAGAAACTAGGCACAAACCAACATCTCACACCATATACCAAGATAAGGTTGAAATGGGCCCATGATTTAGACATAAAAGGTGATATTATCAGCAAATTAAGAGAACAAAAGAGAGTCTATCTGTCAGATCTTTGGAGAAAGGAGGAATTTATGACCAAAGAAAAAAAGAGAGAACATTATGAAATGCAAGTAGATAATTTTGATTACAATAAATTTAAAAGGTTTTGCACAAATAAAACCAATGCAGGCAATATTAGAAGAGAAGCTGAAAGCTGGGAAACAAGTTTATAGCAAGTGTTTCTAATAAAGACTTCATTTCTACAATATATAGAGAATTGACTCAACTTTATAAGAGTACAAGTCATTCACCAATTGATGTATGGCCAAAACATATGAACAATTCTCAGATGAAGAAATTAAAATAATTTCTAGTTGTATGAAAAAATGTTCTAAATCACTATTGATTGGAAATGTAAATTAAGACAATTCAGATTGGCTACAATGACAGAAAAAGATAATCATAAATATTGGAGAGTTTGTGGGAAAACTGAGACACTCATACATTGTTGGTGGAGTTGTGAAATGATTCAACCATTCTGAAGAACAATTTGAAACTATGCCCAAAGGGCTATAAAACAATGCATACACTTTGATCCAGCCATGTCACTACTGAGTCTGTATCCCAAAGATATCATAAAAGAGGAAAAGAGCCCATATGTGCAAAAATGTTTGTGGTACCTCTTTTTGTAGTGCCAAGGAATTGGAAATTTAGTAGATACCCATCAACTGGGGAATAGCTGAATATATTATGAGATATATATATGTACATATATATGTAATAGAATATTATTATTCTATTAGAAATGATGAGGAAGCTAATTTCAGAATGCCATCTGTACCCAGAGAATGAATGGAGAATGAATGCGGATCAAAGCATAATATTTTCACCTTTTTTTGTTTGCCTTTTCTTTTTCTTTCACATTGGTGTTTCCCTTTTATTCTGACTTTTCCTTCACAATATGATAAATATGGAAATATATTTAAAATGATTGTACATGCATAGCATATCAGATTGCTTGTTTTGGGGAGGGGTAAAGGGAGAAAGAGAGAAAAAATTTGGAACACAAAATCTAACAAGAATGAATGTTGAGGGGCAGCTAGGTAGTACAGTGAATAGAACACCAGCCCTGAAGTCAGGAGGACCTGAGTTCAAATCTGGTCTCAGATACTTAACATTCCCTAGCTGTGTGACCCTGGGCAAGTCATTTAACCTCAATTGCCTCAGCAAAAAAGCAAAAAAAAAAAAAAAGAATGAATCTTGAAAACTATCTTTACATATATTTGGGAAAATAAAATACTATTGAGAAAAAAATAGAACTCAAACAGTGGGCATACTCTGCTTTCAATTCATCATTACCTGTGATTGATTATGTAAACAATTTCATGAGTTTCCTTATATGTCAAATGGTGGAATTGGAATTGATGTTCTTTAAGGTCCCTTTTCTAGCTCTAAATCTATGATTCTATGAGCCCAAGGACAAAATTGTTATCAAGATAAGTGTAGAAATTATTATTATTATTATTATCTTTTATTTTTGCCGAGGCAATTGGGGTTAAGTGACTTGCCCAGGGTCACATAGCTAGGGAATGTTAAGTGTCTGAGATTAGATTTGAACTCAGGTCCTCCTGACTTCAGGGCTGGTGCTCTATCCACTGTGCCACCTAGCTGCCCCAAGTCTAAAAATTATTAGCTACATTGTTTTAGATAGATATAATTCTAGTCATATCTAGTTCAGATGACTGAAGTTCTAACCTGAAGCATATTCCATGAAAATTTGCAAGCCATTTCCCAGACTATTCATCTATTTCTTCCCCCTGTCCAGGCGGCCTATAGTACAATTCTGTGTTAACACCACTTCTGTTCCTGTTTATATTGATCTCTACCCAACTGTTCTTCTCTCTGTTTCTTCCGTTTTAATTCTGTATTTCACTACTCTTAAATAGAATTCATTGGCCCTCGAATCCCACACTCAGATTTTATATCAATTTCAATCTCATGGGACTTTCAAAAATAATTTGTCTTTGATTTTTTTACTCACCTAGAGTTTTCTTTCCTCTTGTAACCTCAGAATATAACTTAAGTTTAACTCATATCTAGGATTCCACAGATATTGCTAAAAAAAAATTCCCAGTTTCATGCAAACACTCAAAGTAACAATGCACACTGGATATAGTCTTTATTTCCTTCTTCTTACAGGAAGAAGAAAGCATAAAGTAGTTCATAAACAGTAAAAGATTTTCTTCTTTCACTGATGAGTCTTACCTTCCTTCTAGTGACTCATCACATCTCCTGAACCCATAGCACCACCCTGTGGTTTTAATTCCCTGTGAAGTTGTGCTTACTAGAGAGACAACCCTTCGAGTACTTTGGTAAATTTTAGTTTCACTCTGGGATCCCAGGTAGATCTTCAAATTTAAGTTAAATTGACATTTAGTCCAAAAGACATGTGAGATGCCCAGATTTAGAGACATTTCCATTCCATATGTTCATATGGACTATTTATGCCCAACCTATGGTAGAGTCAAGTCCATATTGGTCTTATCAGCCATAATAGGACACACTGTACCTTCACCCCAAAATAGTGATATCATTTTGGTCCACTTTGAGCAAAAAAGGACAACAACAAACACCTTAAGGACCTGGACTCCCCCAAGAAGGAAAATGAATTTGCAGTTTCTCCCTTTCCTACCACACTTTTCACTATCCAGAGATAGTCTAATTTTTTGTTTCTTCCATCTTAACTCAACTTTTTGATACTCAGATATTCTTGGTTATTTAGACATGTAGTTCTCCTTTCCATTGTTCCTTGAGCTAAGAAGTTATCATCTCTATCACCTCTCCAAAACTAGGCTCAGGAAAACTTTTTCATCCAGAAAGTGTGTTATGTTGCTCCATTCCCTTCTCTTGGGTAAAATCAATGAATACACACACACACACACACACACACACACACACACACACAACTGCAATCTGATCTTGCTATTATTCTTACTCTTTACTATCACCCCCAAGTGGGATAATGGGACTGTTTGAATGCACAGGATTCACTATAGGACCACTCTTACTTTTGTTAATATTCTCTGGTCTGTGTTCTGATCTCTCAATTCTGAAAGGTTCAACTCTGTAACTGACTTTTAATTTTTTTTTTTTTTTTTTGCTTTTTGCTGAGGCAATTTAGGTTAAGTGACTTGCCCAGGGTCACACAGCTAGGGAATGTTAAGTGTCTGAGATCAGATTTGAAATCAGGTCCTCCTGACTTGAGGGCTGGTGCTCTATCCACTGCGCCACCTAGCTGCCCCTGATTTTTATTTTTTAATAGACACAGCATGAAAAGGTGACTCTAACTCCAAAGAGCCCAATACAATCATTTGACTTCTAGTCCATCAGACAAATGCAGATGTCCTTATCCTCAGAAAGCTGTCCCTGGGAATGTATTATAGAATTGTAGCAGGAAAGGTTTAATCTTCAAAATACGTAGGTGGGATAGTAAATAGAGTGTTAGACTTAGAATTAGAGACACTTGGCTTCAAATCCCGACTCAGACATTTTCTTAATTTCATAACTATAGACAAGACACAACTTCTCATAGCCTCTGTTTCCTCATCTATAAATGTAAATCATAACACTCCTAACCTCCTAGAGTTGTTAAGAGTAACAGTGAATGAAGGAGGATCCTTGAAAGATAAAAGATATTGAGAAAGGACACCTTAAGAATGATATGTGGAGAGTAGTCTGATCTTTTTTCCTTCATTGGTTGGTTGGTTGTATTTCTAGCTCATGAGCAGATTTTTTCTTTTCTTTTCTTTTCTTTTTGCATTTGATTTATTTATTTAATATTTTCCCCAGTTACATGTAAAACAATTTTTTTAAGATTTGCTTTAAAAGTTTTTGAGTTCTAGATTCTCTCCCTTATTCCTACCCACAATTTGTTTAGTCATTATTTAAGGAAATTTAAAGAAAAGAGAGTTTTGGAGAAGAGGTTGGGTGAGTTCCTGCCTTTACTCTGCCATCTTGGCTTTGCTTCCCCTTTATAAAATTTTATGGACCTCAATGCCATATTTTTTTCTTCCCTTTCTTTCTTCCTTCCTTCCTTCTTTCCTTCCTTCTATTGTGGATGTGTAAGTCTTTTCTTTTCTTTTCTCTCTCTTTCCTTCATTCTTTTCTTTTTTCTCTCTCTTCCTTTCTTTCCTTCTTTCCTTCCTTCTTTCCTCCCCTGCCTTTCCTCCTTTCATCACTTCCTTCCTTAGTTCCTTCCTTTTTTCTTCCTTCCTTCTTCCCTTCTTTCTAACCCTGTTCTTAACTATTTTCTCCTTTCCTTTTCAATAAATAGATATAGCCAAAAATGCCATGTCCAAAATTGTATATTTTGTTCTGCAACTTGAGTTCATTATATCTGTCAGGAGGTAGGCAGAGTGCTTCATCTTTAATCCTTTGAACCATAGTTCATCATTGCACTGATTTTTTTTAAATGAGGAAATGTTCATATTTATTGCTAAGCTCCTAATATTAAATAAAAATATAAAATTAGTCCCAAGAAAATTAATTTTTATCACTGGACACAAAGTATGATTGATTTTAAAAACAATAGCTCACAGGTGCTGCAGCAGATCAGAATTCCTATTCTTCACAATTGTGGAAATTCATATTTCCAGAACAACAAAATTACTGAGGGAGGTAATAATTGTTTATTTTTATAAAAAAAATTCTTAATTTTATAAAAGGATTCATATTACTATTCCTTTACATATCTTTTCTTCATAAAAATGGGTTTCAATTTTTAAAAACTCAGTTTTGGCATGTTTTATCAACATGCCTATTCCCTGAAATAATATCTATTTGTATTTTGAAGGTTTCCCTAAAGAAATAAGGATGAGAAAGAACATGAAAATGAACTTAGTGTTCAGAAAGAGATTTGTCCAGGTAGAGGGTGTACCATGCACGTGGACAGAAAGTCATGAGAATGCAGAAAAACAAAAGGTACAGTCAAAATATAAGCTGGGGTAGAGTGAAGAGAGCAAAGAGAGGGCACCAGGATATGAGAAAAGCAATATAGGCAGGTGCAGATTGGTTGAGGCAAGAATGAGAAGCTTGTCACTCATATTCTTTCCCCCTTTCTAAATCAAAAACTCTCATCCAACCTGACAAAATTAATTGCATCCATCTAGCAACACAAAGTCCTCTGTTTTGCCTATTTCAATTTAATGTGAACTGGCAAGAAATGACAAGCAAGAAAGCAAAGTTGACTAGTATCAAGGATTAATTCTCTTGATGGGGGAAGATATTTACCATTTAGCCAAAGAGATGCTTATGTCCCTATTTCTAAAATGCCCCATCTTCCAGGCAGCTCTGTTGACATAGCAACAGTGAATTTTGAAAGGGTTGTCAAAATACTAATATGCACTTCTTGCTTGGTCTGCCCTCTTTTGTTTCCTAACCCTGTGAACTGGATAGCTAAATATGTGCTCTTGATTTACAATGAGAAATTGGACACCTTATTCAGGAGCATACAAATAAGGATGCTTCATTCAGGAAAGAACAGAGGATTTCTAGTATCCATTGATTGATTACCTTAACTAGTTTATGCCATAAGTTAGTCCTCCAAATCAGACTTCCATGAGATATTAACTGAACATGTTTAAAATGCAAAAGAATGCATCTTGGGAAACATTTCAATTCCCCTTATAACAAGGTGTTAAGCTGCAGCACCTGTGAGCTATTGTTTTTAAAATCAATCATACTTTGTGTCCAGTGATAAAAATTAATTTTCTTGGGACTAATTTTATATTTTTATTTAATATTAGGAGCTTAGCAATAAATATGAACATTTCCTCATTTAAAAAAAAATGGAAAAAAGGAGTGTAAATAAAGCTGACTTTCCATTACATAGTTTTAAAAAGATATGTGCTTATTTAGCATGTGTCAACCAATTAATCCATCAATCAATAAACATTTTTAAGCATCTACTATGTGACAGGCACTGTGCTAAGAATTGTAAAAAGAAGCAAAAGACAATCCTTTTCTCATTTAATAAGGCAGGCAAGAAGAAAACAAATGTATTCAAAGCAAGGTATATAAAAGATGAATAGGAAATAATTAACTAGCAAAGTCACTAAAATTAAGATGGGTTGGGGAAAGCTTCCAATAGAAGGTGGGATTTTAGTTGGGACATAAAGGAAGCCAGGGAGGTCAGTAGTCAGAGCAGTGGAGGAAACATTTGACCCGCAAGGGACAGTCGAGAGAGAATGCTCAGAGCCAAGAGATGGAGTGTCTTGTTTGTAGAATAGCAAGGAGGCCAATGTCACACGGGATTCAAGAGTACACAGTGGATAGTGAGGTATAAAAAGATTAGAAATGTAGTAGACGGATAAGTTATGAAGGGCTTTGAATGGGAAAAAAAGAATATTTTTTATTTGATTCTGGAGACAATAGAAATCACGGGAGTTTTCTGAGTAGAAGAGTGAAATGATCAGAACTGGACTTTAACATTTTCTTTTTTTAAAAAAAAAATCAATAGTATTTTATTTTTCCAAATACAAGTAAAGATAGTTTTCAACATTAATTTTATAAGATTGTCTTCCATTTTTTCCCTTTCCTCCCTTACCTCTTCCTTCCCCAAGGCAGCAAGCAATCTGATATAGAGTAAACATGTGAAATCCTTTTAAACACGTTTCTATATTTGTTATGTTGTGAAAGAAAAATCAGAACAAAAGAGGAAAAAAGCATGAGGAAAACAAAGCAAACAAAAAAAGGTGAAAAGAATAGTTGCTTCAATCCACAGTCAGTCTCCATAATTTTCTCTCTGGATGCAGATGGCATTTTCTATCCCAAATTTATTAAAATTATTTTGGATCAGTGCATTGTTGAGAAGAGCTAAGTCTATTGTAGTTGATCATCACATAATGTTGCTGTCACTGTGTACAACATTCTCCTGATTCTGCTCACTTCACTCTGAATCAATTCATGTAAGTCTTTTCTGAAATCAACCTGCTCATCATTTCTTATAGAACAATAATATTCCATTATATTCATAAACCATAACTTATTCAGCTATTCCATAATTGATGGGCATCCACTCACTTTCCAATTCCTTGCTACCACAAACAGAAATGCTATATATATTTTTGCACATGTGGGTCATTTTCCTTCTATTTTGATCTCTTTGGGATATAGACCTGGTAGTAGTATGCAGTTTTATAGTACTTTGGGCATAGTAGAACTGCACTTTAGGAAAATCACTTTAGTGACTCAAGGGAGGATGAATTGGAACCAGAAAGACTTCAGACAAGAAAACTCACAAATAGCCATGAGGTACTGAGAATCTGAGCTAGAATGATGGCAATATTAGAAGAGACAAGAAGTATTCAGATGTTGCAAAGGTGAGATTGGTAGGTGTTGACAACAGGTTGGATAGCCTCTTCCCTCCAAAGGGTGGAGTTTATACAGAAATTGGACACAGCTGCAAACGGAAGTTGAATCTGCATAGCAAGAGAAAGAAGTCCCATTCCTCATTAATTTTTTTTTCTACTTCCCTCAAAAAAACAAAAAACAAAAAAGAGGCACATCAGGAGATAGAAGGTCTGGAGTTAGATGGTAGGTCACTCCTCCGAACCAAAAGGTCTCTACATAGTAGTAGAGAGATTGGTTTGGCAATAAAGGGTGGACTTTGTCTTATGCTGGCATAGAAGGAAATTGTTGCTTTGGGGTAAATGGAAGAAACCCCGCCCTTTGAAAACCTTTCCTCAGGGGACACCCCAATAGGAAATAGAAGGCACGAGACAATCACACTGCCTGAGGTCTTCTCATCTGAGTAAGCTGATTATGAAGTGCAGGAAGGAATGATAGACTTCTTGAGAAGAGGAAAGTATTTTCAGGAAGATGGAAGATGGCCTGTCTCCTTCCCCCCTCTTTGTGTTTTTTATAGGTATATTCTATGATATTTTA
This sequence comes from Myrmecobius fasciatus, assembly GCA_023553655.1. NCBI lineage: Eukaryota > Metazoa > Chordata > Mammalia > Dasyuromorphia > Myrmecobiidae > Myrmecobius > Myrmecobius fasciatus. Next base: position 305,464 of record JAJPUD010001984.1, read on the forward strand.
TGCATTTCCTTAATTTGCTTGAATGGAATTTCTATCTTTCTCTATTAAATAAAGCCTATAAAATTATTTCTAAATTTTGTGGCTAACATTAGATTTATTATCTTTGTAATTCTATTTAATAGCCAATTTTATTGGTTTTGCTTCAATTAATCTTTTAGTTGAATCTCTAGAAATGTTTTAGTAAATCATATCATCTACAAATAATCATTTTTTCTCTTTGCTTATGATTATTTCCCTACTTTCTTTCTCACATTAATGCTACACTTAGCATTTTAGAGTAACATCTTTTTTAAAGCTTTTTATTTTTCAAAACATATGTGTCAACATTTCTTCATCATTAGCCCTTGCAAAACCCTGTGCTCCAATTTCTCCCCTTCCCCCACACTGTCCTCTAGATGGCAAGTAGTCCAATATATGTTAAACATGGTAGAAATATATGTTAAATCAAATATATTTATATATATTTATACAATTATTGTGGTGCACAAGAAAAAAGGAGAAGCAAAATAAAATGCAAGCAAACAACAAAAAGAGTGAAAATGTTATGTTGTGAACCACTCTTAGTTCCTACAGTCCTCTCTCTGGGTGTAAATGGCTTTCTTATCACTGAACAATTGGAACTGGTTTGAATCATTTCATTGTTGAGGAGAGCCATGTCCATCAGAATTGATCATTGTATAATTTTGTTATTGCCGCATGTAATGATCTCCTGGTCCTGTTCATTTCACTTAGCATCAGTTCATGCAAGTCTCTCCAGGCCTCTCTGAAATCATCCTGCTGGTCGTTTCTTACAGAACAATAATATTCCATAACATTTATATACCATAATTTATTCAGCCATTCTCCAACTGATAGGCATCCATTCAGTTTCCAGTTTCTTGCCACTACAAAAAGGGCTGCCACAAACATTTATGCACATGTGGGTCCCTTTCCCTCCTTTAAGATCTCATTTTAGAATAATATCAAATAGTAGTAATAAAGTTATGCTTTATCTCTCTTTTATTGAAAAGGCCTTAAGTGTTTCTCTTTTATATAAAAGCTCTTAGATTCTGATAGATAATATCTACCCTGTTAAGGAACATCTTATTTATTGCTAGGCTTTTTCATTTTTTAAAAAAGAAATGGGTGTTGTATTTTTGTTAAAAAGTCTTTTCTGCAACAATTAATGTAATCATGTTGCTTCTTAAATCATTTTTGTAAGAGGCTTTATTGTGTTTATAGTTTTTCTAATATTGAACCAATCTCATAGTACATAATTCCTTTAATGTGTTTCTAAAATACTTCTGTTAATATTTTATTCAATAATTTACCCTGGTATTAGAGATATCTGATCTATAGTTTTCTTTATCTGCTTTCTCTCTCTCTGGTTTAGGTAGCAGAAGCATCTTTTTCTCACAATAATTTAATAGTATCCCTTTTTTATTTTTGCAAACAGTATAATTTGGGAATTAACTGTTCTTTGCATGTATGATATAATTTACTTGTAAATGTATGTGCTCTTGAGAATTCTTCCTCCTGCCTTTCCCCTACCTTATAGCTTGTTTACTTTAATTAAGTTCTTTATTTTTCATTCTGTTAATCTGAGTATTTTCTACCTTTGTAAATATTCATCTAGTTTACTTAGATCAATTTTGGTGACATGTATTTGTTAAAATATTTTATAAAATTTCCATTTTTTCTTCTTCATATGCTCTTTTATCTTAATAATTTGGTTTTCCTCCCTTGGAGTAAACAGACTAAAAATTAATTTATTTTAATAGCTTGTTAAAAACAATGCCCTCATTTTACTTATAAATTCAATGAGGTTTTATTTGTTTTAAATTTTATCTCTGATTTTCAGAATTTCTATATTTCTGTTTGGGTGGGTTTTCTGCATTTCTAATTTTCCTTTTTAAGCTGTATGACCCCTCAAAGTTATGTTATTTTTATATAATGTTAATGAGAATGCTTAGAGATATACATTTTTAACTAATGACAATTTTGGCTATATGCCAATGGTTTTGGCATATTGTCTAAATGTAATTTTCTTTATTGAAATTGTCTAATTTTCTGTGATCCATCAGTCCTTTAGGAGTAATTATTTAGACTTCATTTAGCTATAAAACTTTCCTTCAAGCATACTTTATTGATTATAATTTCATTGTACTTTCAGTAAAGAATGTACTTTTTTCTACATTTAGGTTTTTATGCAAACATGCATTTATGAATAAATGAGTGAATGGATAAATGCCAAAAGTTTAAGTACTTACTATGTTCAAAACATTGCTCTAAAGTACTAGGGATACAAAGAGAAAAGTAAGACAATCCATATTCTTAAGGAACTCAATACAGAAGATTAAGGGAACTCCATAAGGAAGACAATACACAAAGACAACCTCAGCTACAATTCAGATGGAAAGATACCACATTCCTTGGACTGCAGCAGCAAAGCAAATAGAAATGTTCTTTCTTTAATGTCATTTCTATTGATAAAATCACACCAATTCTGATGTTGCATCATTTGTCCATTCTAAGGATTTTAATAGGGAGAATTTTCTGTTCTGAGTCTTCAGTAGCAATGTTATAAGAATCATATGAGCAGTTAACAGCCTGCATCTCCAAGGGTGGTGGTAGTGGGGACAAGGGGAGGAATGTCATTTTCCAGGATGATAACTTCAGAGTCTGGGCTGGAAACAGGTCCATCAATAGCTATTGATTAATAATTGATGATGGTGGTGCAGGTGGTGTGATGGTGAATGAATCTCTTCTCCATAGTGATTTATCCTCTCAATGATGGTTACTGCCATTTCTAGGTATTATAGCACATGTTCAGGTTTTTTTTTCCAGCTATAGCTTAGAAATATATGTAAGTATGTATATTTCATATGTATTCTTTTCTATTTGAAAATTATTAATACTCAAAAATTGCCAGAGATCTATCATATATAAAATTCTACTCATGCCCCTAACTTTTTTCTTGTTTAGCTTTTCATTAAATTTATCTAGGTCTGACTAAAGTGCATTGAGATCCCCACCTATTACAGCTTCATTATTTAATTTTCCCTATAATCAACTTGATTTTTATTTCAAGTACTTGAATGCTATACCATTAGGGGTGTGTGTGTGCATGTGTGTGCGTGTGTGTGTGTGTGTATTGTTGTTGTTGTTAATAGTAATTTTGCCAACTTTTTATGCCTATAAGCATAATGTTTTTCTGTTTATCTCTTTTAACAATATTTTTACCACTGACTTTTCTAAGATTGTGGCCACTATCCGTACTCTTGATAGTCATTTTGAATTCTTTCTTTTTGACTGAGTGATTTTTGTTTAACCTCATAGCTATGATTTTTGGCTACAACATTTGTAGGTGTTTTTAGTCTGGTGGGTTTTTTGTTTGCTTGTTTTTAAAGAAAATGATTCATTTATTCTTTGTATTTGTACTTTGTTCTCTATTTCTAATAGCTATGGACAATTTTCTTTTATATTTCCTGAAATAATTTTGCTCATTTGTGATTATCAGGAAGTCCAATGATTATTTAAGAAAATTTAAAGAGTAGTCTCTCTGTCTCTCACAGCCTGGAAATGAAGAGGCTTTATAGGGGTCCAGTCCCACTATTGATAGGCTTGGGAGCTGGACATGCTTGGTTTTTGTCCAGATGAGTTCATCCCTGCTTAGACAATTTGGTCCTGCTCCCTCATTTCCATACTTAGTAAAGTCCAGTGTTTCTAAAATGACGCCTCCTTGATTTCTTTTCTAACAGCTGTTCTTGATCATAGATATCTTCAATTTTATTCTATTTTTTTCATACTTTTGACTTTGTCCTCATTTTTCTTGTCCTCTTGGGTTTGATTTTTGTTTGCTCTATTCTTTTCTTTTTTTTTCTTCAGTCTACACTTTGGTCATGTTTTCCACCCTTTGCACTATGAAATTTATTTTCTTTCCTGCTTTTTCCCCTCCAGAATTCTAATTTTATTTTTTGTCTACTATTTAATTTCTTTCAGCCAACCTTATAGTTCTTATGGCCAGACCATTTTCTTCTGTATTTCTTTTAACCCAAAATTTTTATTTTTAGTGTTGTGTTCTGTTTAAAGTAGCTCCAATCATAATATTTCAACTAAGACTTTGTATTATAATAACAGCAACAATTATTATTACTAATAACTAGCATTTACATAGCACCTACTATGTGCAAGACACTGTGCTAATTTTATTTCATTTGATTCTGACATCAGACCTGAGAGGTTGATATTAGAATTCCAATTTTGCAGATGTGAAAACTGGGACAAATAGAGGTGACTTATCCAAAGTCATATAGCTATTAATTTTTAAAAGCTAGATTTGAACTCAATCCTTCTGACTCCAGGTCAAGTCCTCTGTACACTACACCTAGTTTTTAAAGGGCCTCTAGAGACAGTCTCTTCTAGGACTCTTGGAATCGTTGAATGGGCCCTTTCTGGTCTTGTTTCTTTTGTACTTTCAAGTCTGATGCTCTTCTAGATGGGATAGCTAACACCTTCTAACTCAATCGCTAGCTGGCCTTGATTAATTTCTTCTTTGCTTATTTTTTATTTCTTCTTGGTTGACTTTTCTTTGTACAATTCCCCCACTAGAAGTTAGTTCCATCCTTTGCTGTGGCCCTGATAAACCCTTGTCAGATGATAGAGATTATGCTGATCTCAGATCTCTCCCAAAGCCTTGATGTTTATTTAGCCTTATCACCTTGCTATAGCTCTTAGTTTTTGGAAGAGTGGGAATTTGGTTCTCATCTCCTCACAGACTAACCTGTCCAAAATATTTTCCCTTGCTTCTGTTCCAACAAGATAGAATCAGGATGTGGCTTTATGGGCCCCCAAACTGGTGCTTACTTATGACTCCCCTGTTCAGAGCACCACCTAGCTTCAACATTAATTACTGAAGCTTCCAATGGCCTCAGCATGGTTCTTCTCTTAGCCTCTGTCAGTTGGCCCATCTTCTGGAATTTGAGTTTATTTTCTTCTACACTATCAGTTCCTACTCATCTGTACATGTTACAATGGCTTTTAACCATATATATTTTTTTTCATTTCATGACTGATTGGTAGAGCTTACTCATATTTTATTTTATTTTGTTTTTCAATTTTCTTTAGCATAGCTCTCTATAGAGTTGTTTTCAAATATTTCATTAGTTTTATGTGGAGAAGCTGAGTTTCTTAACAACTTTTCACCATCTTAAATTGAATTCCCTTGGCTAGATTTTTAAGTCTTCAAAAGGCCTCTAATTCCTTTCCTTATTCTGAATAAAAATAAAAACTATTTATAATGTTCACACACCAAATTTCTAGCATAATTTTGAAGGGAAAATCATCCCCAAATCTGAATGACAAGTGAACAGGTAATAGGAAAAAAAAGTATTAGTTTTGCTCAGAGGTTGCAGGAAAAAAAAAGATGGAACTTGAGTTAGGCTCAAGGAATTCAGGAGAAAGAACTCATTGACATCTTTTGAAAATTTGGGCTCAAATAGCTAATATAATCATGTGACTCTTCAGGTTTACATTCAGTAGTGAAGCGGAAACTTTTTTGTTTATAAAGCTAGAAGAGAACCTTTATTATAAAGGTGAGGTTTAGTAGATGAAGACCTACTCTATAAAAACTGAACTTAGGAATCAGAAAGGGGTCTGTGATTTATTTGGTGTGCCAGGATTCCAAGGTCTCAAAATTGCTACCAAACTGTCTAAAGCAAAGCTTCTCAAACTGTGGTTTGTGACCCCATATGCAGTCAATTCAATATGGGAATCATGATATTATGATTTATTATCAGTAAATGTTTGATTTGTTGTTTTGTCATCCATTTTTGAAAAGGTACAAAATGACATTACTATGTTAGAATTAAGTTATGGTGTGTCCAACTGTGGCTGATCAGACCAATAAAAACTCAGAATGCTCTGCCACAGGTCAGGCACAAATAGTCCATATGAACATTTGGGATAGCTTCTCTAATTGTGTGTATTTTGCATTTCATTTGGGCTAATTTAATTTTTCTTTGCTCATACAGCACAGTACTTTCTCTGATGAGGGCATGCTATGCTGGGTGGTCCTGTGTCAATGTGTCCTATGACATACAATTGATTCTAAAGTTAAAAGATACCTTGAGATATTTTTATACCTCTTTTATGTACCTATATACCAAGAAGGACATGTAAAAATTTCTTGGGCAAAAATGGGTCATGAGTGGAAAAAGTTAAAGAAGCATTGGTATAAAGGATCCTAGACCTGCCAAAATTTGCCTACTTCTGGCATAGTCTTCAAGAAGACGGAATCATCTTCCATGCTTTGATGATACTTACAAGTAAGACTTCAGTGTGAAGCTTATTTCCATAGATCAAAGCTAAATTTAGCCATATACATATCAGTTAAGATAGATTATGAGCAACTTAGTACTTCTCTTTTCTCCCTAAAGTTTGGGTTTATTTCACACATAATAGTTTTTACTTTATAAATTCTCTGTCACAAATGGTCAAAAGATATGAACAGACAATTTTCAGATGAAGAAATTGAAACTATTTCCGGTCACATGAAAAGGTGCTCCAAGTCACTATTGATCAGAGAAAT
>JAJPUD010001984.1:312431-330877 GCA_023553655.1 Myrmecobius fasciatus
GCTTTCTGTGAATATTTCCATGCATTCTGTTTTCCTTCTTAGGTTGTTTTTTTCTTCTTCTCTTTCTAGATCTGATGTTTCTTGTGCAGTAAGATAACTGTATAGATATGTATACATGTATTGTATTTGTCATATAATTTATCCTATCTAGCATGTATTAGATTACCTGTCATCTAGGGGTGGGGAGTGGGGGGAAGGAAAGGAAAAGCTTGGGAAAAAAAAGTTTTTTGCAAAGGTCAATGTTGAAAGGTCACTCATATGTTTTGTAAATAAAAAGCTTTATAAAAAAAATAAAAAATAAATAAATAAATTCTCTGTCACCAGAGAAATTTGTGTTTAAATAATAAGAACTGAATGACATCAAGAAAGTGAGGAGCCGCATGTGCAACAATGTTTGTGGCAGCCCTTTTTGTAGTGGCTAGAAACTGGAAACTGAATGGATGCCCATTAATTGGATAGTGGCTGAATAAATTATGGTATATGAATGTTATGGAATGTTATTGCTCTGTAAGAAACAACCAGCAGGGCGATTTCAGAGAGGCCTGGAGAGACTTGCATGAACTGATGCTCAGTGAAATGAGCAGAACCAGGAGATCATTATTCACGGCAACAACAAGACTATATGAGGATCAGTTCTAAGGGACATGACTCTCTTCAACAATGAAATGCTTCAAACCAGTTCCAGTTGTTCACTGAAGAAAGCCATATATACCCAGAGAGAGGGATGTGAAATGTGGACCACAACATAACATTTTCATGTTCTCTATTGAGGTTTGCTTGCATTGTATTTCCTTTATCGGATTATTCTTTCTTGTAGATACGATTTCTGCTGCACAAAAATGATGCAATAACTATACATATATTCAATTTCTTAAGTATTCTAACATAATTATCATGTAGTGGATATCCTGCCATCTAGGAGAGGGGTGGGGAGTAGGGGGGAAAAATTTGTGACAGAAAGCTTTGTAAGGGTTAATGTTTAGGAATTACCCATACATATGTTTTGCAAATAAAAAGTATTAATAAAAAAAAGTCTTTATAAAAAGAAAGTGAGGAGCCAGTTAGAGGCTTGTAGGTACAGTGGGTGCTACACTGATATCTTCACAAAGTCAGGAGAAATATCCCCAAAGAGGTCAAAGAAAAAGAAAAAGTATCAATATGTACAAAAATATGTATAGTCACTCTGTGGTAGAAAGAACTAGAAACAAAAAATGAATTGTAGTGTATGAAAATAATAAATTATCATAATGTGATGCATTTTGCCATGACTGATGAAAAAAGTAGTTGTTTTAGAGAAATCTGGGAAGAACTGTATGTGATTAAGAATAGAGTATCAACAGAGCATGAAAGAGGATCTTGTCTTCTTGAAGACTATGCCAGGAGACAAGTTTTGGCAGATCCTTTGATAGCAATTTTGAGACATTGGATGAAGGAGAAGGGAACAGTTTTTATCTAACTGTCATATAAAAAGAGAGTAGTTCCTCATTAAAGAACCCTTAGTCTATCTAAAGGGGCTAAAATTTGATATCATTCCCCTGATGGGGCCCATAGGGAGGGACAAGCTTTGACCCAGTGTGTCAGGGAACACTAAATGGGTGGCAGCACTGGGTGAATTCTATTGTACAACAGGAAAAAGACTATAAACTCTTAGCTATTTTATTTCAGATGATCCAAATCTAGGCAGGAGATCAATGATATCCTCTCTCTGGGGGACCTGATGTTCCTGATTATTATTATGTGCCTGCCCATTAGGTTTTTTTAAATTTTTTACTTGAAAAGATTTATCACAAGCTTCCTCTGACACTGCTCCTGATTTTTGAGATTGTTTATTTTGTTATATACTCATTCTGAACACACTATCCGTTGGTGGATGCCATGTTTAGTAAAGTCTAAGGGATAGAAGGAACCCAGGAAAACTGACCACGACACAATCTCCCTCTTCTATTCTCTCTTCCTTGGCTTTTGGGCTCACCAAAACATCCACATATTTACAAATATAGTCTAGAAAAATTAAAGCTAAGATTAAAATTTTTCTCTCTGCTTTTATTTTTCCTTGTTTATCACTTTGAGCTAGCTAAAGGCCACTGGAAAAGACCACAAGGAAGAAGCATCCCCATGGAGAAGTCATTATTCAGTCACTTTCTGCCCCAGTACTGTCTGGATGAGTCTACAATTTTTATTTTAGACTCATTCTATGCCAGCCTCTATCACTCCCAAATAATAATGCAACAAAGTCTAGCATGCTGGATTCTTTTATCTGGGATTGGAATATCAAAAATTCAAAGATGGAGCACAAAGAAAATACTGAGGAGGGAAGGAAATGGAAGATTCTGGTCAATTCTGTCCATTGACATGGCTCTTTTCAACAGTGAGGTAATTCAGGGCAATTCCAATGGTTTTGTGCTGGAGAGAACCTCTGCACCCAGAGAAAGAACTGCAGGGGTGGAGTGTGGATCACAACATAGTATTTTCACCTTTTTGTTATATTTGCTTGCATTTTGTTTTCTTCCTCATTTTCTTCCTTTTTGATGTGATTTTTCTTGGGCAGCATGATAAATGTGAAGAATTGCACATGTTTAATATATATTGGATTATTTGCCATCTAGGGGAAGAGATGGGGAAAAAAAGAGGGAGAAAAAAATTTGGAACACAAAGTTTTACAAGAGTGAATGTTGAAAATTATCTATGCATATGTTTTGAAAACAAAAAGCTTTAATAAAAAATGTCTATGTCAATTCAATCCATTCAGAATACTATATCCAAAACTAAATGTTTTTGATTACAAAGGGATATTTTGATTGTAGGACATTCCAGCCTTCAACACCAGAAAGGAACAATTAATACATTGCTTTCTCCTCTCAAAGGACTTGAAACTAGGGAAAGAATGAGAGTGTCTCTGGGGAGAACAGTTCCACTCACCCAGATTCTTTAGCATTGCAGCACTCATATTTCCTTGGACAGTGCAAGTTTAATTAAGAATACCATTTAATATTTCATTGAATTGCATTCATAATTAGATTTGTTAAGTGTAGGACCTAATAAATGATCTATGTGGTACCTTGTAGTTTTGCAGTACATTTCACATATATTTTCTTCTTTGATCTATAATTAAGTGAAAAATAATATTCTTCAGCCTTATGAAGTAAGCAGAGGAGATGCTACTATCCCCATTTTACAGAAAGGAAGATGAGGTTCATGATGACTTTGGATTTGGAAACTTTGGATTCTGAGGTCATTTTCCAAAGGAGTAAAAGTTTAAATATGCCTTTCCACAAATTTTTGAATTAGTAAAACAAAATAAGCCTTAACTTCTTTAATATTATTATTCCTATGGTACAGGCATTCCTAAGAGCTCCATTGGTCTTTTAATTGAACAAGAAACTAAATATAAAATCAAATGATGCATGGACTTGGACTTGTTCCAAATGCTTTACAGTCATTAACTATTTTAAAAGGATTCCACTTCAGTCAGTGAGAGGATTCATCCTACAGTGGCAGAGACTGGCAGAGGCACTAAACCTCACCAGGAAATGTTGAGAGATTCAATAATATTGATGGAATTAGAACTCTGTACATATCTCTCAATCTAGTTGGTTTACTTTCTAATAATGGAACATGAAAGCTACCCCAAAAGGGAGCTGTATTGTCTGTTCTCATTGTTCTGCCAGGTAAAAGTTGAGGAAGCATTTCTTTTCCCACTTGCACAGTAATTCTCATCCTAATGTTTCCTCTCTGTCTGACTTTTTTCCTTCATTTGGGGACAAGTTTTCTCAAAATATATTTGGAGTGGCCACATACATCCTCACTTTTATCACATACTTTACTTTTAACAAGATAAAAAGCTTCACAAGACTCATCATACCTACTTCACAGTACTATTGTGAAAAAGATTGTACATTGAGTAGTTATTATGATGATACTATGGAGAAGAAAAAACACTGATTTTGTTGTTAGGATACATGAGTTCCAATCTGGACTTTAATATTTAATAGCTATATTATGTGACCACATTTCTTTTTTGTTTTATAATATTTTATCATTATTATTTTTAAAGATAGTTTTCAACATTTATTTTGATAAGATTTTGATTTTCACTTTTTTTCTCCTATCCTCCCTTCCTCCCTCACCCCTTCCCAAAACAGTAAGCAATTTGATGAACACATGTATACATGTACAATCGTATTAATCATATTTTCACATTAATCATGTTATAGAAGAAGAATTAGAACAAAAGGGAAAAACCATGAGAAAGAAAAAATACAAAAAACTGAAAATAGTATGCTTACTTCTGTATTTAGACTCCATAGCTCTTTCTCTGGATGCGGGTAGTATTTTAATCATGAGTCTTTTGAAATTGTCTTAGATCACTATATTGCTAGAAGAGCTGAATCAATCATGATTGATCATCACATAATGCAATTATTACAGTGTACAATGTTCTCCTGGTTCTGCTTACTTCATTTAGTATCAGTTCATGTAAACCTTTTCAGGTTTTTCTGAAATTTGTCTGCTCAGCATTTCTTATAGAACTAGTATTCCATTACATTCATTTACCACAACTTGTTCAGTCATTCCCCAATTGATGGGTTTCCTCTCAATTTTCTGTTCTTTGCCACCACAAAAAGAGCTACTATCACTATTTTGGTACATGTGGATCCCTTTTCCTTTTTTATCTCTTTGGGATACAGCCCTTTTAGGACCCCCATATTTCTTAATAGCTATGTTATGTGACCACAATCATTTCTCCTCTCTGCATTTTCTTTTCATTTGTCCATTAGATGTAATAATGTATACTTACCTATCTATATAACCTGACCACATGGTTGGAAGAAAAGTAATGGAAAGCCAACTTGGTCTGATGTCTGGAGTGCTTAATTTGGCATCAAAAAGGGATGGATTCAAATCTCACCTCTTATTCCACTAGCTATATGACTGCGGCAAGTTTCTCTCTGAGCTTGGTTTTTTTTGTTTTTTTTTTTTTTCCCATCTGTAAAATAGTAGTGATAATACCTATTATACTCACCTCATGGGTTGTTGTGAGGCTGAAATGAGATCAATGGAGGTAAATCACTTTGCAAACATCAGTTTTACATAGGGTGTGTCCCATAAGTTTTAGTGCAGGTTTATGCTATTAATAGTTAAAAGTCAGCTATTCAATTGCTTTTCATAACTTAAAGATAAACTTAGTTCTGCAAATGTGTATAAGACAAGTACTCTGCTGAGGATTGGAGTTACAAACAAAATCAAAGCAGCTTCAAGGAGCTATTACTTGCATGGAGGGGTAAAGCACATGGGCAAATAAGTATAACACCAGGAAGAGAAAAAGAGAAAGACAGAGAGACAGAGACAGAAAAATAGACACAGAGAGAGACAGAGAGACAGAGACAGAGAGAGAGAGAAAAGAGAGACAGAGTCAGAGACAGAGAGAGTCAGAAAGAGACAGAGACAGAGAGAGAAACACCGAGAGAAAAACAGAGACAGAGACAAAGAGAGAGAGAAAAAAGAGAGATAGAGCCAGAGAGATAAAGAGAGAGAGAGATAGAAAGAGAGAGACAGAGAAAGATAGATAGAGGAAAAGAGAGAGAGACAGAGAGACAGAGAAAAGAGAGACAGAGAGAGTCAGAGACAGAGAGAGTCAGAAAGAGACAGAGACACAGAGAGAGAAACAGAAAGAGAGAGAAAAACAGAGACAGAGACAGAGAGAAAAGAGAGACAGAGCCAGAGAGATAAAGAGAGAGAGAAAGAGAGAGAGAGAGAGAGAGAGAGAGAGAGAGAGAGAGAGAGAGAGAGAAAGAGAGAGACAGAGAGAGAGAGGGAAGGAGAGGGAGGGAGGGAGGGAGAGAGAGAGAATACTGACATCTGAAGAGATCAGGAGAGGCTTATGCAAGAGGTGGCACCCACCCTGAGCCATGAAGGAAGACAAGAATTCTGAAAGGCAGAGATGAGGAAGGTGAGTTTGAACTCAGAAAGATGAGTCTTTCTGACTCCAGGTCAGGTGTTCTATCTACTGTATCACATAGCTCTCCATAAATCAATGTTAGAGGGAAAAATGTGAGACCTCACTTTGCAATGGACCTCTTGGGAATTCAATGCATGTTTTACATTGTCAAAGAAAGGGAACTACTTCAGTGTGGCTTAAGTGAAATACCTTACTTCAATCCATAATTTGAGGGAAACTTATACCCTCTCCTCCCAAAAATTTTCCTACTGGCCCACCAGAATATGTATAATTTCACAATTAGTGATCCATTACTTTGGGTTACAGGCTGGAGTGTTCTGGAGCTGACTTTAAAATTTTCAATGTGAACACTTATACTTCAGCAATGGCAAATTATATGTGTCTGTATATGTATGTATTTATGTGAGTATATATATATGCATGTATATACACACATAAGTATATATATGTATGTGTATGTGAATAGGTTGTACAGACTTTTAAAAATGAAGGATAGCATTAAAAATGCAGATTAAATTACAAAGTATGCTCTGCTTTTGGGACATCCTGTTTTTAAACAGTTAGCAGGACATCACTGGTTACTCTGAGTCAGTGCCTCATTAAAACCTGAATGTTATCTGGGAGAAAGAAAAAGAGGGAAGGACACAATAAGCCATTATCATCTGTTTCAGTGACCTAGCAGGATCCAGAGGAAGAGGGACAGGACAGGTGAGTTTTCCCAGGAGAGTGAGGATAGTTTTAGAGGAAGCAGTGTACCTGAAGGTAGGTAGGGGACAGCACAAGGACACTGAATACCTTCTTGGTGGGAAGGCATTGAAAGGAGAAAGAGGAGGAAAGAAGGGGAGGTCGATTAAGGCAAACTTTGCCAACATCACATTTTTGCTGAGAACTGGCTCTGGTCCCAAGAACTCACAGAACTCTCAGGAAGAAAAAAAAGTATGTGAGTATGTTTGGGGGGGGGGAGGGGAGGAGAGAATCTCTAAACTGTTTGGTCTTTCTTGAAGCCTCTAAAATAAAAACTCAGATTTATTCTAACTGAAGATGCTCACAGAGGTAAGCAGCTGGAACTACAGGACACAGCTTTAGGGAATAATCAAGGGTTGGAAGACAAAAAGTTTCTGATGATTCAAAGCACAGGGACTTAGGAATGTTTCTTGAACTGAAGCCTCATTGCAAATGCTGACCTTTACCCACAAGTGAAATATAAGACACATTTCCCCATATAGGGAGGCCAGTTTCGAAAAAGATTTGGACTGTAATGATGAATATCCTTCTCCAAACTAGAGTTTCACAGGAATTGGGTTACACTAGTGCTGCTTTGAATATACAATACTCCTCAGCTGGTAACCAAGACTCCATTTCTATGGGCCTAAATAGGCATCATAATGGGGAAGCTGTCAGGATTGGTAGACATCAAATTTGACTCCTTTTTCCTTATCTGTTGTGGTAGTTTAGATGTTAAAAAAAATAACAACTCCCACAGAACCCAGCACAGTCAGGAATTTCTTGAGCAACCCTTCCCTTCCCCTCCCACACAAAGCACCACCATGTTCTACCACCCAACAAGCAAAGATTGGCAGCAACAAGGCCACTCAAATGCTAAGGAAATAGATTTCACTTTCAAGGTTCCAAATACATAGTAAAAACTTTGCAAAGAAGAAAAAATGTTATTCACAGGTTATAAGAAATCTTTCTCTATTACTTTTAAGAGGAAATCTTTTTTATTTTTTTTGTCTGTTTGAATTTTTCCAGTCTGGGTAATAATTTTAAATAATTAACCCTGATTACTGGCTTAATAGGACTTAATAAGGAATCATTGTTGACTGACTGGCTGACTGGTTGTATAAATCTTAACACTACCCTAGTGGGGATAAAGAAGATGATTTACATAGAGAAGAGAGAAAGTAAAGAATATTTATACTTCCCCATTTACTACCTCAGTTCATGAGGTCCTTAGCACCAGCAATAACATGCCTCCTTTGAATGTTTATTAGCAATAAAGCTTATACAGACTGTGAAAGTACCTTATACCTTATTTCCTGACTCATTTTTCTGTTGCCTGTTCTTTTTTCTACTTGGAGCGGACTTTTTCTTTGTGTTGAAACCAGTTTTTACTTGACTACCACAGAGGATGTCTGTGGTGATAGAGGGGGCAAAATTTGTTCTTCTCTGTTTTTGGTTGCAACTTATGGGGCCTAATGGGAAAGTGCCCAAGCAGATTATTGCTCTAAGTTGAGTTCTTTATCTATGTTTTTTGGTGATGTAGAATTCATTGGACACTCCTCATCTGACAATCATATGAGAAGCAATCCTGAAAAAGAAGCAACCTAGAAATGTTTAACTAGTAAAATGATGCATAAAAAACAACTAAATAAATAAATTCACTTTTTTTAGCCTCCTTCCTTTTGCTTTTCCCTTTTGAAAAGAATTTAGAATATACACCTTCTTTCATTTATGTTTTCATATGTGGCTTTCACCTCCTCGTAGAGGGAGTACAATCAATATCCCCTTATTCTCTGTCATCTGGATGTTATTTTGTGCAAACGGGTAGAGAAAACAATGTCAGAAGCATTTCTATGCAAATCAACAACAACCAGGAGCTCCAAGTGGATTACTACTGAAATCCTTTTTGTTCTAAATTGTAATCAACTATATTGGATGCTGGGGTTTTTCCATTTAAAAAACTTAATAATGGGTTTTGGTTCTCTTGGTACTATAAAAAGGACATTTATAAATATTAATATGGAATACCAGGGAAAGAACAATACATAACAATAATGAGAATCACAAAATCCCATCACATTTGACACCGTCATATCACCAGTTTAGGGATTAGTGGGTTAACTTTAGAGTTAAAAATAATGCTTTATGATTTTTTTTAGAAAGGTTCCTTCCTGCATTATCTATTCCTTTTGGTTTACTCCCCATTCTCCAGGTTATGAGATCTCTGCTCTGATGAACATCTTTGGGGAGAATGTGCTCTCACCCAACCTGAGAGAGACAAGGTAGTAGGCTGACAATTACTTTCCTATTTCAGCCCCAAAGAGCTTGGCCTTTGTCTGATTCTAACCCCTGCTACTGACTGAGCCAAAGACCTATAGACCCAATATACTCATTTTACCAGGGTGGGTTTTTTTTAATGTCACTGAAGCTCTATTTTTTAATGATGAAGTTACCCAAGGTGTCAATTTTCACTACAACTTATAAAAATATTTGGTAAAAAAAATACAGCAATTCCATGAAAATCCAAGCTATTGAGATCTATTCACTGCTTAAGCTGTGGTTTTATTCAAATCTGGATCACCAAAATGGCTTAAGATGTAAATGAAGTGGAAAAAGAAATAAAGCAAGAAAATCTAAGATGGTCCTCTGGCTGCTATTTGATGCCCACTAGAGTCCTTATCAGTCAATTAATGCATGCTAAACTTTAGTGGCAGCCTCAGTTTAATAGGTCCAAGAACTGAGGCAGTCCTCCAGCATTAGCCAAACAAAACATACTTTTCAGCAGCCTTAATATGAGACTGAAAAAGGTCAAAATAGACAGGCTTTGCTGAATTAATCCTAAAGATCCATTTTAGTTTCCTCTCAAGGATCTTTTAAATAGTTCTGGATGCTCTTTATGATACACTGATCCACACTTAGTTTCATTAAAACCGTGTGACTTGGTATTTTTCAACCTGATAGCGCCAGTAAACTAGTTCTCAAAGTGTGAGCTAAGCTGCCATGCATGAAAGACTTTACTGTCATGGTGGCTTCTAATATCACCTAAATGCAGGCAGTTGCAGTTCTGGAAATGAACCTGATCTACATGCACTCCTAAGCTCATGAATTACTTTGCTCCTTGCATTTGCTGGATACTTTATGAGTAAAGGTACTGGCCTCCCTCCTTCCCCAATCTCGACCCTTAGTTTTCCTGAAATTTAACACTAAATTATCTATTGTCCTGTATTTGTTCTGGAAGTAATCTACACAGTATAGGACTTTTATTTGCTAAGGTTTCCAACTGGGATTAACAGATACTAAACCACTATTGGGTGGGGGTGGAAAGGGGAAAAAAGCTAACAAAATAGAAAAATAATTAAAATTCAAGTCTGTAATATGGTCTAGTCAGCAGCTAGCCAATAAAGAAACACACCCAACAAAAGAAGTCTTGAAAATAAATGGTACTCCCAGAGTACTGTGGATAGAAGCCCCCCCCCCACATATACACCCCTCCTAATTAGAGACAAGTACTTGTCCAGCCTGAAAATAACCTTACTTCACAATACATGATATGACTTAGATCTACCTTCTCCCCACCTCAGGATATGTTCTTTCCCCTTCCCCTTCCAATTAGCACCTACTCCCCCTTCCTATATTCCTCATCCTGACAAAAGCCTTTATTTCTTTATCAGTTGCTGTGGTAAGTATACATTACTGCAGTCAACAAAATTAAGGCAAGGGATTTCAGAAGAGGTGGAGATCATTTTTCTAAAGGAGAAAGGATTAAACATTAAATAAATAAGCCAGCCAAGCAGACTCACCGACTCCTTGCTCAAGGTATCTCAGTTCTCTGACTAAAGGTGTAAGGTTTGGATGGTGAAGAAGTCAAGTCCATGTCTCTGCCCAATTAGGGCATAAAGGCAGGCTCTCTAGGAACTTTGGATGCTTTGAGGGAGATCCAGGAATACAGACTTTAGAATTTGACCTTTGCCTTAGCACTCTGAGTCAATAAGCAGTTGGTTTTAGACCTGTATTTGCAATCATGCTTCCAGCTATTTTTTTTGTCTATTGATTTGGTTGACCATTTTATACATAATAAAGAAAAATATATTAGAAACCTGATTTGGGCATAATTTCTATTAATCTTCATTTGAATGAGCTCTATTTGACATAAGGAAACCTTGTCTGAAATGTAAAATCCCCAATTTGGTGAGAGGAATAAGTGGAAGAATTTTCACATATTTCTCAGGCCCACCCATAACCAGAAAGTTTATCTGGATCCACATGGGGTTGTTCAAACTTCCCTTCCCACTTAACTGCACGGTCCTTGGAGTTGCTTATGGCTGCTTCAGGTTCCCTGGGATGTTTTGAAAAGTTGTGGAAATCTTAAGAAAGAATATATAGAAGTTCAGGTTCTACATAAAGAAAAAGAATACATATTAGATGAGCTATGTAGACTTGGTCTTTAATATGCAAACTATCTCTGAAGCCCATCTTCCCCTTCAAAACCCAACATTCTTCAAGATGGCTCCTTTTCTTGCAATACTTGATTGAAAGAAATGTAATTCTCCCTTCTATTAACAATTTGTTGAGTTCTGTCTCCAGCATGGAATTGTGATAGAGTCTGGGTAGTTTTGTTTTTAAGGGAGGTTGCACAATAATTAGAAATTAGCAGGGTAAAAAAAAATCAAGTAATAGAATTTTAAAATCACTGCTCTTATTTAAGATCCTGAGAGACACAAAAGGCTCTGATTCCATTCACCCAGGAAATCTCATTAGCTAAATGTGTTAGAATAAGGGATACACTGGGGCCTGCAATTTCCTTAGTGTAGACATAGGAAAACTCCCTCTACCAATAAAAGTTGGCTTGTGTGTAATCTTAGAGTGTTGTGTCAAGTAGTGGTGTCAAATTCAAATAGGAAAGAAGGAGAATTACTATACATAAGGCTCCTTGAGGGTCTTATATTAATTTAGAAGAACCTATATTAACATTTTCCATGTTCTACTGTATTTTTATTTATTTTATTAAATATTTCTCTATTTTAATATGGCTCTGACTAAAATTAGGAGTGTTTCTGCCCTTAATGCTGCTGATGTAGAGCACTGAGAGATTCAATGATTCTCCCAGTTTTATATAGCTAAGATGTGTCATAGGGGGAACTAAAAGCAAGGTCTTTCTTGAATACAATTAATTGCTTAATTAATCATTATTATCACAACAAATCATTATGAAAATCTCTAATTGCACATGGTGCAGGGCTAGGTATTGATCTAGTACAATGGATGTTAAAGGACATTTAATCCAACAGCCTTACTGTAGGACAACTATATGGCACAGTGAATAGAGCATCAGGCCTAGAATCAGGAAGACTCCTCCTCCTGAGTTCAAATCCTGGTTTACCAGCTGTGTGACTCTGGGCAAGTCACTTAACTCTGTCTCAGTTTCCTCCTCTGTAAAATGAGCTGCAGAAGGAAATGGCAAACTACTCCAGCATCTCTGCTAAGACAACTTCAAATGGGGTCCTGAAGAGTTCAACAACAACCATTTTACAGACAAGAAAACCAAGGCCCAGAGAAGCTAGGGTCATATATGTATGATGTGGGAGGGCCAGAATTCAAACTCACCTGCCATGACTCCATTAGCATTCTTTCCACTGTACCACACTGCTTCCAAGGTTGAAATCCTTTGTATGAGGCATTGTGACAACTCTGTTGTCCCTTTTCATTGTTAGTATGTGCTGTTACTGTTGATTCAGTTATGTCTGATTCTTCATCCATGGTTTTTTTTTTTTTTTGTCCAGGATACTAGAGTAGTTTTCCATTTCCTTCTCCAGGTCATTTTACAGAGGAGGAAACTGAGGCAAACAGAGTTAAGTGACTTGCCCAGGGTCACATGGCTACTAAGTATCTGAGGTTGGATTTGAACTCAGGTTTTTATGACTCCAAGTCTAGAGCTCTATTTACTTCACCACCTAGTTAACTGCTCTGGTCCCATCAGGTTCTACATTTCTCAGTTCCCTCTAAAGGTGCATAATATAAAATAAAAAGATCTTCCATCTCTGGAGATGGAAGATACAAGCAGTCTTTTGGCCTCTACCTACTTAGGCACAAGGATCGAGGCCTGCTGATCTCCAGATCTTCACTTCAGGAGAAGTTCCCTCTAGTTCAGGACAGGGGGTGTAGTAGAGCCAGCTCTAACAGCAAATTTTCAGCATAAACGTTCACACCTCAGAAATTGGCAATTGTTACAAATCAGGGCTTCATTTATTGTTCCATTGTGTCTAGATCTAAGAAAGTGTTAATAATGGAGATTAAACTTAGTACATCCCTTCCTTCCATCAACCCCCAAGTCTGTTTTTTAAACATTTACCAGCAGACTCCTGGTTCAGACTGGTTCCTCAGCCTCTTTTGTGATATACATAATCTTAATCACTGAATGAATGTTGCCTCAGACAAACTGAAACCAGGGAAAAACCTTAAAGGCAAAGGTTTTCCACTGTGTCCCAGGCCATCTTCAGTCATCCTCATCTATACTTTGCCACTGGACCCAGATGACTCTTAAGGAGAGAGTGTACAGTCCAGCCTCCCTTAAATCCAATTTACTTGCAAGTTAAGACATCATCTTCCTGATGACATTGGTCCTCTTCGAGAAATGAAGGACAGACAAAAAATCCTTTTGGCAGACCAGTGAAACCTTTGGACCTCCTTTTCAGACTGATATTGGCTGCCTATATTTGTAGTTGACGGGAATGCTAAATCTCAGTTAAAGGTTAGTGAAAATAAAACTAGAGATTCTTTTCTCATCCAATTTGGGGGGCTCTAAAATCTGTGGCTCTCAGGTTAAGAATTCCTGCTCTGGCTCTGCCTTTTTTATTCCTGGCACTGAATACACTCATACAGAATGCCCCATATACACTAATGCATGGGCAGAAACAATCATGCCAGAAGGGTCAAACTGTTGGGGTGCACAGACTGGAAGGGGGTGCAAATGGGTGCTTAGTGAGTGAGCACTGGTTGATGCCGACAATGCCCTCAGGACAGGGCTAATTATTCCCACCGCCCCCCTTCCTTGCCCCCATCCAACCCCCAGAGATCATCTAAGAACAAGAAAAGCTCCGCACGAAGCATTCTTGGCTTTGGGAAAATTCAGTCCAATTTGCTACCAATATCAAGGCCAGCTTTTGATTAGGTTGACGATAAAGACTGTAAACAAAACAGCCTTTCGTTGCTAATTAATTCCCTTCGAAGCACTCTAAAGATCTTTAATTACTCAGTTTGAAAAGCAGTAGTTCCCGATTGGGTGCTGATCAGTCTTGCCTGCTCCTCACTCTGCCCACCCGGCTAAGGAAACATTTTGTTGTTTGCTGAGCTCCGCACACCTAAGATGGCTTTGCACTAAATCCTGTCAACTAAACGCCTGACAGAAGTGCTCTGATGTCAGGTATAAAGAATGCCACCTACAGCTTAATGTCTGGAGAAGAAAAAAAAATTCTGAGTGCAGCAAACAATGAAGGTTTTTGTCTTCTTAAGGCCCAGGATGCAATCGAGTGGAAATGCTACTTCCATCCGTAATCTACAAATGAAATTAAAGTTGTTGAAAGACACATGATAAACCAGAACCCTTTGTTTCCTACAGAAAAGGAAAAATTTAAACCACTAAATGTTTTAGCAGATTTACTGAATTTCCAATTAAATCTGGAAATCTATTATTGCTGAGCATTAAATAGGTTCCCCTCCTCAGTCTGCCCCCCCTTTTTCTGTGCCCTTTCCTCCCCACTTCCCACTCCCCTTCCAATACCACATGCAACATAAACAGAGCCTGCTCTAAGTAGCTACACACTGATCTCCAGATGCTTTTCCCGGGGGCCTACAGGGAATATAAGTGGGGTGGGCCCTTAGTGAAAGGTAAGGAGAGTAGGTTCCCAACCCAGCTATGAATTAAGAGGGCCTTGTTGTGGTCACAGCTCAGAGGCTGGACCGAGCCTTTGAGGAAGCTGCTGCATTTTAGCATTTTGTGCTCCTGTGTGGTTCTAGAGCCCCAAGCAGGTGGAGGCAGGGGTGACTGAAGCTGTAGCTTGTTCACACTGATTGTGGGGAGGGAGCAGATATGCTATGCAAGAGCACCCTCTGTCAGTTGGCAAGGAGGGCTGGTCAGACCATGCCGGCACCCCCTTCAGAGTAAGGGTTAGGGAAGTTGTTTACCAAAGACAGATGAGATGACAGCTGTATTAGGAGCAAGGTTATATTTATATTTTTATTTTGGGGTGAAAAGATTATATAAGTGTGAATCCACCTTCAGATAGCTATGTGACCCTAAGCAAGTCAATCAATCCTGCTTGCCTCAGTTTCCTCATCCATAAAATGAGCTAGAGAAGGAAATGACAACTACTCTAGTATCTTTACCAAGAAAATCCCAAAACATCAAAAATGCATATATATGGATATGTAAATGCATAGACGTGCATATATATTTATATTTATCTATCTGTCTATCTAAAATGCTATAACCCAAGTAGAAAGTACATGTGAAACAATAGCCAAGTTTCTTTGGTTTCCACAATACTGTTCTAGTTTTCCCCATGAAACAATCCAGTTATGACAAACGTCCTCTACGTTACTACAAGTATTTACTCACATTTGAAATGATTGATGGGCCTTGTCTTTGAGAGCTCTCTAAAGAGTACTACTACTCTTTCTGACATATAAAGAAATAAAACATCAGACAATTAAGGGGATTGGTATTAGATATGTGATTTCTTTGCAAAAGTAACTCCCTCTATCAATACAGATCAGCAACAAGTAGTGTCATGTCACTCTCTGAATGGACTCCCCAGAGCTGGATTGCTGGATGAGTTTGACCATTAGATACCACCTTAGTAGCAACTAGGATTGTCAGAACTGTAATAGCCTCTGTATGAAGTTGGGTAGTCTTTTTTTTTTTTTTAATAAAATCCTTGCTCTGCTCCTTTTCCTACCTACACAAGGGTGTATGCATTTGAGAAATGAAATGTAGAAGGCTCAGATTTTGAGCTGTGTCTCTTCTAAGGTATCACAAATCTCATTTGTAATGGGTTGGATGACAATAAGGGAAATTAGAATTTATGTGTTACAGAGTCAATTCTCTGACCCAGGTTTAGAACCCACGAAAAATGGGGAGATATATGCATCCTATAGACTTGCCCTTTGCCAAGGCACAAGAAATTAGGGAATTAGGATACTTCAGTGAGGCAGATGAAGCTATTTGATTGTCTTCTTCTTGCACCTTGACAGTAAAATATATTTTATGTCTTATATCTTCCATTTTATAATATACCCTATGTTTTTGCCATAGCTATTGGGTTTATCTGATCAGTAACTTTTTGATGAAGCTCTTTCCTTTCTAAAGTCATTTGAGCCACATTCCAAACCCAAAAGGGCAGCCCCTCACACACCTCCCCTCCTCCAACCATTCTCTGATCTTCTATGCAATCAGTACCTCTGTGGACCATTGGGTTCAATTCAATAGCACACCCTATAGAAGAAAAATGGAGACATCATGGGGAGAATTCTGCAGGATACTGTTTACCTTTAATTCTATGTGCTAACTGTGTGCAACTTTTTTATCACCATCTATCCAGCACTAACATGGTTCCATCCCTACCAAATGCCAGCATTCCAAGGGACCTAGACTAAAGCCAGATGATCTGAATTCTACATAATTAGCCATATGACCTTAGGCAAATCATTTAAACTCTGAATTTGTCTTCTCAACTCTAAAACAAGTGGATTAGGTTAGATGATTTTTTTGAATACTTTATAGGTCTAATCTAAAATAACCTAAAAACAAGATAAAAAGAAGGCAAATATGTAACTTGAAAATAGTTCTCCCCAGAGTGACATGAGTTTGAAGGGAGGGGATCTAAAGTTACCAATTGATCTTCAATTGCTTAATATGTGATTTCTATTATTAATAACTTAACCTCCGATTGAATAAACCTATACTTTTTTGTCCTCAACAGGCATTTACTAAGCACTTACTATGTGCCAAAAACTTTGCTGTAGGGAGGGAATATGAAGGCAGAAACTGCAGTAAAGGAGTGTTCTATCTATGGGAGTTTCACCACCAAAAATACTAAAAAAGGAAAAAAATGTCTATCTCACTCTATATTCCCCACTTCAGGTTCTTTGAGGAATAATAATTCACATCTCTATCTCACTTTTGTGAGGGGGAGGGCATGTCCAGTGTGAGCTGGTTCTATGGTAGAATCCTAGAAACTGTACCCCCTCGTCCCTTGGAACAGGATCCAATGGATCGTAACTATGCACAAATTTGGGTCTTGGCCCCTTCTGAGATCCCTTCAATTCAATTTTAATCCATTCAATTAAATTTATTTTACCTTAGAGATAAAAAAGAAAAGAAAGATGAGGTTCTTGTTCCCATGGAATTTATGACCTAGTTGGATGACTATACACAAATGTCACAAATATCTTGCCTCTAGTTTATCTCTCCCTGTTTTTGTTGTGTCACAGAATTGGTAACTTTTAAAGTCATTATCTGTGATAGTGTGACTATGTTTAAAAGAGATACCCCATTTAGTGAGGCCCTCATGTATGGCAAGGGCTGGCCCCCATTTTTAACATGAGGAAATAATTGTATGGCTTGAAGGTATACTCTCTAACTTCTTCCCCCACCCTTCTCCAAAGATTTTAACTGGTGCCAAGAAGACCAGGAAGTGGGCATCAAAGGCTACCACTTTGCTCTTCTTAAAGAGAGGAGTTACTGGATTAGAATTACACTTATTTTCTCCTTTAAATATTATTAGTTTAAAGGATATAATTAGGTTCAATCTAAATTCTGATCACTGTTACTCATCACTGTGGGAAAGGGAGACTCCCAAGCTCTATATACAAGATGACTTCTTTCCCACCTGCTGTCTTGCTCTTTTGTACTTAACCCACACTTCCATAGCTATTTGCATATGTTCTCTTCCTAGCTATTTGAACACTTCTTCTCAGTTTACTTTGTTGGATTGTCATCCAAATCACATCTTCTACTATAAATGTCCCATAAGATTTTTTGTCTTGGATAGTCTTTTCCTTTTCTTCTATATTATTTCACTTAGTGATCTCAGTAGCTCCCATAAATGTAATTACTATCTCCAAAATGATGATTCTCAAAATCTATCTGTCCTGTCCTAACCTTTCCACAATCTGTAATCTCACATTTCTGTTTATCTTTCAAATATCTTGAACTGGATTCCAAAGGACTTCTTAAACCTGACATCTCCAAGACTGAATTCATTATCTTTCCCTCTAAACACCCCCCCCACTTCCTAACTTCCCTATTTCTATAAAGGGCAACACTGTCATCCAATTCCTCAATAGATTGATGTTATTCATGATTTCTTACTCTCTCTCACCTCTTGCCACCACCATATCCAAATTATTTATCAAGATTTATTGATTTTACCTTTGTATCATCTTTTAAATATACCCCCTTTTCTACTCTTGACACTTCTACTGCTTTAACACAGGCCCTTATCACCTCATGTACAGATTATTATAATAGCCTGCTGGTGGATCTACCTACCTCAATCTCTGTCAACCTTAACTTTTCTCCATTTGCCTATTTTCCTGTGCTCCAAGCTGTATTACTATCCCTATACACACACCCTCTTTTTTTGTGTGTATGTGGGTGTGAGTGTGTGGGTGTGTCTGTCTGTCTGTGTGTCTCTCCTTTCTCTCTGTCTGTCTCCGTGTCTCTCTCTCTCTCTCTCTCTCTCTCTCTCTCTCTCTCTCTCTCTCT
>JAJPUD010001984.1:330887-366388 GCA_023553655.1 Myrmecobius fasciatus
CCATTAAGTACTCTTCAATCCAGCGACACTGGCCTTCTTGCTGTTCTACAAACAAGACAATCCATCTTTGCTTCAGGCTTTTTTAGTCGAATGTTCTTCCTCCTCATTTCTATTTACTGGTTCCCTGGCTTCCTCTAAGTCCCAGCTGACATTTCATCTTTTACAGGAAGCTTTTCCCAACCCTCTTAGTATTCTAATTCCTTTCCTCTCTTAATTATTCCTACTTATACTACATATGGTTTGAATATATTTGTTTCCTTATTGACTCCTCCATTAGATGTCAACTCTGTAAGGGGAGAAAATGTTTTTTGTCTCTCCCTTTTTTTATTTCCTACCACTTTGCATAGTACTTGTCATATAGTAAACATTTAATAAGCCATTTCTGACCAATTAATTGATTAGTCAAGGACTGATATAGAGAGAATGTGGCTTGACTACAACTCAAGTGGTGTTGTGTTCCCAGGATATTTTCTCTGAATGTAACTCAGGGTATTATAAAATAAGCTATCTCAAAAAGACATACATGGTCTTGAGGAGCAGTTCCTCTTTGCTGAGAGCTTTGAATGGAATGACAGGAATAACACAGGCAGATAGTAGGAGTTCAAGGAAAAGTTAACTTATAGTTTAGTGAGATAGGGGAGTGGAAATGATGGTAAGGATACATAATCAGAACATATTACTGGTAGGGACTGAAGCTGCCTTTATTGGCTACAAACAGAAAAGACATGTCTGGGCCTGAGAGTAGTGGCAAGTCTGAGGAGGAATTTCTCTTGCCACTTCAAGAGAATTCATGCAGAGAATGATATTCTTTTCCTCTTCTCATTCACTTTCTCTCTATGGGATAGTATATATAAAAGATTCAAAGTTTATCATTTACTAAAGTTTGTTTATTATTATGCTTCATTAGTTTCTAATTCAGCAGCTATATTGAGTAATCAATTCTAATTGCCCTGATGTAAGACCTGTACTCTCACTATACCAGGAATTGAAAAATAGGAATGCACAGTAGCTGTTTGATTTCTACAGAGAGAAATAGAAAATGAGACAACCAAACATTTTTGTTTAGACCTCTAGAAGTATGTTTTACTTAGCTCAAGTTCTGACATAAACGATAAAGAATTTTAAAGATTATTTTATTACTTTACCTAAAGCAAAACAGTGATTGCATTCTAGTTTTTATTTTCTCTTCATGGATTAAAATGTGAGCTGATATCATTACTATATGAAGGAAGGGATGAACTTCAGTAGTCATATAACCTTTCTTCATTGTTTACCCATTCACACATGCTTAGAGAAATCTCTCTGTAGTGGTAGAGCTGAGGAGAATGACTAAAAAGTAAATCCCGTCCAATGAGAGATAAAAAAAGTTAATTGGAAAAGCCCAGGACACCTGTGTTCTAAGGGTAGAGGACATCAAAGAGGGAGTAGTTAGCTTCCTTTCCTCAACTTGATATAATCTACCCTCACACAATCACAAATTGGGTTCAAGTACCAAACATGTCCCCAGATTTGAGTGATGAATGAAAACTGGAGGAAGCCATAGTGAGTTCATCCCTTAATATATCTTCCCAACATGGGAGACATGCTATATGGAACAAGGATGAGAATGTACAAGGTATATTTAGAGGACCAACAGTTGGTCAGCCAAATTGTGTCAGACAGTTTGCGTTAGGGAGTACTAAAAGAAAAAGATATAAAGATAAAAATAAAAAGATAAAAAGAGCCTCTGAGGAGCCACTGAGGAGGTAAGTAAAATGCAGTAAATTAGATTAAAATCAATTTTGTTAAATCAAAAGTACTGGACTTGGAGTTAAGAATCTTTGGATTAATGTTTTCTAATTCTTTATTAGCTATGTAATCATGGGCAAGCCACTTAATCTCTTTGAGACTCAGTTTCCTCATTTATAAGATGGGAAAAATAATGTACATACTATTTCTTTCATAGGATCTTTTGTGAGGTTTCAATAAAATGATATATTCAAAGTGCTTTCTAAATGTCAGTTTTTTCATCTATAAAATGGTTTTTGTGGGAATCAAATGAAGTAATATTTATAAAGTTCTTTCCAAACTTTAAAGCAATTATACAAATGCTAGCTATCATCATCATCATCATCATCAGTAGCAGTGATGGCAATATTGGAAGATTAACTTTACACAGATAGATGGAACTGATTTGACTAGGAAGAGATTGGAAGCTTGTATTCAGTTTAACAATTCAACAATCATTTATTAAACACTGTGGACAGAGAACTATTCTAGGTTTTAGCCATAGTACAGAATTTAAATTAGACAGGTGTAAGGAGATAAAACACAAACACTGATAACTGTAATAGATACCATTATATGTTAAATGCATAAGAAAGCTGCAAAATAAAACTCTGAGGTCTGAGAGGAAAATCACAAAAGTGGGACACTAAGAAGTTAAGTCATTTGCCTGTAGTCACCCAGCTGATATATGTCAGAAGCAGCACTTGAACTCAGATCTTGCTGATCCTGATTTTGTTTTCCTCTGTCTTCTACACCAAACTGCTTCTTATCTTTACCATTATCGAGACTATTTTTCTCCTTTCTTATCCCTTTGCTTGCAAAATGAGAGTGTATTTTTATATGTGTTTGTTTGTAGAGATTGTATTGCCATCCTGGGGCTCCAAGCAATCTTTTCCTGGAGCAGAAATCTCCTTTTGTTTGTTTGTTTGAATCAGCTAAGCAGAACAGAACTATGCTCTGCACAGCCTGTGGAAAGTTGCTCCATGAAGGAAGAGTTTACATTGGGAAAACTGAGCCAACAGTGACAAGTAAAAAACAAAGCTGTGCAACCCTATTACAATCCTCAATGTGACATAAGAATTTCTGTTGGCTTGGAGAAAAGCCTCTTTCCTTTAAACTCTGATGTTTTTGATATCATTTGATATAGGAATCAGCACCAGCAGTTTGCAGAATTACATACTATTTACTTCAATATTTTAAAGATCATGATTTCATAACTCTTGTTACTTTTTTCATTGAGGCAGGCCTTGTAAGAGCTGTTGTGACAGAAATATCCATCATTGTAGAGGAAGGGTTCTTAACTTAGAGTTGTAAACTCTGTGTGTGTGTGTGTGTGTGTGTGTGTGTGTGTGTGTGTGTGTGTGTATAATTGTATTTCAACATAATTGGTTCTCTCTGTAAACTTGTGTTTTTAAACTTATCTTTAAGTTTTTCAATTCTCTCCCTCCCCCTATCTTTCCCCAATCCATGAAGCCCATTGTTATGTATTTTATTTTATACATTTCAAACTACTGAGAGAAATGTCCATAGATTTCATCAGACTGTCTTGGGGGCCATAATAAATAAAAAAGGAAAGAACATTTTTCCCATAGCTCTCCCCATGATAAACAGACATTGAGTTTTGATCTTAATGAATTTCTGGGTTTTGTGAGATCTGCTGTAACCTTTGAAAATACAGGATAATCTTTAGAACTTCCCAGTTCACACTTCAATAAACTGTAAGATATCATCTTTTCCTTCTTAGAATTTCCCTTCCTTAAACTTTCTAATTTTTCAAATTTTCATCAATAAAGTGAATACAATCCAGTAAGAAAAACCATGTGCTCTTGAGAGGTTGATATGCTCAAAGCTATTTTATCCTACTCTGAGGCCTATAAAGTTTGAATATTCCTCAGGGGAGAAAAAAGTCAGAAATAATACAATAATTCACTGTACTGTAACAATTAAATCCAGCAAATTTAACAGTGAACATTTGTAAGCATAATGCTTGCAAGAACCAAAAGTCTCCCATGTATTGATAGAACAAAAACAAAGTTCTAAATCTAAACCCCCTATTCTGAACCACATTCCCAAATGTAAATAAGGTGGCCAAGCATGCTGCTACATATTTTTACAGAAGCAATTATGAACGAGCCTCATCAGTAGCAGTCACAAACACACACACAATATTTATCTGGTGCGCACTCTACTGGACAGAATACACATGACAAGCCACATTACTTCCATTTAATTTTTTGGCATCACTACCCTGCATCTGCTTTAGGAATTCAAAGCGTGAAATTTGGAGTAACAGGTTTAATGATCAATCTAGCCAAAAAACATTTTGCTATGAGGACTACCTTTGGTTAGGGCATTCCAGCTGAGGTTTTTAAAAAATACATTATGTGTACATATAATATTTATATGAATGTATGTATATGTCTATGTATTACATATACATGCACATGTGTGTATGCATTGTCCTATCTAAACTCAAAAGCTGTCATCAAACTCAGTTATGTGGCAAGAAGAATTTCATGCTGAGAAAAATGTGTTTAATCTCACATCCTGTAAGAATAATTACTTAGCATAATGCCATTGAAAATGTATTTCTATCTGCAAATGCTAATGAAGCTGTAAAAACCTTTTGAAAGACTAAACTGTATGACCAGTCTTACCTCAGCTCCCTCTTCCTTTTCAGTGGCCGCCTAGAACTGAAACCTAGAGCTGTAAAATAATATTACAGTTTCCATAGAAAGACACTTGACTAGTATGTACAGCTGGGACACTGAGACCAATATTTCAATATTACAGTCATTTATTCCTTATACACACTCCATTAAATAACTCACAGAATTAATATTTTTAATGATATATTATTTTGTTTTTAAATACCTTCATTTCCCAAAATACTCTTCCCTCCCCCTGAGAACCATAACTTACAACAAATAATTTTTAAAATGAAAAATTTATATTTACCCAAAATTAACCAACACTATCATCAACTATGTCTGATATTTCAAGTTATGCTTCACACACATGTTCTTCAAACTCTGCAAAGATGGGAGGGAAGTGAATTCCCAATATTTTCTTTAAAGTTAAGTGTAGGAGCTATAATTTCAGTTTCAATTTTCTTGTTTTTATGTTTTCCACTTAAATTGTTGAATCATTGTATATTGTATTTTACTGGTTTTGCTTACTTCCATTTGCATCAATTCATATATTTTTCTTTATGCCTCTGTATACCTCATATCTATTATGTCTTATAGTATAGTAGTGTAATCTAGGGTTACATTCATGTTATCACAATTTGTTTAGCCATTTCTTGATCAATAGGTATCTCCTTTGTCTCCAACTCATTCCTACAACAAAAAGTGTTGGCATCAATCTGTCAACCAATAAGTATTTATTGTGTCTATTTATTAATTAGTTATTAGATGTTTGGCATACAGGTAGGGTAGCTAGGTGGTGCAATAGCTAGAGTGCCAGGCTGAAAGTTAAGACTCATCTTCCTAATCTAGCTTCAGACACTTAATAGTTACGTGATCCTGCGTGAGTCACTTAACTCTACTGGCTCAGTTTTCTCAAGTGTAAAAATGAGCTGGAGAAGGAAACTGCATGCCATTCCAGTGTCTTTTCAAGAAAATCCCAAAAGGGGTCATGACTGAAATACTAAATCATAACACCATAAAAATACAGAATAATTCAATCTCTACTGACAAGAAGTTTACATTATAATTCATTCTATCTGCTATAAATATTTTGTTATAAGGATTTTTCTCTTTATCTTTGACCTCTTTGGTGTATATGTTCAGTTGCTTCCTCTCTCTGCCCCTGAGGTCTCTTTCTCTCACTGGGGAGTTCTTTTCAGAGTTTCCATTATGAGGAAGAGGCCAGGATAGCTATTGTTCATTCCCCAGATTTCTCCAGCATGACCCAGAACCTCCTTCCTTCAATCTCACCCCTTTTCAACACTCTTTTATGTATTAACTTTCCCCATTAAAATGTCAGCTCCATAAGGGAAGAAATAGACTTTTTGCTTATATTTGTGTCCAGTACTTAGCACAATGACTGGCACATAATAAGTACTTAATGAATGTTTGTTAGCTAATAAATGCTTGTTGATCTCTGGATTATAACCAGGTATTCCTAACCAGGACTCTGTGAACTTGTTGTTGTTTTTTTAAAAATATATTTTGATAACTATTTTAATATAATTGATTTTTTTTAAACCTATGTATTTTATACTTTTAAAAACCCAATTCTAAGAAAGGATCCATAGGCTTCTCTAGAATGCCGAAAGAGTCCAAAATATGCACACAAAATCATGAAAAACCCTTGATATAGACATTGTATTAATTTTCTTAGCATAATTCCAAACTTTTCTCCAAAACGGTTAAATCAATTTGTACCTCCATCAGTAGTGTATTAATGAGTCTAACATTCTATAATCTGTCCAACATTGACTATTCCCAACTTTTGTCATCTTACTAATTTGATGATTATGATATAAAAGCCAAGAGTTGTTTTGATTTCCATTCCCTTTATTAATAGTGATTTGAATAATTCAAATAGTTATTTGAAATTCTTTCAAGAGCTCTTTGTTCATATTCTTTGATCACTGATCCATTGGGAAATGAATCTTGCTTTTGTATATTTATGTTAACTTCCTATATGCTTTTAATATTAGACCCTTATCAGAAATATTTGGTGTAAAGATATTTTTTCTTAGTTAACCACATCTTATCCTAGTTGTTTTGATTTTATTCATGAAAAAGCTTTTCATTTTACATAAGCAAAATTAACTCTAATATTTCATGATCCTTGCTATCCCTTATTTAGTTAAGAATTCTACATCTAGAGAGGGAGATGAGATAAAGATAGTAACACACATGGAAATAAAGATGATACAAAAGCAAAAACAATAAAAATTTTAAAAAATATTCCCTCCTCTAGTCTTATCTATGAAAGATAACTTGATCTGGTTATCTTTTATGTACTTTTGAGGCAGGTGTATGACATTGTGGATAGAGTGCTATATTTGGTGTCAGGAAGACCTGACTTTCCATCCTATAACAGAAATTTTCCCATTGTATGACTCTGAGTCTACTTTCAGTTTCCTCATCTGTAAACTGGAGATAGTAATAGGTCCTACTCTACAGGATTTTTATGAGAATCAAGAGATATCAGCAAGACATTTTCCCCAACCTAAAGGACTTTATATATGTTAACTTCTCTTATTCTAATTTTTAAGGGGTTTTTAACTTTTAATATTCAGGTCATATATCCATTATTTTTTTTCTGGCAATTCTTGTTAAATAGGGAGTTCATACACAAATCATTTATATTATTGGGTTTATCAAACATTTGATTGTTGGATTCAGTTGTGTCTGATTCTTCCTTATCTAGACTGTTCCACTGATCATTTTTTCTACTTTTTAACTAGTGAAAAATAGTTTTGCTGACTATTGCTTTATTTTATAATATAAGATTTGGAAGTGCTTTCTTCATTCCTAAGTTTTTTCATTGTTTTCTTTGAAATTCTAAATCTTTTGCTCTTCCAGTTTTAAAAATTATTTTGAATAGTTCTATAAAATATGCCTCTTGTACTTTATTAGTGAAGGCTTAACCCCTCTACTTTGTGTCTCCAGAAAATTTAATAATACTTACTTTTTCCCATTAAAGTTCAGACAACTGTTTTCCCAAGATCCATTTGTCCTTGCCCCTGATATTTGGGGTAATTGGTTATACTGAATAGTCATGGAATTCAGTAAACTTGGAACCCTAAACCAAAAGGTTCCCTAGTCACTGAGCAGAAACTGATTCATCTGTTATATAGCACATTCTGAAAAAAAAAAGTCTCTGCTAACTACTGCATTTACTTCTTTTACTCCTTCCTCAGACCCTCATTCAGAATGCAATACAAATCAGCTTATCTTATAAGGATATTTGTGCAATAGTATTTATACCAAATAAATAGAGCTTAAACTAGCAGGAAACTGCAAAAGGGTAAGTAATATCAGGCAGCAAAGGGAAGGAAATTCAATGGTACAGTGAGCTTGCTAGGTGATATAGTAGATATTGCACTAAACTAGAAGTGAGAGGGATTTGAATATAAATTTTGCCTCAGATCCTTATGAGCTGTGTGACCTTGGGCAAGTCACTCAACTGTGTCTGCCTCAGTTTTCTCATCTATAAAATGGGAATAATTAACAAAAACATCTATATTCTGGATTGTCTTAAGGTTAAAATAAGATAATATCTGTAAACCACTTTCCAAACCTTAAAGTGTTATATTAATGCTATCTATTGTTAATTTGCCAGGTCCCAGCAGAAACACAAGGAAAATCAGGCACATTCAGACAAACAGCAAGTTCAATTCAGACAGATCTCTGTAACTGGACCAATGAGTCAGGCAAGGCTCCAACTGCTTATGATTATAACTAAGCCTGAATCACTTGGAATTAATTTCTACTTCTGGAACATATCCATACTCAAAACTCCTTCTTCACATAACTCCAATATTCCTGCTTTTATAATGCTTCAGCTTTTCACTCAAGTATGGAAAAGTATACCTCCCAGTAGTTCCGATAACAAATAAGAGGCTACATTCCTCCCTACAGTTTGGAATTTTGTAGCCCCTTGCAAAATCTGCTGTGCAATACCTGAATTATACAACATAGCATTTGGGTACACATCAGCACTTAGCAGAAAGAGGAAATCCCAAATAATTATCTTAAGTTACTTTACATAGCAAATATAATAATACAAGCAGCAGATTTAGCACAAAACAAAGCATCATTTGTCAAGTAACTTCAGTGAACACAGGTCTAAATTATATGTTAGATATTATATATGTGAACATTATAACAGAACATGAATGTCTATATAGCAAAACAAATATGCCTAACAGCAAAACTGTGTGTATTAACAGACCAATGCAATTTCGATAAAAGCATGATATAAATACTAAGCAAATGAACATAATAAAAAATGATATGTGATAGCATGCCTAAGCATGCTATAATAAACACATGCATTGATGCAAACATATGACTACATGCAAAAATCATGTTACATGGGCAAATATCTAGATGCCTTTTACAATAGTTTCTCTGGTTATACATGGAATGTCATAAATCAATCTTTTCATTAGTTAAATAGGAATGTTAAACTATCTTTTGACCTGCTGAATTACCTGTCTACTTATCTGTGTGAGCTGATGGTACGGCTCAATCATAATCCTCATCAAAAACGGTAATCATCACTACCTAAACTTAAATTTATAGAGGGATCCGGGATGGCCAACAATGTTACTATACTCTGAGGAATGGGAAGTTATCTTAGGAAATTCTTCTGAAGCACTTGGTTGAAAAAATAAAATAGTGGGGTTGCCTCAGGGTAGTTTTCTTTCATCATTTGTAATTCAGTCATTCAGTAGCGTCCAACTCTTTATGTACCTATGGACCATGGCCCATCAAACCTTTTTGTTCTCCACTCTCTCTCAAAGTCTGTCCAAGGTTAGGATCATTGTTTCCATGATACTCCCTATCCATCTGACTATCTGCCATCTCTTTTTCCTTTTGCTTCAATCTTTTCCACCATCAGAGTTTTTCCAATGAGCCTTATCTTTGACCTTCTAGTGAATAGCATGAATTAATTTTTTTTAAAATATTGACTGATTTGAGCTCAATATTGTTCAAAGAACTCTCAAAAGCTTTCTACAGCACTATAATTCAAAAATATCGATTCTGTGGTATTTGACTTTCCTTACAATCCAACTCTCACAGCCATGCATTACTACTAGAAAAACCATAGTTTTGATTATATGGATCTTTGTTGGCAAGATATCTGGTTTTTTTAGTACAGTATCCAGATTTATTACAGGTTTTCTTTCAAGGAGTAAACATCTTTTCATTTCATGACATCAGTCTCCATCTGCAATGATCTTTGAACCCAAGAATATAATGACACTGTTTCAGTTCTTTTCTCAATATTTGCCAGGAAATGATAGGACCACTTTCATCACATGAATATGTTTATACAGTTTAAAATAAAAAGCCTTCATTTAAAATGTTTGTTTTGGCAATCAGGCAATTTATCCATGATTGAACGTTAGTCTCTTTCATTTGGACTATACTGAAGTTATGTCCATCAGTTACAGATGTCTATCAGAGAGTCCAGCTAACTCATTGCCAATAAGTAGTGGCAGCAAGCTGCCTTTACTTGGACCCCATTTGTATTTGGAACTATTTTTGCAAACAGGTAAGTTACTAGTATCTTCAAAGGTAGAAATGGAGTAGCTTTCCACTTGTCTTGGTTGCCATAAACACCAAAGTTTCTCAGAGGAACTCTGCCATTTTTTCTTGAAAATCTTGGCAGAAAACATGGGCATATTCTATCTTTATTTCTTTCAGCAAACTTCTAAGCTAAAGATGTAGCTAAATGGCAAGATTTTTAACTGCTTCTCTTTCAACTGAAAGATATATTGGTTGCAAGGGTCTGAAGAGTATCTATTCTTAAGACTCCCAAACATAAACCAATAGGTAAGAGTGGTTCATATCCAATAAGTATCAGTAAATAGAATATAAAGGCAGTAGTATCAATTCTCATGGAATTGTACACAAGTATAAAGCAATCCACACTATGGCTCCACTGAAGATTTTGTTCTTCGTGTCAAAAAAAAGAACCTCTCTTTTAAGGATTCTCAGGCTAGCCATGTCTTCATTCCTTTCCAGGCTATATTCCTAATTATCCAGATGTTCTTTATTGTGTCTTAGAAACCTCTTCATCTTGAGATGTCACTCTACACTTGGACCACACACATTGGAAGCATTCTCCCTCTTTATCCTCTTCCTCTGATTGGCTTGTTTCTCCCAGAACCAGATTTTAAGGAATACCCTGTACTCCAGACTCTCTCTACCATTTCTCCAAATTGCATGGAAGATCAATGCATGATAATATTGATTTCTAGCTTGTCATTTTCAGCATTTTTTTTTGCTGAGGCAATTGGGGTTAAGTGACTTGCCCAGGGTCCCACAGCTAGGAAGTGTTAAGTGTCTAAGACCAGATTTGAATTCAGGAACTCCTGACTTCAGGGCTGGTGCTCTATCCACTGCACCACCTACCTATCCCAATTTTTAGCATTTTACTAATAATGAATAAACTATAATTGGCTCCAGTTAGGCTGACTCTTCATTGATACATTCTGGGTCTTGACAAACAAGGGCCAGAATATTCATAACCTAATTAACACATATAAAATCTTCAGGAAATGGAAAGTCCTTTCAATGTATCCCAAGTATGGGTAGTTTGGGTCACTAATTTTTTCAAGACCAAAATCTTCCAGAGTCCATATAGATATTTTCTTTAAAGTCTGTCATAGAATGTTTAGAAGACAGTGATCAATCTTTTGTGCCCTATGTTCTAGACAGCAGACTAATACATATTCTCTCATTTCTACACAAGGTCCTTTAAGTCCAGGTAGCAACGCTCCATTAGAAATTACAGGTAAGACTATTCT
Organism: Myrmecobius fasciatus; assembly: GCA_023553655.1. Classification (NCBI taxonomy): domain Eukaryota; kingdom Metazoa; phylum Chordata; class Mammalia; order Dasyuromorphia; family Myrmecobiidae; genus Myrmecobius; species Myrmecobius fasciatus. The sequence continues at coordinate 342,157 of JAJPUD010001984.1, forward strand.
CCTTGCTTGCAGGGACCATGGTGACCTCCTTCCTTGGTCCCATTTTCTTTCCCCAAAGCTGATCTTGTGCTTCTTAGCTTATTCACCACTAAAGCTACATTTTCTTCCTGAGGGTATATGACCCGTTTATGACCATCTTCTCCACAGTTTAACATGCATAAGTTCTAACTTTCTATTTTTCTCCTTGTGGTGATGGTTTCCCCTCCATTCTCTTGACTTTCCAGTTGGGATGCATTTGCCCCTGAGCCCAACTTTCATTAGTTTTTTTTTTTTTAATTTTTTCAGTTGACTTTGCACCTGCAGGGATAGTCCCTGGCTTAGAGTAAGTACATATTTTTGAGGTGGACAAGATTGCTTGACTTTAGGAATGGACTTTTTTATGTGTGTGTTGTGTGTGTGTGTTTACTAGTTAATTCATTTTCACATATTGATTCAATTTGTGACATAAAACATATCCCCAACTTTCTATAGAACTGCCATCAAGCCATCCTGGTCTATTGGTCCTTTGTCTACTTGGCTCTGCTTGCTCATATCTTCTCTTTCAAGAGAAGCTATTCCTTTCTACACCACTCCCATTAGGTGTTGATGTCCCTCAAATTGGGATGATGACTCTTTTTGTTTGTTGATATTTCCAAACTCTGGTAGCATCATCTCTATTGATACTTTAGAATCATAAAATATCTCAAAAAATTTTAAACTTTGAATATATGATACTAGGGTTTTTACACTTTAGATGTAGAATCTTTGGCATTTTTCGTCAAATAATTTAACTTATCCAAGTCTAATACCTGGACTCTGTGAGCAGTTTATTCTTCATCCAGATCTTTACCACATCTTCTCTAAGAGCTCAGGATCCATTGTCATAAAGATTCTTAAAGCTGGACCTATTTATTTTTTTCACTATCTGTACCACAATATCTTGCCCTGGGTGTATTCACCACACTTTGAAATATCCCTTACTAACTGGAGTCTTTAATCTTTAACCCCCACCATTTCCCACCAATACAACAAAGCCATTTGACTTAAGGCAAAGTGCCCCTGCTTTGCTTATGGCGCTTTCATCAGTGACAAAAGGGATATGCACTCTTCATCACTTGCACATAAATCATAACCATGTAATGGCAAAAATTTTGGTTTAGATTTCTGACCAGATAACTCAAATGTAGCTTCAAATCTTGACTTTGCATGTTATGATATGTCATCATCTTTTTATTGTTAAAAACTTGTGATATTACTTTACTACCTGGATTTTTTGGCTTCCTTTAAGTCCAAGTTAAAAGTCCAACTTCTGCAGGGAACATTTATAATTTAATTCTAATTCCCTCCCTCTGTGGATTATTTCCTATTTATCCTGTCAACAGCTTGTTTAAACATAGTTTTTGCATGTTTTCTTATCATCATTAGATTGTGCACTCCTCTAGGACAAGGACTGTCTTTTGCTTTTCTTTGTATCCCCAATACTTAGCACAGTGCCTGGAACACAGTAGGCACTTAATAAATCTTTACTCACTGATTGACCATCTCTAACAGAGGATCATAGTCTAAATAGCCAGGTATTATACTCTCTTTGAATCTTGTGGAAAGCTAGATATATTTCATCAGGCCCAATGGTACACAAAGTTTATTCTAATGTCCAGATCTGCTGGCATCCTTACATGGGTTATCTGAATGTCTCCCAACTATTTGATATTATGCTTAATAAAGATTTATACTTTCACTATTATACATGAAGGTTTATTCCCAGAATCAGTAATTCCTTATGAATATTAGCAAAGTCATAGTATATTCTAACCATCACTATCAAAGATTCATGATGTTGATCCATCATGCTGATAGTCAACCAATTACTAACTAAATCCTCAAACCACCAAGTGACCAAAGAATTTGGTTAATTCAGAACAATAAGTAAATAATATTAATAAGTAATGGGATGGTGGGTGTAAGCTAACTCACAGAAAAGGTTTGAGAAACAAAAAACCAGGGTTTAAAAAGTGTTTATCTTTCAAAGAAAAGATGACCATGCTGTATAATTTAAGCAATATCATCACATATATTAAATCATGAGACCAAGCCATGAACACAAATATCTCTCTGGTTATTTGTTATTCTTTAGTTCTTTAAAGAATGTCTTGGAATTTTATCTATACAGATCTTGAAAGTCCCTTTAAAGTCATAGTTCACTTTTTGGTTTTGGTGAGGCAATTGACTTGCCTGGGGTCATACAGCTAGTAAGTGTGAAGTGTCTGAGGGTGGATTTGAACTCAGGTCCTCCTGACTTCAGGGCTCACATCTAGTAGCCCCTTTGGTTCACATTTTATGAAGCATTTTGCACTTATAACCTACTTCTCATATATTATATATTTCACTTGATCCATCAAAAGGCAACTAGGTGGCACAGTGAATAGAACAGGAGACCTAGACAGGAAAAACTTAGTTTAAATCCGACTGCAGATATTACTAGCTGTGGGACTTTGGGAAGGAAAAAGGTCACTAAAGCTCAGTTAACTCATCTGTAAAATGGGTAAATAATAGCATCTACTCTCAAGTATTGTTGTGAGGATAAAATTAGATAATATAAAGAATTTTGCAATTCTTAAAGTTCCATATTAGTGCTAGCTAATAATAGCTTATTAATATTATTGCATAATCCTAGAAATTAGGTCAATGGAAGAAATATTATTCCTCCTTTTTACAAAGTGAGGATCAGGGAGGTTATTTTATTTGTGTGGTCTACATAGCTAGTAAAGTGTTTGAACTGCATCTCACAATTGGATCTTCTGATTTCTGGTCCTTTACTCTTCCTATTATAACAACCTGTCCTTCAAATACATTGGACAGAAAAGTCACAAAAGCCAGAAGGGCAAGAGAACATCAGTGAGATATATAAAGGAGTCTCATAACTGAGACTAGAAAAAAACTAATTTAGTCTGATTGATCTTAGTAATTGGAAGCAAGGAAGAAACATTTGCAGAGTTGGGAGTAGAGATAGGAATATTGAAATGTCTGGATAATTTGAACCAAAAAAAATTCTCCACTTTAATAAAACTATCCATATCATTGAGAGATCAATAGAAAGCTGGCCTCAGTGCTAAGAAAAATCTAAGTATTGTCAATAAATCTCTCAATGCTCTAGGCAACTTTAAAAAAAATTCATCTTTTCAATTAACCAGCATTAATTTTTTCTCCCACCTATCCTCACCAATGGGGCAGGGAGAGGAGCCCTCATAATAATATGGATAGTTAAGCAAATTCCTGCATTGACATTGTTTAAAGAGATAGATGTTATTCTATACCTTGAATTTTAGACAACTTTCTAAGATTGTAAATTGCAAAGAGTTCCTGATATTAATGAAATTACAGTTGTTCAGTCTCTGTGTGCATTATGGCACCATCTAGCAGGCCTTAATGAAATCACATGCTCTATTCTTATCTCTATCAATGAAGCCATATCCTCATCTCCCATATAAATGTATCACTATTCTTTTGGGAGGATTCCCATGATCTGGCTACTTCATACACCTCAAGAAATCTCTAATCTGATCACCTTGTTTGCAATTTATTGTGCTTTCTGAAAAGAACAAGAGACTCTATTACTCTTCCACTCTTTGTCACAAGCCATTCTTGGAGCTTCATAAAGAAATTATGTATATGTCTAATATGGGGCTAAGTTTAAAAAATCAGATAATGTCAAAGGTAGAAGGGACCTTAAAGGTCATCAACCACCCTACCTCATTTCACATATAATAGTCCTTACAGGGAAAAGAACTAGTTAATGGAGAGGGTGATTTGAAAAGGCAAATACCATTAAAGAAAATGACATCTCTCGTGTAGTATTTGGTATAGTGGAAGAGGTGAGGAATCACTAAAAAAGTATTTATTAAATGCCTACTAGATGGTGAGATTTATCATCTTGTGCCATACAAAGACAAAAGTGAAATAAATCCTTCCCTGGAATAATATAATATAAAAGAGTGTGGGGTAGAAGGAGGGTATGAAACTACATTTACAAATACAGCTATAAACAAAATAGATATACAACAGATTCAATAAGACAATAGTGGAGGGAACAGAGAGGGAGCAATTGTATATTGGTAAATGTTAAACAACAGGCTCATTCTGGGGGAAAATGTAGGCTTGACATACTTTTAATTTTAATCTGCATTTTTAACATTTTTCTCCATCACTTTATTAAGGCTAGACTCCATAAAACAGCAATCAAGTCCTAGTAGTGTTTGTCAATTTCCTGAGTATAAAAGTTGATATAAAAATTTAATCATCAGTTCTCTTGAGGCCATAGGAGTTAGCTCTTGCATATCCCTGTGGAGATTAGGAAAGGCTTCATCTAGAACGTGGTGCTTGAGCTGAGCCTTCAAAAAAATTCCAAGGTTTTCAAGGAGAGAAGGAATTCCAACCAATGGGAGACAGCCAATTCAAAAACACAGCAATAGTAAATAGAGTTTGGCTAGCTAGTAGTGTGTGGAAAAAACAATGGACAATAAGGATGGAAAAGAAGGTTGGGACCCGGTTGTAAGAGGCTTTGAATTTAAAATAATCACTTCCAATGCCAAACTTTTGACATTTCACTTGATTGAAGTGCAGGTTATTAATCTTTTTCTCATCTTGTTTGTCCTTAATTTTTTTTATTATGAACTTACACAAATATTTACAAACATGAACTTTTCAAAGAAAAGGAAGAAATGATTGCACATGAGACTGTGAATCTCAAACACAAACCACTTGTTATTTAAAAATATGTATATATAATTGAACATATCCTATTTGTTGTTTTACCATTCTAAACTTCTTTTTGCTCATAGCTACACAGGTTTTTAAAAAATTCTTTGTTGAGGCTCTTTTCTTTCTTCTTCTTTTAATCTTCACTATGACTTCTCCTACAATTTTCTTCTCCCTAAAAAAGACCTTCCCTTGTAACAAATAAACATAGTCAAGCAAAACAAATCTACACATTGTGTGTCTAGAAATGAACATCTCATTCTTCATCTTGTCTTTTTTTTTTTTTTTTACAAAAAAACATGATTTATTATCAGTCTTCTGAAGTCATGTTTGGTCACTGAATTGGTCAGATTTCATAAATCTTTCAAAGATGTTTTCCTTCACATTATTTTAGTTCTTGTACTTTAGTCCTATATAACCTGGTTCTTTTCACTTCCCTTTGCATCAGTTCATGTCTTCCCATCTTCCTCTGAAATAGCTTCTTTTGTCTTATCATCTTTTGTTTTTATCAATTCCACTACAAAGTGAATGAACCAAGTTGTTAAATGAGAAAACTAAAACTACAGTTGCTAGTTGAGAAAACTACATTTCCTGGGATTACCTGAATTGTAGCAGATTTCTTTTGGTCAATGATACTAGAGCAATAACTCAGATGGGACTTCTAGATCTTACACTCAAACAAAATAGAAACAACCAAATTTAGCATGTAGTTAAGAAAAAAAATATATTAAAAGATGCCATCAGTTGCCTGGGCTTCAGTTCTCTGCTGAACTCCTAGGGAAAATTCTCATAAGACTAGCACTGGTCCTGCTTCTCCTTCCAGAGGTAGAATTTGAACTCAGGTAGTCCTGATTTTTTTTTTTTTTTTTTTAGCTTTTTTGCTGAAGCAATTGAGGTTAAGTGACTTGCCTAGGGTCACACAGCTAGGAACGTTAAGTGTCTGAGACCAGATTTGAACTCAGGTCCTCCTGACTTCAAGGCTGGTGCTCTATCCACTGCGCCACCTAGCTGCCCCAGGTCTTCCTGATTTCAAGGTAACTTGCTGTCTTTTGAGTATATGCAGAATTTATACAGAATGAGTATAAAGTGGTTTGGGTAGGAGTGGAGATAACAACTGAAAGATCAGGAAAGATTGCTTGTAAAAAGTTGCACTTGAGCTGAATTTTGAAGGTGACTATGGATTCAGAAAGAGAAGAGGAACAAATTCATACCAGGCTAACACAGAGACTGCTACTCCAAAGGCATAGAGACAGGAGACAGTGTTGAGTGTGCTTAATAACAAGGAGGACTGTCTGTCTAACTCATCAAGTATATGGTGGGAAAAAAGAGTAAGAAGACTACAAAGGTAAGAAAGGGTTAAATTGTGAAGAGCTTTCAAAAAAGAATAACACAACATCTGGATCATTTGATCAACAAGATAAAGAACCAAACATTTTCTCTGATCCTTATAATCTCTCAAAACTCAAAAATAAAATTATATGCCAACTGCAATTTCAGTTGTCTCCAGAAGAACCCTAACAAAGTGACAACCTGAAGAATTAACTGAGATGTTTCTTATCTCTAATTTGCAAACTCAGCTCCTAACCCTTCACAAAGTCTCAATTCTAGCCAGGGTTGCACAGAACCTACCCACATGCTTGCCTTCAGTGATCCTCTCACCAATTCCCTTGCTGCCACTGACAGGTCTGCCAAACTTTAAATTACCTTGTAAAGGCTATATGTTGACTCTTCTTTCATATGTGAATAGTCTTATGGATAAAAGGATAAGAGAAATTTTTTTAAAATAAAAAACAATAAAATTCAAGCACAAAGAAACCAGATGCTCCTTTTTGAAGACTTATGGAATGGAAGGAACTACAAGGCACCAAGGTCACTAAGCTCATTTATATATAAGTGTTTTAACACTTGAGAGGATAAAACTAAAAAAATGAAGAAAAAAGTCAAATGATTATATACTATGACATGATTAATAACTGTGGATTTTATAGGGGAGACTTTGTGAGTCTATACCCCATAAGGGAAAAATAGGTTGACTACTCGAGAACTTTCCAGCTATTGAAAGTGTTAGGTGAATATTGAAAATCAAAGGTTAATAGAATCAAAAATATAAAAAAAACCATTGAACTAAGAAATAAAACTATGAGCTGGTTTTGTAAAACAAAACAAAACAATAAAACATAAACAATTGGTTAGTTTGATTTTTTAAAAGAAAGAAAAACAAATTACTAGTATCAAAAATGAAAGGGAAGAATGTACCACCAATAAAGATGAAATCAAAGCAATTATTAGAAGTTATTTTGCTCAATTATATGTTAGTAAAAATTATAATCTAAGTGAAATAAATAAATATTTACAAAAACATAAATCACTTAGAATAACAGAAGAAAAAAGGGAATACACAATAATCTTATCTTATAAAAATAAATTAAGCAAGCCATAAATGAATTCCTGAAAAAAAAATCCCCAATGCCAGATGGATTTACAAATGAATTCTACTAAATAGTTAAGGAATAATTAATCTCAATATAACATGTACTATTTTAAAAATAAATAAAGAAGGATTCTTACAAAATTCCTTTTATAACAAAAATATACTTTTTTTTTTTGCTGTGGCATTTGGGCTTAAATGACTTGCCCAGGGTCACACAGCTAGGAAGCATTAAATGTCTGAGGCTAGATTTGAACTCAGGTCCTCCTGACTTCAGGGATGGACACAAATATACTTTTTAATACCTAAACCAGGGAGAGCAAAAACAGAGAAAGAAAATTATAGATTGATTTCCCTAATGAATAACACATATGTGAGAATTCTAAATAAAATACTACCAAGAAGATCACAGCAATAAATAATATATACTATGGCAAAGTGAGATTAATACCAAGAAAGCAGAGCTGATTTAATATTAGGAAAATTATAAGCATAATTAACCATATCAATAACAAAAGTCATATCAATTGATGCAGAAAATTTTTTTGACAAAAGATAATATCCATTACTACTTTATTTATTTATTATTTTTTTGTTGAGGCATTGGAGTTAACATGGACTTGCCCAGGTCACACAGCTAGAAAGTGTTAAGTGTCTGAGACCATATTTGAACTCAGGTCCTTCTGACTTCAGGGCTGGTGCTCCATCCACCTAGCTGCCCCATTTTTTATTTTATTTTATTTTATTTTGTTTTTATTTATTTTATTTTGTTTTTAATCTACTAGAAAGCATAAGCATAAATGAACCCTTTCTTAAAATGATAGGTAGCATCTATGCAAAACCAAAACCAAGAATTATCTACAACAGGGATAAATTAGAAGCCTTCCTAATAAATCAGTGGTGAAGCAAAGATGTACATTATCACCACTATTATTCTAAATTGTATTATAAATGCTAACATCAATAAGATGAGAAAAAGTAATTGAAGGGATGAAAAACAGGTTAAGAGGAAATAAAACTATCACTCTTTGAAAATATTTTGATGGTATACTTAGAGAATTGTAGAGAACTCAAAAACTTGCTGAACCAATGAATAATTTCAACAAAGTTTCAAGATAGAAAATCATTTAAATTTCTATATATTAGCAACAAAATTCAGTAGGAAGAGATAGAAAGAAAAATTCTACTTAAAATAGCTGTAGATAATATAAAATATTTGGACAAAACAAACCCAGAAATGGGTTTGAACACAATTACAAAATAATTTTCACACAAAGATACACAACTGGAGAACTATTAATTATTTGTGAATAGGCCAAGCTAATATAAGAAAAATGACAATTCTACATGTAAATTTACTTATTCAATGTCATGCCAATTAGACTACCAAAGAATTATTTTATAGAGCTGGAAAAATAATAACAAAATTCATCTGAAAGAACAAAAGATCAAAAATATCAAGGGAATCTATGAAATAAAAATGTCAAGAAACATGGCCCAGCAGTACCAGATTCAAACCTAAATTACAAAATGCAAATCATGAAAACAATTTGGTACTGATTAAGAAATAAAGTGGTAAAAACAAGAAATAGGGCAGTGAATTAGTAGAATAAATCAGTGATATATTGGATGTTACTTTCTCTTCTCATATTTTCCCAGTCTTTACTTTGAGCAAAATGCAAGAAGGGTTTTCCTTCTCTCTCAAAGCTAAAAGACAACTTGACTCTATACTTGAAGAAGAGTCTTGCTTGGAAGAGTCCAGAATGGGGACATCCACTAAAATTACATTTAAAAAAAATCTAAGTTATAACCAGGAAAAAACAAAATTATTGCTTTACTTCCTATGAATAGAAAAATATAAGAAAACGTAGAAATAAAAGGGAAGACAAAAATCCCATTTCTGAAATAAACTTATCCACAAGAGGAAAAAATACCAAAAGCTGTTTTTCTAAATCAAAGCAATTTCCCAGCCCTCAATTTGTCTAAGACAATACCCATTCAATCATGAAGGGTTGGGTAAAAAAATGAGACAATAATATTAGTTTGAGAGGAGATCCTTCAAGCTTCTCACCAGGCTGGTGGAACCCTGAAAAGAACTTGGCAGGCTCTCACACAAAAGTTTCTAGTCCATCTTGAAAACTCCATACACTCGGTCTTTGGTGTTCACTTGACCCCAAACTCTCACCTGTGGCTCCAAGAAGTCTTAGCATGTCCAGCAGCCACATGCCAGTAAAATAGTCTTGGCAGACTGGATAAATCAGGATGAGGTTAAGACAGATCTTAAACCTAAAAATGAGCTAGAGGGACATGTATCTCAAGCATGTGAAGACTTCTCCCAGTGGAATGGTCAGAGGGGTTCAATTTGTTCCAATAGCCATGAAAGTGGCTGAATCATGTACTAAGTGCTTTAGAACTTGGTCAGGCATAGATGGTGAGGTCACCCATTGAATTTTAGGCCATTGTCAGTCATTTTAACTTCTGTCTTGTCACTAAATTTTGTGACTCTCTTTATGCTTCTCTAACATTTTATCTTTGAAAATCAAATTTTTTTTATTCAGTTCTTGTCTTTTCATCATGAATGCTTGAAAATCCTCTGTTTCTTGGAATATCCACCTTTCCACTGAAGGATTATACTCACTTTTACTGGGTAGGTGATTCCTGGTTGTAATCTTAGCTCATTTGCTCTCTGGAACAGTATATTCCAAGCCCTTCGATCTTTTAGTACAGAAGTTTCTAAAGCTTGTGCTACCCTGACTGTAATTCCAGGATACTCATATTGTTTCTTTTTGGCTGTTTCAATGTTTCCCTCTTGACCTGGGAGCTCTGGAATTTGGTGATAACATTCCTGGAAGTTTTCTTTATGGGATGTCTTTCAGGAAGTTATTGATATATTTTTTTCAATTTGTATTTTATCTTCTGGTTTTAGCATATCAGGGCAGTTTTCCTGGCAATTTCTTCAAGGATGATGTCTAGGCTCTTTTAATTTTGTTTTTTAGGTAGTCTAATAATTTTTAAATTATCTCTCCTGAATCTATTTTCCAAATCAGTTGTTTTTCCAATTTCACATTATCTTTTATTTTTTCACTGTTTTGGTTTTTATTGTTTCAAAAAAACCAATTTTATTGTTTTCATTGGTCTCATAGAGTTATCAGCTTTCTTTGCTCAATTATAATTCCTAGGGGATTATTTTCTTCAGTGGATATTTTTTCCCCATTGGACCAATTCTACTCTTTAAGAAGTTTGATTCATGAGTGAAGTTTTTTTCCTGAAGCAATTGGGGTTAAGTGGCTTGCCCAGGGTCATATAGGTGTTAAGTTTCTCTGGCAGATTTGAACTCAGGTCCTCCTGATATCAGAGCTGGTGCTCTAACCACTACGCCACCTAGCTGCCCCTCATCAGTGAAATTTTGTGTCTCTTTTTCCATTTGACCAAAGACTGCTTTATAGGGAATTCTTTTCTTCATTGACTTTTGCTCTTCTTTTACCTTTGGTCTAGTCTATTTTTCAAGGTGTTATTTTCTTCAGCATTTTTTGTGTCTTTTTTTTACCAAGTTGTTAACTTCATGATTTTCTTGCATCACTCTCATTTCTCTTCCCAATTTTTCTCTACTTCTCTTAATTGAAAGGTAATCAAAAATACTTTTTGAGCTTTTCCATGGCCTGAGACCAATACATATTTGTCTAAGAGGCTTTGAGTGTAGGATCTTTGACTTTATCTTCTGAGTGTGTGTTTTGATCTTCCTTGTCACCACAGTAACTTTCTTAAGTCAGAATCTTTTTCTGTTGTTTGTTTATTTTCTCAACCTTTTACTTCACTTATAATTCTTTATTAAAGTAGAATTCTACTTTCAGGGTTGAGGGTGCACTGTCCTAAACTTCAGGGATTTTGTGCAGCTGTTTTCAGAGATCCTTCTGGGGACCTGTAAGTTTTTAGTTTTCTAATGTGGTATGATCTAAGGAGACGTGTGTTTCCTATTCTCCTGACCTGGGCTCTGTTCTGTGAGCAATCACAAGCACTGTGTGCCCTGGGACAGTGAGGAGGGTCCCTGCTCTACTGTGGCCCCAAGCTCTGGCGTTTTAGTGTTCTTCCTCACCTAGAAAGAGCAATAGAGTCTTGCTTCGATGCTAACAAAGAGATTCTTGCAATCCCCTTCTGATCCAGTGTACAACCTCCTTACCATCTATGAGCTGAGAACTTCAGAAGCTGCAATTGCTGCTGTTGATGATAATGATCCAGTGGCTCCCCAGGCCTATTCCTGGTTTGCTGGGATCCAAGCTGTTCTGGTACTGCCTCTACTAGACTGTGCTCCAGTTACACTCAGTGCAACAAACCTTCCCGCCAATCTTCTAAGTTGTTTTTGGTGTCTGGGGCTCACATGTCCAGAAGTCATCACTACTGCCCTGATTCAGCCACCCCAAGGCTTGCTTCTGGTTTGCTGAGGCCAGGGCTATGCTGGCATGGCCTGTGCTGGACTGCATCCATTCTCATCCTGGTACAACAGACCTTTCCTGCTGTTGTGCTGGGCTGGATAACTGTTTCCCTCCATCTTTTTGTGGGTACTGCTGCTCTATAATTTGTTTAGACTTATTATTTAAAGGTGTTTGGAAAACTTTGGAGGGAGAGCTCAGGGAAATCCCTGCATTTACTCCTCCATTTTGGTTCCACTTCCACAAACAGTTCTCAAAAAAAGGATTTAAAGCTATCAGCAATCACATAAAAACATGCTCAAAAACACTACTGATTAGAAAAATGCAAATTAAAACAGCTCTGAGGTATAATTTCACACCTATCAGATTAAACATGACAGAAAGGGAAAATGACAAGTCATGGAGAGGATGTTAAAAAGCATTCAAACACTAATGCATTGTTGGTGGAATTATGAATCGGATCAACCACTCTAGAGAACAATTTAGAACTATGCCCAAAGATCTATAAATTCTTTCATACCCTTTGACCTAGTAATATCATTACTAGGTCTCTATCTCAAAGACAGCAAAGAAAAGGGAAGGTGATCTATTTGTCCAAAAATATTTATAATAGCTCTTTTTGTGGTAGCAAAGAATTAGACATTGAGGATATGTCCATCAGTTGGGGAATGTCTGAATAAATTGTGATATAAGACTATGATGGCATACTATTGTGTTATAAGAAATGACTGAGCAGGATGGTTTCAGAAAAACCTGAGAAGTCTTATATAAATTGATTCAAAACGAAGTGAGTAGGACCAGGAGATTATACACATTATGTACATTATATATGTTATATATAGTAATGATGAATGTGAAAGACTAAGCTACTCTTATCACAACAATGATCCAAGACAATTCCAAAGGACTCATGATGAAAAGTGCTATCTCTACTTCCATTGAACAATGAATGAAGTTTGAAGCATACTTTTTAAAAAATTCTTTATTTTTCTTAATTTTATTATGTGTGTTTTACATATGTTTTATATGACTTCACATGTATAATTGATATATTGCTTGCCTTCTCAAGGAGTAGGGGAAGGAAGAGAGAATTTGGAACGCAATATGTTTATTATTTTTTAAAAATTTTTAAAAGTTTTTTTTATTAAAGCTTTTTATTAACATAACATATGTATGGGTAGTTCTTCACTGTTTGATTCCCCTCCGCTCACCTAGGAAAGAGAGAAGGGCAGCGATTGGCGAGACTCACCTACACCAAGGTCCTCGAACGTCTTTGGTTAAACTGCCAGCAGTTTCTTCAAAAATTCACAGAGCTGCCCAGCCAGATATTTCTGGTATAGCACGTTTATTGTTAATTACATCATCATTACATTCACCTGCTGCTCACACGTGACTCTTCTGCACTAACTTTCATCTGCCTACTGTAGTTCCATGCTGCTGTTCTACGCTAATATTCCGTGCTATTCTGCTGAGAGAGAGCCTACTGCCACAACTGGCGCTTATATACAATTTTTGACGTCAGTACAATTTCAAATTCCTTAACCTTTTTCCTGGCTTGTGATTGGCTCTTAAACAACAGGATCATGTATCATCAGGTAAAACCTGTTTTTCTAGCTTTGCCTTTTCCCACCGTTAGCTCTTCTATTGTGCATGCTTTCTCTTAGATAAATGTGCACCAAGTCATATAGGCATTAGGCACTAACACTTCACCACTGACCGTTACAAAGTTTTCCATTACAAATTTTCCCCCCTAGTCCACTGCCCTCCCCTAGATGGCTAAAATACTTGACAAGTCAAATATATGTATACATATTTCCATACTTATCTTGCTGTGCTAGAACAATTGAATCTACATGAACAAAAAATATCTGAGAAAGGAAACCCAATGCAAGCAAACATCGATAGAGATCATGGAAATGATATGATGTAGTCCGTATCTCATGTCCCTCTCTCTGACTGTATATGGCCTTCTTTACTGAACAATTGGAACTGGTTTGAAACATCTCATTGCTGCAGAGAACCATGTCCGTCAGAATTGATCATCATGTAATACTGTTGTTGCCGTGTATAATGATCTCCTGGTTCTGCTCATTTCACTCAGCATCAGTCCATGCAAGTCTCTCCAGGCCTCTCTAAAATCGTCCTGCTGGTCGTTTCTTATAGAACAATAATATTCCATGACATTCATGTACCATAATTTATTCAGCCATTCTCCAATTGATGGGCATCCATTCATCTTCCAGTTTCTAGCCACTACAAAAAGAGCTGCCACAAACATTTTTGCACATGTGGGGTCCTTTCCTTCCTTTAAGATCTCTTTGGGATATAGGCCCAATAGAAACACTGCTGGGTCAAAGGGTATGCACTGTTTGATAACTTTTTGGGCATAGCTCCAAATTGCTCTCCAGAATGGTTGGATCCCTTCATGGAACTCAATATGTTTAAAAATAAATGTTAAAAAATTTTATATAACTGAAAACTAATGAAGTAAGCAAAAACATATTTTAAGAAAAGAATGTTTTGGGTGAAATTTGCAGAACTTGGCAAGTAAAAATTAAACAAATAGAAGAGTAAAAAGGCCAATTTTTATTGTTGTGCAGTCATTTGGTCATGTCCGACTCTTTGTGACTCTATGAACCATACCATGACAGACTACTCAATCCTCTACTACCTTTCAAAGTCTGTCCAAGTTTGGCTCTTCATCTCATGCTCTCACATCTCCTTTCCCTTTTGCCTTCAATCTTTTCCAACATTAGGGTCTTTTTCAATGAGCCCCATCTTCTCATATGTGGTCAAAGCACTTAAGATTTAGTTTCAATTTTTGACCTTTCAGTGAAAAGCCTGTATTAATTTCTTTAAGAATTGACTGATTTGATGAACTTGTTGTCCAAAAGACTAAAAAATCTCCAGCACCATGATTCAAAAGTATCAATTCTGTGGCACTCAACTTTCCTTATAGTCCAACTCTCACAGCCATACTATGCTACTGGAAAATTCTCAGCATTGATTATATGGCCCCTTGTTGGTAAGGTGATGTCTGTTTTTTTTTTTTAAATATGATGTCCAGATTTGCTATAGCTTAACTTCCAAGAAGCAAGCATCTTTTAATTTCATGACTACAGTCACTATCCAAAGTGATTTTTGAACCCAAAAATATAAAATATAATACTGATATTATTTATTCTCCCCCTATTTGCCAGGAAATGATGTGACCAATTGCCATGATTTTAGGATTTGGTTTTTTTTATGTTAAGCTTCAAGCCAGCTATTATATTCTCTTCTTTCACCTTCATCAACAGACTTCTTAATTTCCTTTACCTTTTTGTCATTAGAGTAGTATCATCTGTATATCTGATATTGTTGTTATTTTCCTGCAAAATTCTAGCTTAAAATCAGATTTAAATTGAGGAAAATAAAGAAAACCATTAGTCTATGTAGGTAGGAATTAAACAATATCCCTTATAAATATGAAGTGGAAGTGACTAATAGATTTAAAGAATTGAATTTGGTAAAAAGTGTACCTAAAGATCTATGGACTTCACAATATTGTGCAGGAGGCAGAAACAAAAAACACTCCAAAGAAAAAGAGCAAAAAAGCAAAGTGGCTGCTCAATGAGGCTTTACAAATGGCTAAGAAAAAAAGGAAAGGGAAAGGTAAAAAAAGAAAAAGGGAAAGATATAATCAACCAAATGCAGAATTCCAGAAAATAGCAAGGAGAGGAGAGATAACAAGGTTTTCTTAAATGGGCAAAAAAAAAAAAAAAAAAAAAAACCCAAAACAAAACCCAAACCCAAAACCAAAACCAACCCAAAAACCAAAAACCAAAAACCAAAAACCAAAAACCAAAAACCAAAACAAAACAAACAACAACAAAAAACAATAGAATGGGAAAGCAAGAAATCTCTTTAAAAAAATTAGAACCCTATACCAAGATAAGATCAAAATGGGTTCATGATTTAAAATATAAAGAGTGATATTATAAGCAAATTAGAAGAACAAAGGATAGTTTACCTCTCAGATCTGTGGAAAAGGAAGGAATTTGTGGCCAAAGAAGAACTGGAATACATTATTGAATGCAAAATGGATAATTTTGACTATATTAAGTTAAAAAGTTTTTGTACAAATAAAATCAATGCAGACAAAAATAAAAGGGAAGCAATAAACTGGGGGAAAATTTTACATTCAAGGATTCTGAAAAGGCCTCTAAAATATTCTAAAATATATAGAGAAATGACTCAAATGCATAAGAATTCAAGCCATTCTCCAATTAATAAGTGGTCAAAAGATATGAACAGGTATTTTTCAGATGAAGAAATTAAAACCATTTCTATTCAGATCAAAAGGTGCTCTAAATCATTATTAATCAGAGAAATGCAAGTTAAGATAACTCTGAGGTACCACCTCTCAAATTGGCTAAAATGACAGAAAAAAAATAATGATGAATGCTGGAGGGGATGTGGGAAAACTGTGACACTAATGCATTGTTGGTGGCATTGTGAACTGATTCAACCATTCTGGAGAATAATTTGAAACTATGCCCAAAGGATTATGAAACTGTGCACACCCTTTGATCCAGCAGTGCTTCTACTGGACTTGTATCCTAAATAGATCATAAAGGAGGGAAAGGGACCCACATGTGCATAAATGTTTGTGGCAACCCTTTTTGTAGTGGCAAGAAACTGGAAACTGAGTGGATGCCCATCAGCTGGAGAGTGGCTGAATAAATTATGGTATATGAATATTATGGAATATTATTGTTCTATAAGAAATGATCAGCAAGATGATTTTAGAGAGGCCTGAAGAGACTTATATGAACTCATGCTAGGTGAAAGGAACAGAACCAGGAGATCATTATACATGGCAACAGCAAGATTATATGATGATCAATTCTGATAGACATGGCTCTCATCAACAATGAGGTGATTCAGACTAGTTCCAATGGTTTTGTGATGAAGAAAAACATCTGCACCCAGAGAGAGGACAGTGGAAACTGAATGTGGACCACAAAATAGAATTTTCACTCTTTTTGTTGTTGTTTGCTTGCATTTTGTTTCCTTTCTCATTTTTTTCCATTTTAGATCTGATTTTTCTTGTGCAGCATATTTGTGGAAATATGTACTGCACATGTTTAACACATATTGGACCATTGGCCAACTTGGTGGGGGGAAAGAAGGGGAAAAATTAGAATACAGGGTTTTGTAGGGGTGAATGTCAAAAAAATCCATGTATATATTTTGAAAATCAAAAGCTATAATTAAAAAAAAGAAAAAAAAATTAGAAATATCACAGAAAAGTTTCATGAAAGAATAGGGTATGATAAAAGACCAAAATGGTGTGATTTAACAGAAGCAGAAGAAATTAAGAGGTGAAAAGAATACACAAAAGCACTATCCAAGAAACATCTTAATATCACCAATAAGCATGATGTATAATCACTGATCTAGCACCAGATATTCTGGAGAATTGTAGGAAGCATTGCTAACAATAAACTAGTGGAGGTGGTGGAATAGTGCTGGTCGCTTCTGGAGAGAGAAGTGGTAAACAATGAGTGCATATTGAAGCATACTTTTTTTTTCAATTTATTTTTCCTGGTTTTATTTTTAAAGTGCTACACTTAATATGCCAGCAAATTTAGAAAACACATTGGTGGTTACTGGGTTGGGGAAAAAAATCAATTTATATCCAATTCTTAAATAAAAAAAGGGCAATAACAAGAACTGTTCAAATTGCCCCAAAATTGTGTTCATTTCACAAGTCAGCAAAATTATGATTAAGACTCTACATAGACTTCAGCAATATGTGAACCAAGAATTAACAGAACACCAAGTTTGTTTTTGAAAAGGCAGGAGAATTAAAGACCAAATTGCCATCATTCCCTGGATTATAAAGAAAGAAAGGGAGTTCCAGAAAAAAAAATATCTACTTCCCTTTCATTGAATACATTAAAGCCTTTGACTATATCAATCGCAACAAAATCTGGCAATTCCTCAAAGAGATGGGAGTAGCAGGTCCTCTTACTTTTCTCTTGAGAAACCTGTATGAAGGCCAAGAAAAAAGTTAGACCCATACATGGAATAACTGATGGTTTAATATCGAAAAAAAAGAATATAATAAGGCTTTATATTGTTGCTTTATTTATTTAACTTAATTGCAGAATCCATCATGTGAGAAAAAATTCAACTATCTTAGAGTTATGTGATGAAGGGACAGCTTGAGCCATCAACTGCCATCAAAGATTTCAGCTAGTTCTAATTGACTGAACTGATTGAGAGAGTTTGAAACTCACTGGATAAGAACAACCTAGATTTGTTGATTCTCTAGGATTCTCTAAGTAGACCATCACATCATCTGCAAAGAGTAATAATTTGATTTCCTCATGACCTACTCTAATTCCTTTTATCTCTTTTTCTTGTCTTATTGCCAAGGCTAGCATTTCTAATACAATATTGAATAGTAATGGTGATAGTGGGCAGCCTTGTTTCACCCCTGATCTTATTGGGAATGGTTCCAGTTTATCACCATTACATATGATGATAGCTGAGAACAACCTAGATTTGGAGAGAGGTAAAGCCTTTCAGAAGTATATATTGTCTCATTATGCACAGCAACAAGACTATACAATGATCAATTCTGATGGACATGGTTCTCTTCAACAATGATGTGATTCAAACCAGTTCCTATTGTTCAGCGATGAAGACAGTCATATACATCCAGAGAGAGGCCTGTGGGAACTGAGTGTGAACCACAACACAGCATTTTAACGCTTTCTGTGAATATTTCCTGCATTTTGTTTTCCTTCTTAGGTTGTTTTTTTTTTCCTCTCTCTTTCTAGATCTGATGTTTCTTGTGCAGTAAGATAACTGTAGAGATATGTATACATATATTGGATTTGTCATATAATTTAACATATTTAGCATGTATTATATTACCTGTCATCTAGGGGTGGGGGTGTGGGGAGAAGGAAGGGAAAAGCTTGGAACAAAAAAAAATAAGTTTTGCAAAGGTCAATGTAGAAAAATCACTCATATGTTTTGTAAATAAAAAGCTTTTAATAAAAATAAATTTTAAAAAAAGAAGTATATATTGTTCTCTATTTCCACTTCTGGTTTGAAGAGAAAAAATAAAAGATTTATAACTTTTGCTAATTTTTGCTATAAATGGATTGGACAATGAAGCATTCTGAAGAGTAAACAGTGATCTAGGTTTGTCTGCCTTGTCCAAGGAGTTTATCTGAGCAGTTGTTATGTTTTGTTATTCTACTATTCTACTATGCAAAATACTTGTGAGTAAAGATATGATTACCCAGACAGAGGGAATTTCTAGGTCATTTAAAAGAGAAACACTTACTTAGGCCTTAGGGTGATTGTGAGTTGAAAGAGTGTACAAATGCTTAATCAGTCCAAGAATAGAAGAGAGGCTGTCTTGCCAGAAAAGGATGAAGAACATAAATGCAGCAAAGAATTGTCTTCATATGGTACAGATATTCTTGAATGGGCCAACACCATCGAAGTTGGTATTGAGTTGGCTTGAGTACATGGATTTTCCTTCCTCACATATTTCCTGTTAAAGTTTTTTTGTTTTTGTTTTTTAAATAAATGTACCTTCCCCAACAAATACTGAACGTTATGGTGGAAGAATTTTGAACCAGCTTTATGAGAGGTTATGATAAAAATATTTTTTGCTGTATTTAAGATATGAATCTTTGATGTCATTATATTTTTTGCTTTAAGATATGTAATATCACAGAAATGTTTCATGCAAGAATGGGTATAAAAGACCAAAATGGTAGATTTAACAGAAGCAGAAGAAATTAAGAAGAGGTGACAAGAATACACAAAAGAACTATACAAGGAACATCTTCCTTTAGCCAAATGATTGTTTATGATAAAATATTGTCATGATTGTGAATGGCTTTTGTGTAAATGAAAACACTTTGGTGGGGACTCAAAAGCTAACAAGATGAATGTGGGGAATGTAAGAGAGAGCATATCCAAGCCACAACAGAGTTACCTATTCTTACAGAGGTTGAGTTTTTGACTGTAGGGTGGTGGTCTCATCTTTCTAGATTTAATTTCTGATCTGAGGCTTTATACTAGGGACAGGTGCTTTAATGGAGTGGTCATCCCTGCTTGGTCTCTTTTTCTGGTTACTCTGGGTCCTTGCACTGACCTCAACTCTTGGATCATTGAGGTTCAGAGGACTGGTTCATCAGAGAACTTTCTATTATTAGAGACCTCAGAAACCCTGGGCTTCAGTTATTCTAGTCTGAGTATTATGGCATCATGCTGGAACAGTGGATACCATACTGGCTGCTGCCTATTATCTGGGGCTTGCAGGTTCCACATCCTGACCCTTAATGATTAACCTGGAGTTTATTCAGAGTAGTTCTTTATTCTTATTGTCTCTGGACATAAAACATTGCAGGTTACATGTGTTCTTGATTGTTAGTCATGTTATTACTAGCTTTTTAAAAATTATGGTTGTGCAGTTTTGCAGTGAAAGAAGTCACTTACCATAGGTTTTTTTTGTTTGTTTTTCTAAATTAGATTTCTTGATCATTTTTCAGTCTGGTGTAAATTTCAAGACTTTACTGGAGTATATTAGATATATGCAGTTCGCCTCCAATCCATGCAGACATCTTGGCAGAAAATCTCCAACCATTTATTTTTATGAATCAACAAAAATCGAGTATGTGGGGGGATTAATGTGGGAGGCAGATACTTTGTTTCAGACCAGAAATATGCTTCAGAAAGACAGCAGACCTAGCTAATCACACTAGGAGTACAGTCATTTCTGTACGACTCAGTAATTACTCAGTATTACCAATATGCCTCTTTCTCTTAGAATAACGATTCCTCCTATTAGTGATCATGAATTCTCCTTAGTGTGGAGCATGGGGTAATGCTTTTTCTTTGTATCCTCAATTCTTAGTATGGTGTGTAGCATATAATAATAAATGCTTTGTAATTGATTGATATATTTTGTACTGATGGGAGTAGACAAATGGATTGTGATTTTTTGTTTCTTACATTTTTCTTTTTTGAAGGAGCAGGTATTAAGATCTGAAATTTTTTTCCCATGTCTTTCATACTTTTCTTTCTTTTGATACCTTTCATGTTACTCTTTCAATATCCTTTACAATTAAAAAAAATATTCACCACCAGAATTTATAGGAGCCTTTGTAGGTTTGCATTTTACAGTGTTTGAAGTCCTCTATTACTTCTATTTCAAATACTCTTGAAATACAGTGGGGAAAAGGGCAGAATTTTGACAAATGAGGAAAAGGGAAGGAATGATTAGGCCAATTCTTCCCTAGGTAGATATGTTTACTCTCTGAGGGTAAGTTCTGGTGATTGGAGGTTGGCCAGGCATGGTAGCAATATAAAAGAATCTCCAGAGGAATCAAAAGTAAAAGAAGACTTGGCAGAGTCAAGGAACAGTTAATTATACTGGTAAACGAAGGGGCAGGGAATAGAAGAGATCTCCTAAAGTGATGAGTTGAGGTCTCTTTGGTGAGGGGAGACTAGAAGTCATAAAAGTGTTGGTTAAAAAACAGAAGGTAAAGTCACTTGTATTTGGTAGATAGAGCTTCAGGTACACTATGTGAGTGGACTATCCAAGTCACCAAAGCAGTGACCCAGAAGGTTAAAGAATAAACTTGAGAAAGTTAAAGATGTAGAAAGAAAGATTTGGGAATCAGGTTGGGGATGGGAAGGTACTGCCTAGAAAGCTCAGAAGTCCTAAGCTTTTAGGACTAACACTAGCCAAGTAAATTATTACTACAGGGTTTCTAGCCATGTATATACTTCCCTGTAGTATAACAGGGTCAGTCAAGGCAATACCCAGAACTGGAGGAACACTAGCATACATCAGTGAAGAAAATAACCAGATTTCTATGAACAGTCATTCTGGCCATTTACACAACTTAGAGATCAAGTGCATGAAGCAGGTAAGGTTCACTCTAAGGAAAATGATGGTATAGTAGATTGTTGATTCTACAACATGGTTATGATTTTGTCACCTCCAGAATGAACCTCCTCTATATATTCTTAGTCCAGTCTAGCTGATTTTCCCCAATTTGTTCTTTTTGGTGCCATTTTAATTTCCTTTAACCACTCTAGGTCTATAATGTTAATGTCCAACGTGGTCCTAACTGCCCTTCAGAGGGAAAATAGTTTGCTACAATTATCTCTGTAAATCTTTTCCATTTTTCTTCCATTTATCATCCCCAGAACCAAGTCTCCATTTCACCTTCTGATGACTGGCTCCAAACCATGACACTATGTACAAATCCTTCCTTTACTTCCACTTTCTTATTCTCTTTTGTATCCTTTTTTCCTTTTTTATAACTGAAGTTCCTTGAAAAAAGTGATTGCTTTGCTTGTTTTTGTGTACCCAGCATTTATCACATTGCCTGATACAAAGTGTTTGACAATAGCATTTTCTAAATTATCTATCTATCTTCCATCTATCTTACCTATAGGCTGGCCAATCATGTTGAATTTTTTTGTTCATGAAAGAAAAAACAACACAAAATGAAGCAAAATGGCCCTCAGTCTTATTCATTCCCTTTGCACCTCTGCACTGATGGTGGCAGATTGGTTGGGAATAGGACAGAAGGTGTTAAAAATTAAAGTGTTTAAATCATCTCTCAATTTTAATCTAAGTATTGGTACTCTAAATATTATATCAATTTCTAAGGTGAATGAATGGATATAATAATTGAAGCATGAAATACTGTCAGTGTTGCCATGCTCATTTATAAATAAAACAAGAAGGAAGAAAAAAATTACAGATGAATGGTTCATAAGAATACTTTGAAGTGACAAAAAAAGAAACTGAAAGAACTGACATTTTACAACCAAATAAAACAAAAAAAATTATGGAATATTTATCCAACTTGTATTACAATAGTAATGATGAAAATTATAAAAATTTGTCCACTAACATTATAATACTAATGATAAAAATTTATAAAAATTTTAAATTTATTTTATTTATCATATTATATATATATAATTTATTATAAAATATTTAATATTTTAACAAAAAATGTTATTTACCAAGATCAGCTGCTGGTTATAAAGAGGGAAAGAAATTCTTTTTAAAAGATTGTTTAAAAGTTTTTTTTTAATTGCTGACATTCTTTTTTAAAAAATTAGTTCCAAATTCTCTCTCTTTTCCTATCCCCTTCTGCACTTAGAATGAGAAATTCTAAGAAGAACTTATTTTAAAACTTCCAAATTAAATCAACATATATTTCTTTTCATAAGTAAAATAGCTTAATTATTCCCTTTTCTTTCATTGTATTTTTAATTTAAATGTATTGTGCAGATGGGATTTACTATATTGTAGGAGATTCTGGTCTAAATGCCATTTTCTTAAAAAAAAATTACTCGTCAATTTTCCCAAGTACATTTTTATAATGATGAATTCTTACTCTCATTTAAAATTGTTTCAAAAGTTTAAGAAATGCTAATTTTCTGTACATATTTGGTTGGGTATATAATATCTCTATATAATTCTATGAATCTATTTTTCATCTAGAACCAAATAATTTTCATAATTACTTTATAATGGATTTTAAACTTGAGAATATACAAGAAAACTTTTGCCTGCTTTTTTTCTCCAAGGTTATCTATTAATATTCTTGCTTGTTTGATTTTTTTATATAAATTTAATTACGATTTAATCAATTCCATAAAGAAACACATAGTATTTTGATTAGTAATACTTTAAATACATAAATTAATTTGGGAAGTATTATAATTTTTGTCATATTAAATCTATTCATGAATAACAGATGTCCTTTATATTATCTCAGTCTTTCATTTATTGTTGAAAGATTGCAAAGCATAGTAAATAGAGAGCCAATTTTGAAACCAAAATAACTGGATTTAAATATCATTTTTAAAAGCTGTGTGACCCAGACAAATCACATAACCAGGTAGCAAGTGGAGTCTAAAAACTGTAAGTTACAGAAAAAGATCAGTGATAAAGAAAATTTCCTCACCCAGGAGTAAAATCATAGATCTAATCCTCATCCTCTTATTTATTATCTTTACACAGGTTATGTGAAAGATTAACTTCCAAATAGTTAATGATTTGGGGTTTAATTGTTCATGAGATTTGGATGTTTTCTTTTCTTTCTTTTTCTTCTTCTTTTTGGAGTTGAGAAGACTTTAAAATTGTGCCTCAGACACTAATTAGATGCATGACCCTGGGCAAACCATTTAACCACTGAGAGTCACAGTTTCCTCATCTGTAAAATGGGGATAATAATAGCACTTATCTCCCAGGAGCATTGTGAAGATATAATTTTTTTTATTTTTTTATTTTTTATTAAAGTTTTTTATTTGTATAACATATGTATGGGTAGTTCCCCAACATTGATCTTTACAAAGCTTTCCATTACAAATTTTGGAATTTGTCCCCTCCCCTCCCCTAGATGGCAGGAAGTCCATTACATGTTGATAATGTTGAAATGCTTGAGAAGTTATGCAAGAAAAATCCTATCTACAAGAAAAAAAAAGAATCGGAGAAAGGCAACACAATGCAAGCAAATGTCAATAGAAATCATGAAAATGTTACGTTGTGGTCCATATTTCATTTCCCTCTCTCTGGGTGTATATGGTTTTCTTC
>JAJPUD010001985.1:0-18233 GCA_023553655.1 Myrmecobius fasciatus
TCTTTCTACTTCTTGAGTGATAGTCTTTCAGAGTTGTTGTGGGCAAAAAATGCAAAATGGTAATCAAGTCAGATCCAAGGCTTTCTAGCTCTAAGGTGATGATCCTTATAAATTTCCCCAAACAAGCCTTCAGCCTTATCAGGCATTTTAACCATGGAAGTAAAATGGCACATCCCTCTGAGTTCACCCCTTTCAGGTTTACAAGATCTCAGGAGATACTCACAGGCAAAAACTGGTGTTTTTTCAACTTGGGGCTGATATGCCCATCCAACCTTCCTTGTTTTTCACTCCTTTTCAGGCATAATAAATGACTTTAGTGTTAGCCTGAATTGCTGAGATAAAGAAAGAAGATGAATCAGATCTATCAGGGTGACTTAGGCAGGAAAGAAAGTGTGGGTAGGAAACTACCATGGGATTTTCATGGGGAGGAGAAAGGAGTCTGGGAGCAGATTGCCCATTTCTGGATTTCTGCCTTACTGCACCAGGCGGTACACCCAGACGAATAACAGCAGTAAACAGGGGGAACACAAGCACTTATTCACCATGGACACCGACAATAAGCATTTTGCTTTTGATAAGTAAGAGAAAGAACAGCCTGGGAGAAAACTGAAGGCAGCTGTTTAGCAGCATTGGGGAAAGAGGAGAGCCAGGAGCTGAAAAATATGATGACAGGGAAAAAAGCTTCCCCAGATGGACAGACTTCCAGGAATCCTATGCCCAGCTATCATAGAGGGTTCATTCAGCACTCCAGGAGAGCTCCAGGTCAAGGGACTTGAGTAATATCTATCAATCACAGGGCAGTTCCACCTTTGGGGGTTACTCCCTTAATTTATCCTTGTCAGGGCAGCTGCCAGTTCTGAGGATAATCTCAGAGGTCTAGGGGTATCCTGGATGGGTATGGGTTTGTAGTAGTTATTTACAAGCCCCCACCAGTGTGCTTCCTGTCATTAATTAGCCAGAGTTCATTACTTTTTTTTTTTTCAAGCAAGAATGTTTGTTTACTTAGGTAGCAGAGAAAGAACCAGTTTGTATAAAATATTTCCCCCCCAAAACCTGGGTTTTTTTGATTTGAGTTATATAATCTGAGTGACTAAATCATTTCTAGATATATAATAATATCTAGATAGATGTGCTCCACATAATATTTAATATATACACACACATATATATGTAGACAATCATTAATTATATTTCTCTATATTTATTTATATGGAGAGATATATATCTATATGTATACAAGTATACACATAATATATATATATATATACATTATCTATCTATCTATCTAGCTGTCTGTCTATCTATCTGTCTGTCTGTCTGTCTATCATTTGGCATTCTTCTTTGGGGAAAAGGACCTTGAATCCTTGAAACTGTTTTCCCCACAGGGATTCTTTCTGCATCAGTTTCTATTTGTCTCTCTGCTCCCAGTTGGGTACCTTGTCTTTCCAGTACATGGTCAATGGTGGGGATGGGGGAGAGATGTAACGTTAAGGTTCAGGGAGAGAAATGACATGTGTAAGGTCATACATGTTGTAAAAATCAATGCAACTCAAGAATGAATGTCAACAGGTGGAGGGAAATAATGTGCTCTAATTAGCTTTCTCCCAACAACTATCCTGCTCACCTCCTTCACCCCATCCAAAGGGCCTCCTTTGTTCTCCAGGGCTGACTCAGTGATGTGCACTAAAGATGTCTTTTGGACTTTGAAAACTGGTTACTTTGAAAATATTTATCTTTAAAAAAATACTCTGTCTCAAGCAAGTCTCTGCCAGGGACCACGGCACTAAGCTGCTAACCTTTCACCTTTCCGGCTTCCTCTTCCCTTAGTCTTCTCCTCCTCCTCCCAAATGCCAAATTGTTATTCCTAAAATGCAGATCTCACCATTGGATCCAGATCTCTCCCCCCTCTCTCCCCAGTCATTAGTGGCTGGGTTATAACTAAGAAAACGTGCAAACTCCTCAGATTGGCTTCCTAACCCATCAGCCTACTGACTCTTCTGCCTCAGTTTACACTACTCCCCTTCACCCACTTTTCGTTTTGTCGGCCTGACTCAATAACCACATACTCACTCCATGCTCAGTGGTCGTTTCTGACTTTTCAGCAGCTCTCATATACGTCCCCCTCTCTACTCACACAGCCGCTGCCTCGTGCAAACCTTCATTGCCTTTCACCTCAGCCTCTTACTCAGTCTCCCTGCCTCAACTCCTTCCTCTCTCCCATCCATTCCCTACTCAGAAGGCCAAAAGGATCTCAAAAGACAGTCTGACCACATCAGTCCTCAGAGCCATCACCTTGGAAATCGACTCTATGGAGAAAGAGCCAGTCATCCCCACTAACGGCCAGCCAACTTCCCGCTACGGGGCAAGCAAGCCCCAAATCAAAGCACCTCAAGGGAAAGCTTGTGCAAAGCAAGCTGAACCACCCCACAGCACCTTGATCATTATCTTTCCTCAGACTGTTGGAGATAGCCCGTGACACTGGGTCTAAGAACTCAGGGATCAGGTATACTTCCATTACCTCAGTCATCATCCTGAAAAGTAACCCCTGTAGAGACACGGTCTGGCAGCTGCTCCTGTAGGTGCTACAGCTACAGCTTTTGAAGACCCCCAAATTCAAGTTTTTGCCACCAAAGTCCTCAGCAGCATCAAATGATCCAGCATCAGAAAATGAAATCATATTTTCAATGTAAATGGCTTTAAAAAAGAGTTATTTTTATAATATAATAATAATCAATATATAATTATATAATATATGTAATATAATATAATACAACCTGGTTAGCTATTGTACCCTAAGAATCATGGGACATTTCCACCTGAGATCTTCTTTATGTGTGGGCCCCTTCCTCCTTAGAATGGGAGCTCCTTAGGGAAGGCACCCAGTGACTTTTGTTTGCACTCCAGCTCTTAGCACAATGCTTTGTACATGGGCAGCACTTAGGAGATTTTGTCATTAATTGCTTTATTCATTCACTCAGTGAAGTCTAATGACCCTTTCTTAACTCCAAAATCTATTTGACATTCAAAGCTCTTTCTCCTTTGGCCCCTTCTAACCTTTCGCTTCTTCTGACAGCAATTCGACTTTAGAATCCGGCTCCTCTAGGTCACTCCCACATGACATCCCATCTCCTGCCTTTGGTTTCTGCCTTTCCTGGTTTCCTGGTCACTACACTCATTGAGCACTTATTAAGCACCTACTATATGGAATGAAACTCTTCCTGTAGCAGCCCAGTTTCATCCTAAACCCAGCTCAATAGCACCTCCTAGAGGATACCTTCCTTAATGATTAGTGCTCTCAATCCCTTGAAATGACTTTTTATTTGCTTTGTTTCTGTCTTTTGCATTTATTTATTTGCATGTATGATAAGTCCTGGTAGGATGTAAGTTTCCTGAAGGCAGACATCATGTACTTTTTGTTATTATATATATTATTATAATATATATTATACATAATGTATGTTATATGTAACATCATATGTTATTATATATTATAGATATTATAAATATAGGTTTTTATATCTGTTGGCAAAGAAAGTGAAGTGGTTTGCCATTTCCTTCTCGAGCTCATTTTACAAATGAGGAAACTGAGGCAATCAGGGTGAAGTGACAGCTCACACAGCTCGGAAGTGTCTGAGGTGATTTGCACTCAGGTTTTCCTGACTCCAGGCCCAGTAAATATTCTATCCACTGAGCCACACCGCTTGGCACATGGTGAACACTTAACAAACGTCCGTGACACTGAAGAAGACTTTTGATTGGACATCGAAGATCAAAAGCCGGTTTGGTTTGGGCAAAGTTTCCAGGGGAAATACAGATTCTCAGCCCTGCTCAGAAGGAAATCTTGGAGCACCTGTTGGGAAACCCTGATGAGATGGAACCGGGGCAGCCTGGGTCTCTCCGGAAGAGAAGCGGGGTGTGGACCGTTCCCCTGGAGAACCTTATCACTGAATCAGGCCTGTGGGGGAAGACTCCCCCCTCTCTCCCCTCCCCCCTCCCCACAAAGCCTCCAAAGAAGGGGCTGCCTTCTACCCCCTGCCTCGGGGCTTTTATACTGAAGGAAAAGGATTGAACTTTTCCTTCTGGTAGAAAAAGGCAAATCCCAGCTGTGGTGGGGCTAAGAGATCAAGTAGTTCCCAAATGTGACCTTTCTGACGCCCTGCGGCAGGATTTCTAGGATGGAATGAAAAAAGTGGTAGGGTAGCTTGGTGGGGGTTACCTTGCTGAACTCAGACTCAGAGCGCCTGGGTTCAAATCCCATCACTAACACTTATTTATCCTGGGACCTTCCTCCCTTTCTTTTTCCCCCGCCCCAGCACATCCCTAAATCTGAGAGTTTCCTCCTCTGTAAAAGGAAGGGGTGGGGCTAGAGGGCCTCTGACCCAGCTCCAAGACTGATCATCTGAGCTTAGATGGGGGAGGCAAGCAGGAGACACAGCCACCCTGGCTCCGGAAGTCCCGGAGCAGCCGGGCCAGGTTTCACCTTCAGAGAGCCCTCATTAGTCTGCGTGTCGCCGCCTTCCAGACAGGCCCAGAGCACAGAATGCTAATCAGGGAGCTGAGCAAGCAATTGGTGTGCGGGCTCCCAGCAGAACTGGGCCGGCTCAGCCCGGCCCACCCGGTTCAGCCCGGCCCACCCAGCTCAGCCCAGCCCACTCAGGACCAGCCCACCCGGCTCAGCCCGGCCCACCCGGCTCAGCCCGGCCCACCCGGCTCAGCCCAGCCCACTCAGGACCAGCCCACCCGGCTCAGCCCAGCCCACCCAAGGACCAGCCCAGCCCACTCGGCTCAGCCCAGCCAGGACCAGCCCACCCATCTCATCCCGGCCCAGCCCGCTCAGCCTGGCCCACCCAGGACCAGCCCAGCCCACCCAGCTCAGCCCAGCCCAGCCCACTCAGCTCAGCCCAGCCAGAACCAGCCCAGCCCACCCAGCTCAGCCCGGCCCAGCCAGCTCAGTCCAGCCCACTCAGGACCAGCTCAGCCCAGCCCACTCGGGACCAGTCCAGCCCACTCAGCTCAGCCCAGCCAGGACCAGCCCACCCAGCTCGGCCCGGCCCACCCCACCTAGGACCAGCCCAGCCCACTCTGCTCAGCCCAGCCCCAGGACCAGCCCAGCCCACCCAACTCAGCCCAGCCAGCTCAGCCCAGCCCACCAGCTCAGCCCACCGGCCAGGACCAGCCCAGCCCACCCAGTTTAGCCCAGCCCAGCCCAGCCAGGACCAGCTTGGCCCAGCCCACCCAGCCAAGGAGAGGCACCCCAAGAGCTAAGCTCCCAGGGCTCCAGCTCTATCTTCCCTGGAGTCAGAAGAGGTTCCTCCAGGATTGTAGCCGCTCCTGGCAAAAGCCTCCCCTCTAGGCCAATATGCCCTCCTCCACAGCCCAAATACCCAGCCTCCAGAGGGACTCTGGAAAGGTTCCTGGGTACTCCCCAGCTATGTCTGCAGGGCAGGGGGCTGTGAGGTGCCAGGCCTCTGACCTGCAGACCTGCTTGGGCCCCAGCTCCTCTGAGGGCACTGCCAGCCAGGGTAAGTCCTTCCAGCCTCCTTAATCTCTCCCTGGGTCCTCTCAGTGGTTGGTACAGGCTACCCCGTTCCCAGAGTGGAAAACCTGGGCTGGTAGCAGGTGTGAGTGGGGCAGGGAGGAGATGGGATTGTTTCTAAAGGCTGCACTGAACAACATGATTTGGGGGATCAGAGCTTGGATGATCTGGATTTGAATCCCCTTCTACTTTTGGGAAGTATCCCAAAAAGAAGGAAGGAAAGAAGGGAGGGAGAGGGAGGAAGGAAAAAAGGAAGGAAGGAAGGAAGGAAGGAAGGAAGGAAGGAAGGAAGGAAGGAAGGAAGGAAGGAAGGAAGGAAGGAAGGAAGGAAGGAAGGAAGGAAGGAAGGAGAGTGAAAGGAAGGAGAAAAGAAAAAAAGGAAGGAAGGGGGGAGAAAGGAAGGAAAGAGGAGAGGAAGGGAGGGAGGGAGGAAGGAAGGAAGGAAGGAAGTGAGTGGGGAAGAAGGAGGGGAAGAAGGAAGGAATGAAGGGAGGAAGGAAAGAAGAATATATTACAGAAAATCTTGCAGTACTCAAGTCAGACTTTATGTAAAGAATTCTAAAATGTTCCCACTCTCAAAAAACAAACTCCCCCAAACCTAACCCAACCAGCCCCTCCCCCAACCTATGTTAAGCTTATTGTACAGCACTGTGCACTCTCTCCACTTGTGCACCTTGGTACTCTGTGGTCTCCCATTCTCACCCTCACCCAAAACAAGCCAACCAAAAAAACCTTTTTAAAAAGTGTTCCAAATGAAAAAAAGAATGGCATAGGAGACCATGGTCTCACTACCAGATCGGGTGCTTTGCCCTCTCTGCCCCCCCATTCCCTTTCCCTTCCCTGCTCTGTGGCCCCATTTCTTCCTCCCTCTCTCCCCCAAGTTCGCAGGAAAATTTGCATTGTATAAAAATTGCTTTCCATAGAGGTCTATGCGTACATAAATTGAGACGTATCTGTATGTGGTGCTGAATCAGATTGAGATTAAGTGACCTGCCCAGAGTCTCCTAGCTAGTATCTGAGAATGAATTTGAATTCAAGTCTTCTTGGTTCCAGGCCCAATCTATTGTGTCTGCAAAGAGGTAACAGACAGACAGACAGACATATTATTCTTGGGTTAGTTTAGGGCCATATACAGAACTGGAAGCATCTTAAAATTATCTCCGTTGACCCTCACTTTACAGATGAGGAAACAGTGGCCCAAGGTCATAGCAAGAGCTCTCCATACATCCTGGGTCCTTCCAGGTTGGGTGCTTGCCTTGGGGACAGAGACAAAAACTCCAACTAGCCCCTGCCCTCCTGGAGCTTACTTTCAAGCTTGCCAGCCCAGCTCCATGGAGCCCAAAAGGGCTTGTTCATAAAGCATTTCTTTTTGGGTCTCTCTGGCCGAAGGCACCAGCCCCACCGGAGAACCTGGGACCCTGAGAACAGGCTCTTACCTTCAGGAACGTTCCCTCTTGGTAGAAGACACATATCAAGGCAACAGTGAAGGGGGCCACTCCCTGCAGTCTGCTGGTCTCAGCTAGGAACTGCCTTTTCCTTATCATTCTGGGCACTGGGCCCATAGGATGCCCTCTGCCATGTTCCCAGAGGTCCTCTCCCCTCTGCTTTCCAGCATCCCCTTAGGTGTTATCCCTTAGTGAAATGTAAGCTTCTTGGGGAAAAAGGATTGGGCTCATGTGCTTGTGTTTGTACTCCTGGTCCTTAGTACATGGACCCAACACACAGTAGGTTCTTTATTTATGTAAAAAAAATGAATAAGGAGAATTATAACAACTAGGGGACTGGGGATTCCCATTGATGCTGGTGCTGAGCCTTAAAGCACTAGGGATTCCAGATAGTGGAGGGGAGGAGGGAGTTCTTTTTTTTTATTTTTTTTATTGAAGCTTTTTATTTGTATAACATATGTATGGGTAGTTCCCCAACATTGATCTTTACAAAGCTTTCCATTACAACTTTTACCCCCAGTCCCCTCCCCTCCCCTAGATGGCAGGAAGTCCACTACATGCTAATAATGTTGAAATGCTTGAGAAGTTATGCAAGAAAAATCCTATCTACAAGAAAAAAAAAAAGAATCAGAGAAAGGCAACACCATGCAAACAAATGTCAGTAGAGATCATGAAAATGTTACATTGTGGTCCATATTTCATATCCCTCTCTCTGGGTGTATATGGTTTTCTTCAGTGAACAATTGGAACTGGTTTGAGACAATTCTTTGTTGCAGAGAGCCACGTCCATCAGAATTGATCATCATATAGTATTGTTATTGCTGTGTATAATAATCTCCTGGTTCTGCTCGTTTCACTCAGCATCAGTTCATGCAAGTCTCTCCAGGCCTCTCTGAAATCGTCCTGCTGGTCGTTTCTTACAGAGCAATAATATTCCATAACATTCATATACCATCATTTATTCAGCCACTCTCCAATTGATGGGCATCCCCCCAGTTTCCAGTTTCTAGCCACCACAAATAGGGCCGCCACAAACATTCTTGCACATGTGGGGTCCTTTCCCGAGGAGGGAGTTCTTGTCAAGGCAGATAACCTGTGCAAAGATTTGGGAGTGGGAGATGAAAATTCGAAAAAGACTTGGGAGTGAAGGCTAAGTGTGGGGCAATCGTGTGTGAAGGACAGTAAGAGATTGAAGCATTTGTGTTCCAACTTAGAGGCAATAAGGAGTGATGGAAAGTTCTTGGAGGTGTGTGTGTGTGTGTGTGTGTGTGTGTGTGTGTGTGTGTGTGTGTGTGTGTATAAGAGAGACAAAGATAGAGACAGAGACAGACAGACACCCGGACAGTCCTATCTCTTAGAAGGATTATTTCTGGGGTCCTGTGGAGAGTAAGTTGAAAGGTTCAGAGGCTGGAAGCAGGAATACAAATTAGGGTTCAATTGGGTCATGAGGGTTCCTGTGGTCCAGCAGCCATACACCTGCACAGCTAGAGGCTGTTCACTCCAGGAGAAGTTTCTGCCAAAGAAGGGCGACCAAGGCTTGTTCTCCCAGGCAGCTCTTGCCCCTTCAGGCCTCCAGAATGGGTCCAAAGCTTGGGAAGAGACTCTGTTCCCTGATAATTGTCTTTGGGGAAGAAGGTGTTGTGTATTAGTGGGAAGCCTGGGAGGTGTCTGCTTAGTAGCTGAAGGTCAGGACAGTAACAGAGTCTTCAAGATGCATCTTCCCTTCCTGAGGGCAGGGCAGGTGTGGACCTTTGATGTAAGCAGTCCTGGGCATCCCCAAGGAAGAGGTTTCCTTTGCTGTTTCAAACACCTGCCTCATCCTCCCCATTTAAGGAGGCTCATGACTAGCAGCACCCTGGTTCTATTTCATCACTTGGTATCAATTGACATTTACTAAGGGACATCTACTTCACTGACGTGGAACAAGGAGAAATAATGATTTCCCCCGGTGCCTTAGAGGCAGAGTCTTTACCCCATCTTTGTACCCCCCCCCCCATCATCATGCTACCTCAGTCCCTGGAGGCGGAGGGGGAAGAATAGATCCACAATTTTTCTCAGTTCCTACATAGCATGAGTCCCAGCGAGTTCACATCCAAAAGAGACAAATGACTGGTGGCTTCTGTTGGATCCATTGATAGATCTGTCTAGTGTCTCCTGGTCTAGAAACCCCCAATTCCTTAATGTCTTCCCTGAGAAACGAAGCAGCTTCCTAAGGGTCACACAGCCAGGCTGTATCAGAAGCAAAACCCGAGCCAGATCTTCCAGGCTGGCCCCTTAAGCAATAACAGGATCTGTAAAGGTCCAAGGTACTGATGGCATTGGATGATAAGGTGATTTGGAGTTGGGTTCCAGTACCCTTGAGGTCTTTAGTGTCTGGGCTTAGCCAATTCCTCCTTGGGAGAATGATGGGCAGAAGGGTGACTCAGCTATGGGTCAACTCTTGAAAGAACACAAAACTCTGGGCTGATTGGCAAGGGCCAGCTGTAAGGGTTTGCCCAGCTCCACATGAGAAGGAGGAGAGAAGGAGAGTTCTCTCATAAAAGGTCCGACACCATTTAGACGAGAGACCTCCAGGATGGCTGCTCGAGGTGGAGTGGGAAGTGGGGATTGCCTTGATTTAATTTCTAAAGCTCGTTATCATTTAGATGCATGTTATTGCTATTCCTGGTTCATAAGGATGAAAATGAACCTTTGACTATGGGGTCCACCCAGAGGGGTGTATCATTACCTCAAAGGATTCCCTTTGTAAGAAGTAAAGAGGAAAGAGACTTTGTTCTGTGGAGTTGGGAAATCTCTTTGGAGAGAGCCGGGAGTCCATGACATTTTGGGGTTTTTCTTTATCTTTTATTTTTAATTTCTTGGTTTGATGCATGCTAGGCCTGCTGGACTTCCCCTATAGACTAACCCCATTCTGGTGTACATGTGGGCTGGAATAACTCAGACCTTCTGAGAAGTGCCTTAATCCAGTAGAGGCCACCCAGGGTTTGTTGTTGTTGTTGTTGTTGTTGTTGTTGAGACAATTGGGGTTAAGTGACTTGCCCAGAGTCACACAGCCAGGGAATGTTAACTGTCTGAGGCCAAATTTGAACTCAGGTCCTCCTGACTTCAGGGCTGGTGCTCTATCCACTGCATCACTAGCTGCCCTCCACCCAGAGTTTTCAAAGGTTTTAGCAGCACAGCCCATGCTCTGGTAGGTCCTAGTGAGTGGAAAAGGAATCCAGAGTGGGCTCAGCAATTAGGTTATCATGCCAACGCTCAGTCTCAGGAGATGTTCTTTTAGTCCTTGGGGGCTATTGACTAAGTAGTCTCAAGGAAAGCATGACCAAAGAAACCAGGATTAAAGAATTGTGTTTGGTTTTCACAGAACCTCAGAGCCAGAAGGGTGCTGGGAAACCACGTAGGCCGCCTCACCCTTGAAGAAGACAGATCAGTAGAAACAACACTGGGTCTGAAGTCGGAAATCTTGCCTTTCATTTTCCCTCTGCTACTTACTACTTAAGCAACGTTATCAACGCTTCATTTCAAGCCTCTTGGTCTTGGTTTCCCCATTTGTAAAAGGAAGGGCTGGGACTACCCAATTTCTTAGTTGTCTTTACGCTTTGCACCTCTCACCCCACCAATTCCCCAAAAGTGGCCATGCAGCCTTTGCCCACAGAACCCCAGCAGAGGGTGCCCCTCTTTCCCAAAGCAGCCCATCCCCCTTTGGAACAGCCCCAATAATAACAAGGATTTTTCCTTCCATTCATTTGAAACCTCTTGTTTCTGCTCCCCGAGACCAAGGTGAACAAGTCTCATTTCCTTCTCACAGGACAGACTGACTTTCTTGAGGAAAGCTCCCATGCTCCTCTGAGCCTTCTCTTCTCCAGGATGACCATCCCTGTACTTTCCCCTGATCCTTCTATGGCTGCATGCATTTGGGGCCCTCCACCATCCAGGTCTCTACCTGCCCTGGTTTCAGAATTATTAGCATAAAGAGTCTGGCCCCACCCAGTGTGAAAGCCCCATAGGCACTTAGCTAATCTATGTCATCTTGCCAGTGTTTACCTTGCACTTTCCCCACTCTCTTTAGCTCCACAAAGAATTCTTGAGTTCTAAGTTTTATGTAGGTTGTGTAACATTGAATAACAAATAGAAAGCTAACTCTGAGGCAGGAAGGTCTGAGTTCAAGTTTCGCCTCCAACTCATGCTGCTGGCTGCACTAGTTGACTCTCTAAGATTAAGTGATCAAGCAGGTGCTGATCTCCACTGGAAGAGAATTTCCCCTCACCCCCCCCCCCCCCAGAAGGGCTCATGAGTAGGAGGTGAAACTTGAACTCAGGCCTTCCGGACTCAAATCACTGATCTGGTCCTCAAACTTAGCTGTTCCTGCAGACTTTGAAGACACTTGAATTCATTCCAGTTCATTGAGGGTGTTATTGAAATGCTCTAGAAATGGGTTTTCATGGACTTGGGGTTTTCACTACAATTTCACTCTTCCCTCTGGCCAGCACTCGTTTGGTGAGCAGGAGCTGACCAACGAGTCTGTCTGTTAAAAACAAGAGGGCCATGCAGCAGAGATTTGATTTGCCCATGGCCGATTCCCAGGTCTTTCTTCCCCAGTCAGATGCAATCAAAGATGGCGGCCTCCTCCTTTCTCTGAGCCCCTGGTGTTTGGGACTGCTGAATGAATGTAGGACAGTGTGAGTTCCCTCAGCCAAACATAGGAAATGGGGCAGGGAAAGAGGAAGGAGGGCCGGAAAATTGTGATCCTGGAGGATACAAGAAGCATGACTGGCTGGTTCCGAATGTGCGAGGGAAGTGGGCCGAAGGAGATGGAAAGAAGCGAAGACTGGACTTTTAATCCCCTGGGCTCAAGTCTTGCTTCTAACATTTAGGGGCTCTATCACTTTAGGGGAGCCACTTACTCTCTGTGAGCCTCCAGGACTGTCAATAAGTGCCTACCTGTGCCCAGCACTGTGCTTTGCATTACAAATACAATTAGGAAACATAAAGTGTCCTGGACCTCAGAGAGCTTATAATTTAATGGGGGAAGACAACATGCAAAAGTGGGGGGTGAGAGGGAAGACACCAATCACGGAGGCTGATGAAACCCAAAGGAGTGTAGCTGGATGGGAAATAAAGAGGTGACTGGTCTGGGTCCCTTCCTTTTATAGAGGTCTTTGCTCCACCCTCCATTTAAGGAGGTTCTGGCAGCACAGGTACTGATGGAGTATCAATACCAAGATTAGTATGATCTCACAGGGTGATGAGGCTGCCGGGAGTACCAAGGAGAAGGGAGAAAGTGCTAAATATTTCCCAGAATCCCTGCATCCAGTCCAAACGATATCTGAAGAAGGATTTGCAATACCAGGGCTGAGGGGTCCTGCAGCCTTGGCTTGCAGACCTCCAAGGAAGGGGAGCCCACTGTCCACTAAAGCAGCTAATCCCAGCTTGGAATAGATCTCATGGCTAGAAAGTGCTTTCATACATCTAAGCCTTAATCTGCATTTTGGCAACTCCTCCCTGCTCCTCCTTATCCATTCAGTTTCTAATTTTACCTTCTGGGATCAAGCAAAACAAGTCCAATCCTTCATGCATGGCCCCGAACCCATAAAATCTCGGAAGACAGCTCTCATGGCTAGGAAGTGCTTTCTTACATTTAGTCTTAAATTAAGTTTGGCAGCTCCCCTTCTCCTTCCCTCCCTCCCTCACCCCTTATTTCCTACTTCTACCTTCTGGAATCAAGCAACACAAGTCCGATCCTTCCCATATGGCTCAGAACCCATAAAACACTCGAAACCAGCTTTTTTGAGTTCCTAAGTCTTCTGTTTGTACTGAAGATGCAGCAGGAATACTGAAGCCAAATTCATGTCTACATAATATTCACATAGACAAGCCCCTCCTTTGTGTCCCCTACAATGCTCTCAGCCCAGCTGCTTACATCACGTCATGTCACCTGGTGATTTAGATCTCCGATGACTTCCAAGCAGACCAGTGGGGATGACATTGCTCTCTGGGGGATTCAATGGCAGATGGTGGCAAAGGGGAGACATCAAAGAGTGTCTGGATTTTAGCTGCCTGCTCCTTCAAGGAAGGCATGAAATTTGGACTTTAACTGGCTGAGTTTTTGTTTTCCGTTTCCTTTTTGTTCAAACAAACCTGAGGCTTTGATGTACTTTTAACTACCATCGTGTCAGATTTCTGAGTGGGAGAGGAGGTTCCTATCAGATGAGGAAGCACATCAATTTCCGAGCAGCTCCAAGAGGGCTCCATTTGGAAGTAGTTGGAGGTTACCTTCCTTTTCCCAGTGTGATTGGTCCATGTTCAAGGCACTGCCAACAAAAGTTGCCTTGGAAAATTTCCAATAGCAATACCTGTCACATTTCTAAATGAGACACTGCAGGGGCTTTTTCCTGTTGATGTTTGGTAGGATTCATGGGATGTGTGGAGGTTATGGGATGAACAGATGAATTAAGCATTTGTTAAATATTTCCTTTAAGCCAAACACTCAGGATACAAAGGAAGCGGCCTGCCAAATGTTGGAGAAAAACATGGCTGCCCTTCAAAGAGCTTACACTCTACTGGGAGAGCATACAGAATGTGCACAGATAAAGTATATTGAATAATGGGAGGGCATTAGGGAAAGCCTTGTTGGAGACATGGCACCTAAATCTTCAGAAAGAGCCAGAAGTCTTCAAAAGAACCAAGAATTCCAAAAGAGGGAATTAGGGATGGAGAGCACTGCAAGTCTGGGAAACCACCCAGTTAATGGCAAGGAGGCTTGGCTATTCTTGGCTATTAAAAACTTGGCTGTTTTTAATAGGAAGAAATAGCCAGTCGGGCCTGGATATAGAGAGGGAGAGAAGAATAATGTGTAATCAGTTGAATAAGAGTTGGGAAAGAAGTGAGAACCAGGTGGATTTTTGAATATGGAGTCTTGAAAGTCTGTGTCTTAAGTTGAAGAGGCAGTATGATTTGTTTGGGAAATGAACAGACCCCCATCAAGGAAATCGCAGCTCTTTCAAATATGGAATACTGTGGGGAAGGTGATGATGAGCATGGAGCCATGTAGCAATTGTGCTCTGCCAAAGTGAAAGGGAAAATCAAATGGGAGAGGCGGGATCCCCGCCTAACAATAGAGAACAATGCTGTCTCTTCCAGTACATTGAGGAGGTTGCCATGGTTTCTGTCATCTAACATCACCAGGCCCAGACCTTCATTTTCCTTCTTGCTGCAAACAAGTATGCAGCAAACTTGGTCTTGAAAAGAGACTTAAGCGTCTACCCTCCCTGTCTCTTTCCTTTCTTTTCTCCTTTTCTTTTCCTTCTCTTCCCTTCCTCCTTTGTTCCCTTTCTTCTCCCCTTTTTCTTTTTTTTCCCCTTCCTCCCTTCTCCCTCCTTCCTTCCTTTGTTCCCTAATTTCTTCCATTCTTCTTCCCTTTCTTCTTTTCTAACTCCTCCCTTCCTTTCCTTTCTTCTTCCCTTTTCTTCATTTCCTTCTTTCTTCCCTCCCTCTTCCCTTTCCTTCCTCCCTCCTCCCCTTCTTTTCCCCCTTCTCCCTTCCTTTCCTCCTTTTTTCCCTTCCTCCTTCCCTTACTTACTCATCTCTTCCTTTCCTTCCTTCTTCCTCCTCCCATTTGCTTTCTTTCCCTGTCTGCATTTACCAATCACATCTATATATAGTGCAATATTCTGTTCTAAAGTCACTGTATGGATGACCTAACCCGTGTAGAAAGCCTGGGCTTTAGAGGAGGAAGGATCTGGGTTTGAGATCCCTTTTCTTACCTCCAATATAAACACGGTTGAAGAGCCTTTATTTGAGAAAGTCAGAATCCCCAGACTCCTCCCCAGTCCTTGTGCTCTCCCCCTCTCCCCACCATATTTTTGAGCCTGGTTCTCTTGAACTCCAGTAGGCTGGCAGTCAGCCATCAACCACTCACAGGGAGCATGGGAGCATTGACCTGCTCTGCTGCTGCCCTGGGCCACTTTGCCTCTCCTTAGGCAGCCTGCTGGCCTTCCGCTCAGGGAGGGTTGTAGCATATTGGCTTTAGACTTATTGTGGATGCCTGATAGACTTTGCACTACTGCAGCTCAGAACTCTGGAGCTTCAGCAAACCGCCAATGTTGTCCCATCCAGAAACGGGGATTATCTGTGGACCCCTACACTCCTGGACTCTACTCCCTTTTTAAAAAGGGCTACGAGAGGGGCAGCTGGGTGGTGCAGTGGATAGAGCACCAGCCCTGAAGTCAGAAGCTCCTGAGTTCAAATCTGGTCTGAGACACTTAATACTTCCTAGCTGTGTGACCTTGGGCAAGTCACTTAACCCCAAATGCCTCAGCAAAAAAAGGGGGGGCTATGAGGAGTACACTTTCATAGTCTTTCTTTCCTTTTGTCATGTGTGTGAAGTGGATCCCTTCTGGAGAAGGCAGGGAGCTTCTCCACCAGCTTTCCTCTCACCATCTGGAGGACCTGAGGCACCTCAGGAACATGTTGCCGTTCCCAAGCTCCTGTGGCTTTGACAGCGGTTCCATCCAGCCTGGGTCCCCAGAGGAGCTCAGTGCACCTTTGCTGTCTAGCCTTCGGAATGAGCTCTTCCTTCCTTTCTCTCTCTCTCTCATCAGACGCTTCCTAATTGTCAAAGCTTCCAGAGCCCTGATCTTGCTTCCCTCATTCAGCTCACAGTAGGGTTTCTTTCTCACTCAGCTTCAAAGTTGACATGCAAAGTCGCTTCCTCTGAGCTGGGCTCTCCCCAGGTCGATGCTTTTGTTAAGTGTTGATAGAGGCCGTTAGCAGACTAGCAGTGGGGGTCTGGAGGCAGGGAGACACAATGTCAGGAGGGTGGGTGGATCTGCCAGTTTTCTTTCCTCTTTGGAGCTAAAATATACGAGTTTGCCTGCTGGCCAGCTTCTGATTCTCAGTTTACTGAAGCTTTTTTCTCTTTGTCCTCTCTCCCTTTCCTCCTCCTCCTCCCCTTCCCTCTCCTTTTTCTCCCCTTACCCTCCTTCCCTCTTCTCCTCTTCCTTCCGCTCCCCCTCTTTTTTCTTCTTTCCCACTTCCCTCTCCTCTTCTTCCCACCTCCTCCTTTTCCCTCCTCCCCCTCATTTTCCTTCTTTCTTCCTCTCCTTTCCCTCTCTTTGCCCCTCCCTTCTTGTCTCTTCTTATCCCATCTCTCCTCCTGTCTCTCCTCTTTCTTTTCATTATCCTCCTCTTCTTTCCCCTCTTCCCCTTTCCCTCTCCATTCCCTTCCTTTCCGCCTCCCCCTCTTTCTTCCTCACTGATTTAATTAGCTATTCTTTGAGCTCCCTGGCTCAGACCATTTTTCTGATTGGTCATCATCTGGGGTGACCATTACACTCAACTACCCCTGGACTCCAGTGTGGGGAGGGGATGAGGGGTGAGGAAGGGAAGCAAAACTTGCCTTTGGCATCCAGGCCCCCAGGATCCTCCAATCCTATTTTGAGAGGAGGTTTTAATGAATTCAGCAGAACTGTCTGCAGCCATGATCAAACATAATTGCCTCCAATTTCCCACCCACGGTATCCTCTGTGATCAGGAGTGTTCCAGGAAGCTCGGCTTTCTGCAGCCTCATCTCCATGGAATCACCCGCCAGCTGAGGAATCCCACTTGCCACATTCACTCGAGTGAGAAGTCGGGTGAATTTCCACCCGGGTTACCCACAAGAGCCCACCGGAGCTTGCGTTCTCAGGGAGGTAGATGGAAGGCACACAAGCCACCTGTGGGCCATGAGTTCCGGCTTCCCAGTCCCTTAGTTCAGGAAGCAGAAAGGGGGCTCGGAGGCCAGCTAGTTCAGCTTCCTCACTTTACAGATGAGGGAACTGAGGCCCAGTGTGCTTGTAAAGCACACAAAGATCACATAGGTCGGAAGCATTGGAAGCAATATTGGAACTCAGGTCCTCTGATTCCAAATCCATGTTCCTGGAGCATCCCGTGCTGTCTCCCAGGATGAAGTAACCTTCAGCAGTTTCTTGAAGGGTTGTCTCCCCTTCCCTTCATTTTTAGTGCTTCTGACACCCCTGGCCAAGAGCAGCACGTTTGTTTTGGATGCTGCCTGCCTGATCCCCCTGGGTGGCCCATTATCTGCTGGATTCAAACTGAAGGAGGGTTTGGAGATGAGTTTTTCCCTAATAATCCAGGAGGCAGCACATAAGAGAGAATGAGGGGGTGACTCTTTCTAATCAGGGCTGAGGGAGTGAGAACATTTCCATAAGAAAGGATTGAAAAGCAGCATCTTTGAGGGGAAAGAGAACTTATTTGGCATCAAAGAACCTGGGTTTGAATCTATGCCATAGTCCCTATTCCTTGTTTGACTTCAAGCAAGTCAGTTCCCCACTTTGGGCCTCAGTTTGCTAATGTATGAAATGGGAAGATAAGAGAGCCAGGCTGGCATTGTGAAGGGAGTGCTAGAGTTGGAGTTAGGAAGTTCAAATCCCATTTCTAACCTTGGTTATCCTTAGTCTCCTAAACCTTAGTCAAACAACAAGCATTTATTAAGCATCAGGGAAACAAAGTCTCCTTCCTTCCCCCAATCTAAACCAAAATCCTACTAATCTCTGCTTTCAAAGTGCTTAAGGTCTAAAGAGAGAAACAAAATAGAGACAAGAGAGAGAGAGGGAAATGCATGAGCATTAGAAAGAGCTTCATAGAAAGGGAGGGGAAGGGGACTTAGCTGGGAATGCAAGGAATCATGGGGGCCAGGTGGTGGTGAGCAGGACATTCAGGCAGGGCACTGGTGAGGGAGAAAAAGGGAGAAGTGTCTCAGGCCCTATCAGGCAACTAAGGGATGGAGCATGACAGAATGGCCATCTGGTCCTATATGTATGGAGGGGTAGGGAACAAGATGACCTCTCAGCTCTAGCTCCGTACTTTGTCTCTGCCCATAGCCTTCTTCTGTCTGATGGAGCAAAGCAATTACAGAATTATAGAAGTGCACTGGAGTCATTACTCCCTCCAGTTATCATACTTTGTATGTTCATGCTGGATGCCCCAGAGACCTAAGATTTCAACATGGGCTCTCCCTGCCCCACTGGGAAGCCCCAAGCCATCCAAGCCCTTCTAGTCCTGCCATAGGAGAGCTGTCCAATGTGCTGAATACATTGCTTTGAGTCTTTCATGGGCTCACAGTTCAGAGCTGGGAAGAACCTTAGAGGATATCTTATTGAAACTGAGACTGACTGGGCTGAAGTGACCAGCTCAAGGTCACAGTACCATTGCAGCATGCAAGCTGGCCTTTGTCCCTTTTCCTGAATACATGA
>JAJPUD010001985.1:18243-43433 GCA_023553655.1 Myrmecobius fasciatus
AAGAGAGATATATAATACATATGCACATAATAATTATATTATATATACCTATATGTGTTTATTATTTTTCAGTCATTCAATTGTGTCCAACTTGTGTGCCTCTGGACCATACTGTCCATGGGGCTTCCTTAGCAAAAACCCTGCAAATCCCCATATACTTCAAAATACTTATTGTTTTAACTAAGAACTGGAAACAAAGTAGATGCCCATCAATTGGGGAGCAGCTAAAGAAATTGTAGTTCATGAATATTATATTCATACTACAGTGCCATAAGAAATGATGTGTGGGATGAATAGAGAGAAGCATGGAAAGATCTACATGAACAGATGCAGAATGGAGCAAGGGAGTCAAAAGAACAATCTACACAGTAACTATAACAACGTAAATGGACAGAACAACAGACTCAACTGAAGAGAAATCAGAAGATACCTCTAACCTGCCTCCCCAGGTGTTAAACATTGCAATTCTATTGCCTTTTTCCCATCTAAAATACTATTTGTCAAAAGGGATGGCTCTCGGGGAGGGAAAGGGAAAGGGGAAGAACCTATGGGATACTATAGTGATGTAAGAAACAGTAGATACCACATAAAACTTATTTAAAAAGAAAGAAAGCCACACAGAGGAGTTTGATTCTGAAAACAAAATATCAATGGAATCTCAAGCCCAGAAATCAGTAGTTGGGAGGATTAGCAAAAGTCTCTTTTAGAATTGTGGGAAATTACATTTGAATTATGCCTTGGAGAAAGTTAATGGTTCCTGTAAGTGGGAAGTGAGAAGGAAATGCATTCTAGGCCTGGCATATAGTCTGTAAAAGGCCAGAAGAGAGATGATGGATTGTTAGAGAGGAAGAGATCAAATGTAAGCCATTTTTGCTAGGATGTTCAATAAATGAGGATGAGTGATTTGCCATCACTGGGGAAAGGTAGGTTGGTTTGAGTTGTGAAAAGGGTTAAATACCATCCAGAAAGATTTTATTTTAGCTTACAGGCACTAGGGAAGCCACTGCAATTCTTTGAGGAGGGGGATGATATGGCTAGAAGCATACTTTAGTTGTATCACCTTGACATCTGTGGATGGATTGCATAGAGGAGAGGGATTCCCTGGATCCAGGGAAGGGATGTTGTGGTTGTAGTTGTTCATTTTTCATTCTTGAAGAGGACTAATGACATCAGGAGGGTGATGTCTTGACTTGCAATTGAATTGGATTTAAGTGCTGCGCAAAATCATAAGCCTCTCTCTCTCCTCCACAGCTCCAGAGTCATCAGGGTCCCGGTCAGGATGATTGGCAATGGCCCCAGATATAGTAAGAAGGCTGTGGATATAAATAATAATAAAGGAGAGAGACAGACAGACAGACAAGGAAGGAGGAAGGAAGAGGGGGGGGGGACTTGTCCTAAAGGAGCTTACTTTCTAATGGAAAAAAAAGAATAAATAAAGGAAAATGAAAGTAGGGGAAGGGGAGGCATGATGTCAAAGTTCAGAAGAGTTCAATTTCTTTAGAAATGAAGACAAAGGTCAATCATTTGACCATGAAAGTTGGAGGTTTGTGTCCTGGCTTTCCTACTTATTTGCTTTGGGATTCCAGGCAGCTCATTTCACCTGTTCATTTTTTTATCTGTAGAAGAGAAATAATAGGATTCCTGCTTTCC
Organism: Myrmecobius fasciatus; assembly: GCA_023553655.1. Taxonomy (NCBI): domain Eukaryota; kingdom Metazoa; phylum Chordata; class Mammalia; order Dasyuromorphia; family Myrmecobiidae; genus Myrmecobius; species Myrmecobius fasciatus. Next base: position 19,894 of record JAJPUD010001985.1, read on the forward strand.
CTACACATAGGGAGATTTTAGACATTAAAGGAGACAATGATCACAAATGGTTTTATAACCAGTATATATAACCTGTTCTAGACATACCCTATGGAGGATAAGAATACAAAAGCAAGGTAATCCATGCTTTAATGTCTATTTTTTTTCTACTGGATAGCATCTATTTAGAAAAATAAAAACAAAATAGGACAAAACACAGTACAATCTTCTTTCCATTCTATGGCACAGACACCTATTGCAAAATGTAAAAATGTAAGCTTTGTGAGAGTAGGATCTTTTTCCTTTCATGCCCGCATCCCTAACAGCCACCACAGTGGCTGGCACAGAGTCAGCTTTAAGTAAATACTTGCTGATTGGTTGATTGCTTTTTTATTTTGATTACCTCAAGGAGGCTGCCTCAACATATGGGGAGGTAGCAAGCCCAAAATTTATCCAGAATCCTTTGAGCTGTATCAGACAGATTTGTATAGTTCCAATTCTTTTGAACCTTCTTTGAAAGGTCATGAAAATGATTGAAAAAAAATTGGGCTTTCAGGCTGCAAATATTGATTAGGATTAAAGAGATCAATGAGGCTTCTCATTAGATGGGAATTAAAATCTACTCTTGCCCCCAAGAAGGGAAAAAATACTGGGGAAACAGCCTTGGAGTTGGCAGTTAATATCTCTGTCGGGCCTGTCAGTGTGGTGTGCTCAGCTGGATTTCCACTGCCTGCTTCATAAATTGGATTTCATTTTCAGAACTAGGATGAAATGGGGGAATAATTTCACCTACTGTACATTTATTGAAATTATATCAAAATAAGCAATGAAGGAAAATTCCTCCTCGTAATAGAATTTCAAGGATCATTTCTCTAGTTTGTCGCTTGAAAAAAAGGCTGAAAATGTCTTGGATTGATAAGCAGGAGGAGGAAGTATAAATGTTCTCCCTGAACAGGGTGGTGGCTCTGGTGACTTCTGCTGGGGTAGCAGCAGCAGCTCCTGTGACGATGCCCCTCATGCCCACGTTCATGCCCCCTTCCCTCCCTCTCTGTAAGATTGCCAGGGAAACGCCCCCACCTCATTGGGTGAGGGACCCTCAAATCAAGCATGAGCGGTTTACTAAGCCAACACAAATGTTTATTAAAGGCCTACTCCTTCCAGGCACTGTGTTGGATGTTGGAGATACAAAGAAAAAAAAAGAAATGAGCTCTTTTACAAAGGGATTCTGGGAGTCTTCCTGGGAGGGAACAGTCTGGATGCAGAAATATTCGCAAAGTCATTCCAAGAGAGAGGAAACAAAGGTTTCATGTACAAAGTGGCCCTGACCTGTGAGGGAATCCAGGGGGGAAAGAAGGCTGAAGTGAAGAGGCAAGGGGAAGAGCCACAGTGGTGGGAGGAGGCAAATGACTTCCAGCAGAAAATGCTGGCAGCTTGTGAGAGAAGAATGGGAGAGGGGAAGACTGGGAGCACGGAGGCTGACGAAGGTCGTTTAGGAGAGAAATGAGAAGGGTTTGCTGAGAGAAGGGGAACAGACGATAGTGATGGGGTCGACTTTGGTTGGTTGGGATGGCATCCTGGGCAAGTCACCGTAGTGGAGATCTCACAGCCTGCCCTCCCTTTCATCAGCTCTGGGCACATCTGGAAGCCCTGTTTCACGGTTTCACAGAACTCCACCAATACAGTCTAATTTCGCCCCAGTGTTATGGCAGATTAAAATGTGAAATGGACTCAGACAGATGCAGTTATTCCTCTGTGAAATATGATTTCTCTCCCGGACTAAGGATTGGGCGATTCCTGAGGTGTGCCAGCCCGTTCAGGGAGAGAGAGGCCCCCCTACCCCCCAGTGCTGTATGAGGCTAATTTCACTCTGCACTGCCCCAAACGAGGGTTGAATGGAGTTTAATTAGCTGGTTTTAAACAGTGGGATGAATCCTGAAAATAAATGAGTCAGCTTGGTCCTCAGCGAGAGACACTGAATTATGATGGGGTTTCGGTTTTATTCCCTCCTCCTATCCCACATGGCCAGATAGCAGCCGCTCACTTGATCCGAAGCATTCGTAGTTAACTTGAGATTTTCTTTCTTAGACTTGGTAGAAGCTGTAAGAATCAGGAAGGATTCTGGTTTGAATTTTGAAGCTCAGTAAGAGATCATGGGCAGGCCCTCTCCCTAAGTCTCAGTTCCTCCCCTGTGAAATGGGGATAATCATACTTATAGCACCTGCTCCGTCGGGTTATTGTGAAAGGAGCTGTAGAAATGGAAGCTATTGGGGGACAGAGTCCCCTTTATTTAATCTGCTGGTTGGAAGGTATTATCACGCCCATGGCATTCATGGGGTCACTGTGCAAATGGCTCTCTTGGTTCTGTTTATGAATTGATCACTGATGTACATGGATTTCTCTGGCCTTTTCCCACTGAGCAGACGCCCACAGCCACATTATGGCTCTGCTTCCTTCCATTTCTGGGGAGGCTATGAATTATAGAACACATGTTGTCTTTCTCTATTAAAAGATAAACTCTTTGAGGGCAAAAAAGGTCTTCCTCTTTGCTTGTAATGGGACAAGTACTCAAAGCCTTGGGGAATGGGAAAAGGGAGCTTCTTTCAGGTACATCTTCATTAATAAATCACGGTGACTTATTTGCATGAGTCTAGTTAAGCATCTAAATAGGGAGAGGGCAAATGATCAATGGCCAAAAGACATGAATGGACAGTTTTCAGGGGAAGAAATCCAAGTCATCAATAGCCATATTAAAAAAAAAGGTTATCACTAATAAGTAGAAAAAGACAATTTTAAATGACTTTGAAATTCCATTTCTCACTCATCACATTGTCTAAGCTGATCAAAAAATGGAAATGACAAATGCTGATGGGGCTGTGGGAAAACAAGTACTTTAATGGTCTTTTTAGTGAATCTGTGAACCAGCCCACCCATTTTGGAAAGCAATTTGGAACTACATCCAAAAAACTATTTAATTATGTGGAAACTTTGACCCATATGTCCTGAAGTGATCAGAGAAAGAGGAAAAGGACCCACACGTACCAAAATATTAATAGAAGCTCTTTTGTGATGGCAAAGAACTGGAAAACAAAGGGGTGCTCATTAACTGGGGAATGGCTGGATAAATGATGGTGAATTTAAGGGGATAATATTGTGACTTAGATGATAAAAGAGAGGATTCAGAGACTGTGTTTCTAACTCTCTGGCCTTTGCCACCATGCCTGCTTGTGGGTACCTTTGGTCCAGCCAAGCCCCATCCCCCTCCTCATCAGCTCCCCTAGAGAATTTCTTTTTGTTTGTAATCCTACCTCTAGTACTTACATTGGCTTGCATACAGTAAACCCTTAATAAATGCTTGTTTTTTCAAGTAGAGTCACCAAAAGAAAGATCTGCCTTCTCTATTTGCCTCCGTGTGTGTGTTTGTAATTATCTTTCTCAGAAGCATGCTAACTACACAGATGCATTCAATATCACTCTGTTAATAGTGAAAATTGCAAAGAAATCCTTTGCTTTTTAGGAGTGTGTGTGTGTGTGTGTGTGTGTGTGTGTGTGTATGTGTGTGTATGTAATGACTCTCATTATTAACATTTTGTTCCATTTTTTAGTGTCAAAATATACTTAAATACTCTAAGCATCTTCCTCACGGCATTTGCAAGGATGCAGGCAGCTCCCAGGACTCTGGGAATCCACACTCAATGGAGCAGCCAGGCGGGAGGCAGCTGTCAGAAAGCCAGGGGGTGGGCTTGAGTCTGTCCTCCATCCCCCACGTCTCTCCTCTCCAGCCCATGCTTCATAGAGCAGCCAGATTGAAAGAGACCCTGTCTGAGATGTGGCTTCAGGGGCTCCCTACTGGCTTGTAGATAAGATCTCCCCTGCCCGGTTCCCTTTAAAGTCCTTCCCATCCTGATCCCAATCTGTCTTTTCTGGTTGATCACACCTACATTACACCCTCTCAGGACATTATACTCGGGTCGAAATGACCTTCCCTGTATGCTTTTGCATGAGGTCGCTCATCATGTCTAGAGTATCCACCTCCCCACTTGTTTGACCTGATTGCTCCTGCATTGATTTGGGGAGCTCCCACTTGAGTCAGTTAAGCTTTAAGGGATTGCCTTCTAGAGGAATAACAAATGGAAGAGCCAGTGTCTGTCAGAAGCAGGACCGGAACCCTGAGCTTTGAGCCCTGCTATCTGTCTGTCCATTACACATGACTGATAATAGGTACGTCATCAATAAAATAATCTGTGAAATAAACATTTCTAAGGGGAGATTTTTGTGCATCAAAGAATTCCTTCAGATGCCTTGGTATCTGGGGATGCTGAAGGCGCAGCAGCCAAGCAGATGGCAAGGGCTGGCGCTCTTTCATCTTGCCAGGAGACTTGTTGTTGGAGATTCCCGGGTCATCCGACTCTTCCCTCCAGCTTGGCTTGGGTGGCTGGCCCAGAAGGGCTCGGCTCTCACCCCTAGAACTTCCGGGGCTTTTCATCTACCTAAGACATAATTCTCACTTAAGGGTCGTCTCCCTCAATAAGAGGGGGCAAAGCCTGTGCCATCTTCTCCTCTGTTTGGCTAGCACCCAGAACAAGGCTTGGTAATTAGTAGGTGCTTGATAAATGCTTATTAATTCATTCTGAAGGACACTCAGAATACCTTCTCTGGAAGTAACTTAGCCCAGTTGATGGAGTGCCAGACTCAAGAGTCAGGAAGCCCTGGATTCAGATCCTACTTCTGACACTCCCTAGCTGGACAAGTCACAAAAATCTTGGGATCTCAGTCTCCTGATTTCTAAAATGGGCCTAAGGGGGGCGGAGCCAAGATGGCAGAGTGAAAAGGTGACTCTCTGCATCTCCTCCGATCTTCTCTCAAATCAACAATAAAATAAGCCTCTGAACTGATCTTCAAGTCAACGAACTCAGAAATATTTGGGCACAGCTCTCTGGAGAATTTCATATCAGGTTAGTCAGACTCAGACAGAGAGATAAATAGACGACCCTTGTGTAGGCCGGAAGTGAGGGTGGGACTCAGCTCAGCTCATCGTGGCAGAAATTCCAAACTCCAAATTCCAAACACCTGGAGTTTATCTGAGGCACTCGGGACACTCTGCCCTGATTGGGGGCAGGTGTTCTGGCAGACTTGCCTTGTTTAAGGAGTAATTCGGACTTAGTCCTAGCCCCCACCGGCCCAGCACCTTAAGTCAACTCACCGAAGTGCCCCAGGGCAAAGCTTTTTCAGCTGCCATTTTTTCCCTACCTTAAAGAGATATCCACGCTGTCTAAAAAAAATGATGAAGAAGCAAAAGAGAGCTCTCACCATAGACAGCTTTTATCAAGGCAAAGAAATGTTGACCCCAGAGCCAGAGGTTCCTTTAGACAAAAATCCAGAGAACATCAGCCAGGACCATCACTGGTCCCCTTTTCAAAAAACCTTTCTGGAAGATTGCATAAAGAACCTCAAAAGAGAGCTGGAGGATAAATGGGAAAATAAACTGAAATCAGTGCAAGAAGGATACAGTATCTTGCAAGAAGGATATGATGCCCTGCAAAAGAGATATGAAAAAGACACCAATTTATTAAAAAATAAAATTAGTGAAGTGGAAAAAGAGTGCAATGAACAAATTGGCCAGTTACAAAAGGAACTTAAAAAGGTAACTGAAGAAAACAACACTTTAAAAATAAGAATTGAACAAATGCAAGTGAATGACTCAATAAGACTTCAAGAATCAGTCAAACAAAAACAAAAAAATGAAAAATTAGAAGAAAATATGAAATATCTCCTAGGAAAAACAACTGACTTGGAAAATCGATCTAGGAGAGACAATCTAAGGATTATTGGACTTCCTGAAAGCCATGATGAAAAAAAGAATCTAAACACTATCTTCCAGGAAATCCTGAAAGAAAACTGCCCTGAGATTGTAGAATCAAAGGGCAAAATCACCATTGAAAGAATTCACCGATCACCTCCTGAAAGAGACCCCAAAATTAAGACCCCAAGGAATATCGTGGCTAAATTTCAGGACTATAGCACCAAGGAACAGATTCTGCTAGCAGCTAGAAAGAAACAATTCAAATACCGAGGATCAATAATTAGAATCACACACGATCTGTCAGCCTCCACACTGAAGGATCGAAGGGCCTTCAGATATTCCGATATTCCGAAGGCCAAAGGAACTTGGATTACAACCAAGAATAACCTACCCAGCTAGAATGAGCATTATCCTCCAGGGAAGAAGATGGTCATTCAATGATATAGGTGAATCTCACCTATTTCTAATGAAAAGACATGAACAAAAAATTCGACACCCAAATACAGAACTCAAGAGATGCATAAAAAGGTAAAAAGGCAAGGACTCTTGAGAACTTTATTTTTACTAGGGGGATACTTAAAGTTTGGGGGTATAATTAACTAGATATTACTTTGATAATATGAAAAAGAGAACTAGAGGGGAAAAGGTTGTCATACTGGGGAAAAGAGGGAAAAACTGGTAAAATAAGATCTAAAAAAAAAGGAGGTAAAAACAAGGTAAAATTACTTGAAGAGGCAAAGAAAACCTAATATAATTGAGAGAAAGAGGGGAGGGAGATGAGCACTGTGTAAATCTTACTCTCATCAGGTTGGGCTCTAAAAGTGTATATCAGACATTTGATTTCACATAGAAACTTGTCTGTTGCTAGAGGGAAGTGGGAGGGAAAGGAGGAAAAGTAAGGGACAAACTAATAGAAGGGAAAATAGAAGAATCAGGGGAAAGGAGTAAAAACAGGGGGAGGGGATCTAAAGGGTGGAGTAAAATGGGCCTAATACAGACACTAGGCAGAGACCAGTATCTAATACCCTATATCAAGATAAGGTTCAAATGGCCTCAAGATTTAAACATACTATATACTATAAGCAAATTAGGAGAATGAAGGATAGTCTACCTGTCAGATCTGTGGAGAAGGGAGGAATTTATGGCCAAAGAAGAACAGAGAACATTATAAAATGCCAAATGGACAATTTTTATTGCATTAAATTAAAAAGGTTTTGCACAAACAAAACCAATGCATCCAAAATTAGAAGGAAGCAAGAGTAAGAAGCTGAGGGGAATTGTTATAGCCAGTAGTTCTGAGAAAGGCCTCATTTCTAAAATATAAAGAGAACTGAGTCAAATTTATAAGAATACACATTATTTCCTAATTGATAAATGGTCAAAGAATATGAACAATTTTCAGATGAAGAAATTAAAGCCATTTATAGTTACATGAAAAAATATTCTAAATCACTATTGATGAGAGAAATGCAAATTAAGACCACTTTGAGGTCACTTGATATCTTTCAGATTGGCTAAGATGACAGGAAAAAAAGAGTGATAAATGTTGGAGGGGTTTTTGGGAAAACTGGAACACATTGTTGGTGGAATTGTGAACGGATTCAACCATTCTGGAGAGAAATTTAAAACTATACCCAAAGGACTACAAAACTGGACACCCTCTGACCCAACAGTGTTTCTATTGGGCTTATATCCCAAAGAGATCTTAAAGGAGGGAAAGGGACCCACATGTGCAAAAAAGGTTTGTGGCAGCCCTTTTTGTAGTGGCTAGAAACTGGAAACTGAATGGATGCCCATCAGCTGGAGAGTGGCTGGACCAATTATGGTATATGAATGTTATGGAATATTATTGCTCTGTAAGAAATGATCAGCAGGATGATTTTGGAGAAACCTAGGGAGACTTACATGAACTGATGCTTAGTGAAGCGAGCAGAATCAGGAAAACATTATACACAGTATCAGCAATATTATGTGATGATCAGATATGATAGATTCAGCTCTTCTCAGAAATACAGTGACCCAAGACAATTTCAATAGGCTTAGGATGGAAAATGCCATACATATCCAGAGAGAGAATCATGGAGACTGAATGTGGATCAGAGGATAGTATTTTCACCTTTTTTGTTTGTTTGTCTGCCTGCTTTTTATTTCTCGTGGTTTTTCCCTTTAGTTCTGATTTTTCTTGCACAACATGACAAGTATGGAAATACATTTAAAAGGATTGTACGTGTATAAACTATATCAGGTTGCTTGCTGTCTTGGGGAGTCAGGCGGTAAGGGAGAGAGGGAAAAATTGGAAAACAAAATTTTACAAAAATGAATGTTGAAAGCTATTTTTACATGTATTTGGAAAATAAAATACTATTGAGAAAATAAAATAAAATGGGTCTCATAATAGAAACTTCCTCATGGATTCTTGTGAGACTCAAATGAGGTGATGGAGGTAAATCACTGTAAATATGTCAGGCATTATTATTATTAACAATATTGTTGTGGAAGTGTGATTTATAGCAGCCTCCTTTTCTTTCCCATACTGCTTACTAGATATGACTGGCTACCATTTTGTTTTCCTCTCTTGGTAAGAGATGGCTAGACCATGGAGTACTTTTTGCCTTCTATAACAAAGGATTATGCTATATATCCCCCACGTGTCCCCGGGTCTGTATATGTCTTTCCTGACCTTTGGAAAGCTCAGTCCTCCTCAGCTGTGGAAACCAAACAGCTGCTCACAGCCACCCGCGGTCCTCCCAAGGATGCGACATACAAAGGGTTTGAAGAATACTTGACCCTTTGAGGGCAAAATGGCTCCTTCTAGCATACTGAGCCTAGGAGAGCTGCTCCCCTTCCCTGCTCAGTGACTCCGGGAGGACCCCAGCCTTTTCTCTGTGCAGGCTTGGGTCACAAAGGTTTAACGAACTTCAGAGTTAATTTTGCTCACAGCCTCTGGGCAACCAGCCAAAGGCATTTGTTGCTTCAGCTGGCAATATGCCTTCCATCAGCATACTAAATATTTCATAATTCATTGACTGGTCAGGGTTTCTTGTTCTGTTTAGAAGTCAGCTTGGTTGGTATGAGTTCCACTCAGCTTGCGTCCCTCCTGTGGTGTGAGGGTTTCCTAAATGTGTCCCCTGAAACTGAGGTGGTCGGGAGGGCTATGAGAAAATAAAACAGCCCCTGTCTTCAAGGAGCTTACAGTTGTGGGAAGAGCAAGAATTCCAGAGTCAGTTCCCAGCTCTGGCCTTCTCCCTGGGGATTCTTGGGAAAATCCCTCCCCATTCCAACTTCTTTACCTGTAAAATGAGGGGATTGTTTTATTGGCTTCGGAAGATCCCTCTACATTTAAATCTCTGAACAATTGTATATTCGTGAACATAAAAATACAAAGTTTTTTTAGAAGGGGGTAGGAGCTGAACTGAACTATCAGCTGGGACATCAGTCCTAAGGTTATCATACTTACAGATTTGAAGATTGACCATCCCCTCCACACTGTTAGCCTTTTCCTTGTCCCTATTCTACAGATGCAGAAACTGAGGCTCCCAAAAGGGAGCTTCACAGGGAGGAAGGGTCAGAGGTGAAATCTGAAGCCCAGTCTCCCCGAGTCTGAGTCCAGCTATGCCAGTTGGTGATCTCTGAGATCCAGCCTTAGCTCCCAAAGGTTCTATGACCTGATTTCCTCTGCAGTTCCTCCTAAATCGCAAATTCTGTGGTTCTGAAATTATAAAACTTCACGAGTGATAGGAGTCCCTTCTCCCCGGGACAGAGAACCTGTATCTGAGAAGCAAAAATGCTTTCAAAGTTCCCAGGGCAGAGCCTGAGGATCTGAGGCCATGGAGAAGATGAGAAGATGAGCCAGTGAAGAGATGTCACAAAGCAGCACTGACAACAATGAAAGCCAAAGCTCCTGCCCTCCTCCCTCCTGCACCCAGAGTTTCTGGCTTTGTTGCACACAGTGCCTTCTGTGGCTGAGCTTTGCCTCCTTCTGAGTCCTTCAGGAAGACGTTTGATGGAGGGGCCGGTTTCTTGACAGCAGGCTTCCCATCTCATCCCCCTTCTAGACTCTCCTGCTCAGGTGTCAGCCCTGGGAGCAGACTTTATAGCCCTTTGGAACTTGTCCCTGTCGTAAAGAGCTAGCTGTCAGCCGGTGGAACTGCCATGCTGAGGTTTTCCTGTGGCAGTCCCAGATCCTTCCTCTCTCTGCCCTCAGTGGAGGTCAAGCTGTTTCCCTCAGTGAAAGCACAGAAAGTGAAGGATCTGGGCGCCTTCCAGTTAAGCCATGATATCAAGCTTTGCTTCTGCTTTAGACTTCCCCTTCAAAGCCTCAAGATAAAAAAGCAATTACCTGCAGTCTTTTGTTGGAGCTAAAGATAAGCAGAGACCCTTCTTCCATGGGGCTTGAGTTCTGTATTTTTGTATTTGCTTGATCTTGGGGTCATCAGCATCTTCTGGCTGAGGTCCTGAATAGAAGGGGGAAGAAGGGGGTAATTTTGGAATACCCAGCAAATGCAGGATCTGTGTTGTACCCAGAAACACTCAAGTGTGCTTTCAAAATCTTGGAGGGTTGGGATTGGGGTTTGGTTTGTGTTTTGAACTCTCCTTTGTATTCTCCTTGTTAATTTTTTGATGTTGCTTGATGGGATTTTTATAGGAGTCTATCATGGATTCAGGGACAATCTGGTCCATAACAACATCACTATCTCTTGTTGACGGTCAGTAGTACGAGGACCCAGCAGCAGGAAATCTCAGTTTGAATCCCAGATTGTGTTCCTGTTCTCTGACACTGAATAAATCACTCCACTTTTAAGAGTTTCGGTCTCCCCATCTGTAAAATGAGGATAATCATCCTTGAACTACAGGCTGCCGTAGAAAAGTGCCTTTCCCTCATTTTTCCAATTGCATATAAAGATACTTTTCAACATTCATTTTTGTAAGATTTTAAGTTCCATATTTTTCACTCTCCCTCCCTTACCTCCTCCTTCCCCCATAAAGCAAGCAACCTGAGAGAGGGTAAATACACACAGCCATTTAAAACATATTTCCATATTTGTCATGTAGTGCAAGAAGAAAAGCAGAACAAAAGGGGGAAAAACCCACGGAAAATAAAAAGCAAACAAAACAGATAAGAATACTATGCTTCGATCTGCATTCAGTCTCTATGGTTCTCTGTCTGGATGTGGATGACATTTTCCATCCCAAGTTTATGGAAATTGTCTCGGATCACTGAGAAGGGCTAAATCTAGCACAGTCGATCTTCACATAATCTTGTTGTTGCCGTATACAATGATCTCCTGGTTCTAGTCACTTCCCTCAGCATCAGTTCCTGTAAGTCTCTCCAGGCTTTTCTGAAATCAGCCTGCTCATCATTTCTTGTAGAACAATAGTATTCCATCACATCCATGTATCATAACTTAATCAGCCATTTTCCAACTGATGGGCAGCCATTCAATTTCCAGTTTTCCTCTACAAAAAAGAACTACTACACACATTTTTGCACTTATGGCCCTTTCCCTTTTTATGATCTCTTTGTGATACAGACCCAGCAGAGACACTGCTCGATCAAAGGGGAGCACAGTTTGATAGCCTATTGATAGTTTGATAACTGAAAAGTGCTTTGCCAGCCTTAATGGGTTAAAAAAATACTAAGTATGTGCCTTCTCAAGCACAGGTCACTGTGCATTTTTTTTAAATAAGAGAGAGAGAGCAAACCAGTCAGTTTATATTGGAGTGCCAGGCACACCATGGATACTTGATGGAATCATCGGTGTGTAAGGAGAAAGGGCCTTAGAAGTCACCATATCTGATGCACTCAGTTTACACAAAATGAAACTGAGTCTCAATGAGGTTGTGACTTTTCCAGGATCACACAATTATTAAAAGTTTGAGACAGAATTTGAATTCTGGTTTTCCGATTCCAAGCCCAGCATTCTATTCACTGCAGTCCCAGCTATTTTAGAAAATGTTGATAAATCTGAAATGACATGAATTCATTTTAAACGAGGGATCTGCGATTCAGATAAAGGAGTTTTGCCCGAGACTTTTGAACTGTCACTCAATTGACAAGCACTTATTTATCTATCTATCCATCTTTCTATCCATCTATCTATCTATCTATCTATCTATCTATCTATCTATCTATCTATCTATTTTTTTTTTGCTGAGGCAATTGGGGTTAAGTGATTGCCCAGGGTCACACAGCTTCTGACTTCAGGGCTGGTATTCTACCTAGCTGCCCCTCAGCAAGTATTTATCAATCACTTTTCATGTCCCTGGCTGCTTCTGGGCTCCTTCCCAGAGGATTTCAGGAATTTCAGAGCAAAATATTCTTGTCTCCATTCATTCAGTAGAATGAGTGGCAATAGTAGAATAGAAGCTCATTGAGGGCAGGCAATATTTCATTTTTGTCTTTGAATTTCTCCCAGTATCTCCCATAGTCTGCATTGTAAGGGTTTAATAGATACGTCTTGAGTAGAATTTATTATATTTCCTAAAGTGCCTTTTGTGGGCAAAGAACTGCCCTAGAATATGCATTGTTAGACAAAGACAGGGTGCTTGCTTTCATGGAATGTCCAGTTTAGTGGGCTATAGAGTAAAAGCAGAGGTAATATTACATGACAAATATTCTAGGTCTCTAGATATAGAGTTGAACACCGTGGTCTTTTTGTTTAAATATATTTTACTTTTCCCCAACTACATGTTATTTTTTATTTATTTATTTATTTATTTTTTGCTGAGGCAATTGGGATTAAGTGACTTGCCCAGAGTCACACAGCCAAGAAGTGTTAAGTGTCTGAGATCAGATTTGAACTCAGGGCCTCTGACTGCAGAGCTGATGCTCTATCCACTACACCAACTAGCTGCCTCCATATTAAAAAAATTTTTCAATATTTTTATGTCAAGTTTTAAGTGCTAAATTCTTTCCCTCCTTCCCTCTCTCTCTCCCCCTCTCTGAGACAGTCAGCAATCGGATTTAGGTTTTACAGGTGAAACATTTCCATATTAGTCATTTTTTTTGCTAGAAGAATTGAATAATAACAAAAGAAAGTGAAAAATAGCATGCTTCAGTCTATGCTCATACAATGTCAGTTCTTTCTCTGGAGATACTGGGCTTCATCATGAGTCTTTCAGGATCGCCTTGGATCGTTGTGTTGCTGAAAATAACTAAGTCGTTCAGAGTTCTTCATGGTACAGTGTTGCTGTGTGCTGTGTACTGTTTCTGCTTACTTCATTTTGCATCAGTTGATAGAAGTCTTTCCAGGCTTCTCTGAAATCTGCCTGCTCAGCATTTCTTCTAGCTCAGTTGTATTCCATCACAGTCATCTTTTTGAATTCCAGGGAAGAAAATGACTGGGATTCAAACTCGGGTCCTTGGACTCCAGAACTTTTGTTATTTCCACTCTTGCTCCCTTGGAGGCACCTAGTCCAATCCCCTCACTTGAGAAACAGGGAAAACAAGACCCAAACCTTTTAAATAACTCATTCAAAATCAGCATGGTAGGAAACAGGAGAGTTAGGTACCGTGAACTCTTGAATCTGACCAGTTATCCCATTTCTGCCCATTATGGCACCATGTGAGATCTGAGGGCAAAGGTCATTATGGGGGGGTGACCAGGGAAGACTTCATGGAAGGGATGGTATGAGTTTCCCTCCCTGCTGGAAATGCCCATGGACCGTGGTCGCCATGCTACAACTAGCATGGTTGTGTTCTACAGATCTGGAGCACAAGGCTCCTGCCCCTAAGGATGACTCAGAAGAGAGAGGGCAATTCCCACCAGTAGTGGCCATTAAGCAAGGGGTTGGAGATCTCCTAGTCTAGATTTTAAACAGCTGATATTTCCCTAAAAACAATTTAACCTACTTCCAAATGGGGCAGAACTTGGAGTTGAGACTATCTGAGTCCAAATCCTGCCTCAGACATTTGCTAGCTCTGTGACCCCGGGCAATTCACTTACTCCTGGTTTGCTTCAGTTCTTTATCTATAACATGTGGGAATCTGGGTGAAAGAAATGGCAAACCCCTCCAGGATCTTTGCCAAGAAAACCCTACGGACCAAAGTCTGGGAGATCACATAGAGTCAAACCTGATTGAATTACTGAACAGAAACAACTCTTCCTACTTCCAAATTACAGATTTCCAGAAAGGCTTTGTGTTTGAACAGGGGAATCCACCCCCTCAACTGCCTAGGTAATTCTTGTAGGCGCTGATGGCCCATTACAAGTTAGAAAAGACTTTTGCACAAATTTCAATGTCTTCCTGCCAGCCATATTCATGATGGATGAGCTGGAGGCAGCCCATCAGATCTCCCTGAAAGAATGAAAACAACTGGTAGCCAGTCATCCCAAGGATCACGCTTATTGGGAACTCTATTTGGCAAATGGGAAAGGTTCGGGAACACCTGGGTTTCAGTTTTCCTGCTCCATTGCTCTTCTTGACTTTATGCAGTAACAAGGGGAGCAGGCAGAGATCAGCCAGGTGCAAAGAGAAAAGACAGAATGCCCCCTGGCTTTCCCTTCAGAGATGGCAATTACTTCCAGTGTGTCAAGGTACAAAACAAAGGGAAAACCAAAGAAATGTGGTTTATTGGCATTATTATTTGATGATAATATATTCCTTCAAGATCCCGGAGTCTCTCTTGTTAATACCACCCACCCCTTTTCCTTTGTGGATAATGACTACAGTCCCTACAGTGGGAGAATCTCAGAGCTGGAAGGTTTCCGGTCCAACCCAAATCGCAGGCAATCCATCCAGACTAGGAAGCCCCTCCATGCTGTTACAGTCAAGGGTCCATCCGGGCTTTGTTTAAAGGCTACCAGTGTTGGGGAATTACCCCATCCCAAGTCAGTTTGCTCCACTTCAAGGTGTGTCTCATGGGCAAGAGACTTCTATACCTGATCCAAAGGGCCTAAATTTTCAGAGGGTGGGAAGAAAATATCTAAATAAAAAAAAGGTCCTCCTTTTATGGAGGATAACGAGTACAACATAGGTATAATGATAGTTGAGGAGGTATCAGACTTTTTCAGAGGAAATTAATGGGAGGATAAGTAAAGAATAATTTCAGCCCCAAATATCTCTATACAAAGGTACCAAGTAGGAGTAACAAAGAAAAAGACTTAAATACTTGCTATAATTACAGTCTTAGAGATATGGCCAAGCACCGGTGGGTGAAACTCATGACTAGAATTTATAGAGAGGAGGGTTAGAGTATGACTTTTTTTTAATTAATCCATTTTTGTGTGGGGGAGAAGATTGCTGTAGAAGGTGTATGTCTCAATGGAAACTTATGAACCTGGTGGAAGATTACAATATCTGTAGGATATTGGGGGAAGCATCAAGGGAAGAAAGAACAAATGGGATATTGTTATGTGCACATTATAGACCAGGAAGTCTTAAACTTTTCCCCCTCATAACTCCTTTTCACCTGAAACACTTTTACATGACCGCAGGTATATAGGGCCTACAAATAAGTATACAAATCAAGCATTTATTGATAATAAATCATAAGTTCATGATCCCCACATTCAGCTATAAGACCTCAGTTTAAGAAGCTGGATTCTAGGTCTAATGGCTAGGAAGGCCTAAGATAATGTTTCTGGACAACACTTGGCTGACCTGGTACCTGGGCAGGATATAGAACCGTAAGGGACGATTGTTGATGGATTCATGTCAATGTAGAAGAATTGAAAGGATGCTTATTAGATCTGCACATGACACAGAGCTGGCAGGACAGCTAATAAATGACAGATGCATAGTCCAAATGATCTCGAAGGACCAAAATGCAAGGTCAGATGAGGCAGGTGAAACAGTGCAAAGATAAATGGAGTCTGAATTTTAGGGTCAAAATAATCAATTCCACATAGAGAAAGAAGAAGGAGTCTAAGGTCTTTGAAGATAGGGACAGGTTCTCATTTTGGCGTGAGAAAATCTGTGGCACATAGTAGGTGCTTACGTCAATGATTAGATTGTATTGAGAGACCTACTTTGGTCCTTCAGTTGGCGTGATCAAATTCAGGTAACAGCTGGTACAAAACCAAAGTGCCCTGAGCAAGCAAATCTTATCCCCTTCGTCAGGTCATCTCACTGTTGAGCATCCTACTTTCAGCGTGATATTCTCTCTTGAACATGACCTTGGATTCTTGACTACCTTCCTTAGTATTCCTCGCTTTTATCCCCAGACTGAATGACGCTCCTGTTATCTCTGGAGCATCTCTTGGGGTGCCATCTCTTCACAGGGGGCTAACTTAGCCTTTGGGGTGCTTCCCCGTGAATAATAGGCTTGTTGCCTCAAATCCTGCGGAGTTCTGGTATTTACCCAAGAATTGCTATGGGTGCTGACAAGACAGGCCTTGACAGCTAATATGACAAAGACCTGGGGTTCTGGGTGACTGGAAGCTCGATATTAGCCAACAGTGCGTGACTTGCTTGTCAGGGGAAGGCTGCCTGAGCTAGAAGCGGCACCCACGTGCAATGAGGGCTGAACAGTGGATGAGCCCGTTTGTGGAGGGCCTTGTCCAGGTCTGGGAGGGATATTGATAAATGGGGCCCATCCGTAGACCAAACACTATCGTAGTGAAGTGCTTCAAAATGGCGTCTGGGCAAGGGCTGAATAAGAATAGCTGGGGAGTATGTGATGGCTAGATAAAGCCCACCATATTTATCACTCAGACAGCTTCCCCCCTTTTAAATGGACTTTGCATGCATTTTGTATTTGCTTCTCTGTGTATATGCTACCCCTAATAGAAGGAAAGGAAGGAAGAGGGAAAAGGATGAAAACAAGGAAAAGGAAAGAAGGGAAGAAGGGAGGATGAAGGGATGAAGAAAAGAAGAGAGGAGGAGGAAGGGAGGAAAGAAGGGGAGGAAAGAGGGAGAAAGCAATAAAGAAGCACTTATTTAACACTTACTCTATGCCAGGTGTCATGTTAAATGTTACACCGAATATCTCTTTTAATCCTCAAAACAACCTTGGGAGATAGATACTCTTATCCTATTTTATAGTGAGGAAACTGAGGCAACACAGATTAAGTATGAACAGGTACACAGGGATTGTCTGAGGTAGGGATGAAATTCAGATCTCCCTGACTCCAGGGCCACTGCTCTAGACACTATGCCCATCTTTTTGGGAGGAGGAAACAGCAGTAATCTTTGTACCCTTAGCACCTGGGACAGCGTCTGGCCCGTAGTAGGCACTTAGTAAAATCTGTTGAATGAAAGAACAAATGACCATCTTCAGACATTTGGCAGGCTGTCCTCTAGTAAAAGAACACCAGAGGGTAGAACTAGCAGCAGTGGATAAATGGTCTAGAGAGCCAGATTTCTAGGGAGGCGAGGGTGGGGGGACTTCCCAACAGTAAGAACTCACCCCAAAAAGGATGGGCTACCTAGTAAGTAGTGACCTTCCCATTCAATGGAAGTACTCAAAGGCTGGGGGTCTTTGTGTCAAGGGATATCATGGGAAAATTATTCACTTTCCATGAGCGTTGACTAAATAAACTCTTCAACTCTAGGATTCTGTGAAAAACCAAAGGCTGCATCAGGTGTTGAACAAATAACAGAAAATTGCTATAAAATGTAAATCTGAAATTTAAATAATGGAAATTACTATTTTGCACCATCTTGCCCTAACTTGTGCTTGGTACCTTTACATATGATAGAATTCACCATCTATCATCTTGTATATAAGAGACTCTAGAAGAGAAACTAAAGATCAACTTTTTCTACCCCTATTCTCTGAAAACAAGAAAACTTCCCCAGAGATAGCTAATGACCCCCTCAAGGGTCAAACTGCTAGCAATTTTCACAGGCAGCATTAGAACCCATGTCTTTGGTCTCCACATTCGATGCTCTTTTTTAGTCTATGTCCCTAAGATTCTGTAAATTACATTTTTTCCACTGATTTCTCTCTCAGAAAAAAATCTGAAAAACTCTATAAACCATGTACATCCCTTCCTACTCCCTCCCCCTCAAGTCTGCTTAAGATTAAAAAGTAGACGCTCCATTTGTCCCCCTCTTTATGCACTCATTCTTCTGGGGAATTAAACCCTCCCACTGGGCCACAGGAAGGCTCCATGGTCCCAGAGGTTCAGTGTGGGTGCAGAGAATGAGAGGAAGGCCAATTAGTTCCACCAGATTTTAATATTTCATAGCCCACTTATCCTCATTTGTCTCTTCTTCCCAAGCCAGATCTCCTTGGATTGTCCTATGTCGTTAACTGAAAAAAAAAAAACAAAATAGAAAAATGATATTTGCCTTTGAAAAAATGAGCTCCCAAGAGTGTCCATATACTCTTGTCTGGATCTATTTACAGAGATTTATAAATGAGAGTTATCTCATTTACAGAGAATCACACAGGTTGATTCTCTGGTTGCAACGTGAGCTCTTGGAGAGCAGGGACTATTAGCTTTTGTCTTTGTATCCCTCGCTTGTTGATTGCTTCCTGTGAATCCTTGCAGGGCATGGACCGGATAGCCAGGCAGTAGGAAGACCTGCCACTTAGGGCACCTGTCCTTCTGTGGCTCGGCAGCTCACCCAGCTTAGGAGAGACACCCAGCTTAGCTGGAAGAACCCAGAGCACCACCCAGCTATACCACCTGCCCTGCCAGCTCCTTGCCCTGGCGTGGGCATCTCATCTCCTTTAGTAACTGAAGGAGGCCAGGTCTTGCCATCTGCCCTGCCTTCCTCCCTATCACTGAGCTGAGCTTTCTTGGATGGGGGCAGCTGGGGCAAAGGGACTTGCTTGTGTTTTCTTTTTTTGTCTCCAGCGCCCATCCCCACACTGTGATGAGATAGACCTTGACTTCTCTGTGTCCCCTTCCTGTCACTGAGAACCACTTTGCCAGCACACAAATTCTCCCAAGGATCCAGGAATTCATCCAGGAATTGGTAGGGATTGCCCTGGTCTCAGGTGGCAGATCTCTCCAATTCCCCTAGTTGGGTCTCTTTGGCACTACCTGTTGGCCAAACTCTGGTCCCATAAAGATGGAGTCCCTTGCCATCATCATCCCCGGTTCTGGGCGGCTTTTACTCTGATCCATGACCAAAGTGACCCCTGGCCACTAGATCCCCATCTTTCCCTCTCATCCCAGAGTCCTCGATTTGGTTTCCTGCCCCGGGTCTGTGGCATTGTCTGGACTTCCCTGCCAAAGTCCTTCTAGACTTCTGGAGGAAGCCCTCTGCCAAGCCAGTGCTCCAGACCACCTCTGCCCTCTAGACCTTAGCTCTGACCTTGAGGGCTGGGAAGGAACACCCTCTCTTGCCCTTCTTAAAGGGGCTGCCCTCCAAAGGGGAATTCTGGATTCAGTTGCTCCTAAAACTCCCCCCGCCCCGATGCTATGTCCCTCCCTAAGGGTTCTGAGTCTGGTTCTGCCCCATCCCACTACTGAGTGCTAGCTGTGTCCCAGGATCCCAGATCTCAGGCCAGAGGCAGAATCTGAAATCAGCCCTTTCCTTACTAGCGGCACAATCAGGGGCACCGTACATGAGGGACAGGGGGCAGCATGAGAGGGGGGAGGAGGGTAGCCTGGGCTACCTTCAAGGCTTTCCCAACTGTCAGAGTCAGAGATTCCCTCGATATCTTTTATCCTGTTTTCTGAGCTAATTTTCACAGAGTTCTGAAGCACTTAGAAACCAGTGTAAGAACTGCTGACCAGCACAGTTAGAAATTAGCTTTCCACCTCCAGGAAGGGGAAAGACAGGGAGGAAATAGAAAGGAACTGGAAATCAAGTCAAGGAGCTTTCCTTCTTGCAAAGCAAGTTTCCTTGAAGTGCTTGAGTTTGAGAGGCTCGTGGTCATCCAAAGTGATGACTTAGTACCGAAGAAGCTGGAGGATCCGAATTCTAAGCCTGCTTCTGCCACTGGCTCCCTGAGTGATCTTTTGGTCAGTAAACTTTTATTTTAAGTCTTTCCTGCATTCCTACTGTGTGGTCAATAAGTCAATCAGCAAGCATTATGGGCCTGGCTTGGTTGCACAGGGGTCAAGGATCCAGTTCCCCTTATCTTTGAGGGGTTCACATGATTTTTGAATGGATTTTTTTTTGTTCTGAACCAAAGAAAGTGAGCGTTTCTCCATCTGAGGCGGAATAAAAAAAGGGGACTAGATAGGTCAGTCTTTTCTCTCCAGCTTGCTTGTCAAGCATGTGACAAAATCAACATGTAACTCTCTTCTGTGAGAGAGTTCTCACTGCTGTCTTTCATGTTGACGTCTCCTGAACTGCTCCCGTATTTCTCCCTCTCATACCTCACAAAAATGTCCCTTAGAGCAAGGAGTTCTGGTATTTTTAATAATAAATTTATCTACTGGTCTAAAAACAAAGCTTACTTTAGAAATAACGGTAAACAAAATGGCGGCACCTTTGTTCCAGGAGATACCAGTGTTCATTCCAGGGGAAAAGTAATACAGAAGGTGGTTCTGTGTGGTGTGAATGCTGGACTGGAACTCTGAGGACCTCTATGGCAATTGTGAAATGTTGGGCAAGACTTCCCACCCTCTTGACCTCAGTTTCCTCATTTGTAAAATGAAGGGGTTGGTCTCTAACTGTATCCTATACTTTTTCTTAAGTTGCTTATATTCCATGACTTCTATGCTGTAAATAGATCCCTTAGGAGTGTGGGATCTGAGTGTGGATCACCACACAGCATTTTCACTCTTTTTGTTGTTGTTCACTTGCATTTTATTTTCTTTCTCATTTTTTTCTATTTGATCTGATTTTTCTTGTGCAGCAAGAGAATTGTATAAATATCTATGCATATATTGGATTTAACACATATTTTTTCCATATTTAACATATATTGGATTACTTGCCATCTAAGGGAAGGGATGGGGGAAGGGGAGGGAAAACTGGAACACAAGGTTTTACAAGGGTTAATGTTGAAAAATTATCCAGGCATATATATATGTATATACATATACATAGATATATTTGCTTTTTGCTGAGGCAATTGAGGTTAAGTGACTTGCCCAGGGTCACACAGCTAGGGAATTGTTCAGTGTCTGAGGGCAGATTTGAACTCAGGTCCTCCTGACTTCAGGGCCCGTGCTCTATCCACTGTGCCACCTAGCTGCCCCCATGCATATGTTTTGAAAATGAAAAGCCTTAATAAAAAATAGCTCCCAGGGCAGCTAGGTGGCGCAGTGGTTAGAGCACCAGCCCTGAAGTCAGGAGGACCTGAGTTCAAATCTGGTCTCAGACATTTCCTAGCTGTGTGACCCTGGGCAAGTCACTTAACCCCAATTGCCTCAGCAAAAAAAAAAAAAATAGCTCCCTTAGACATGAGACTGCTTGAGGGAGGCAATTTTTTAAATTACACTTTTCTTCAATTTCCTAACACTTAAGTGCTTTACAAATAATAAGGATTATGTGTATGTGTCTGTATGTGTCTGTATGTATATATATATGTATACACACACACACACACACACACACACACACATATATATAGGAATAATAGGGGGAAGGCAAAATCATTGAAACCTAAAAACAAGATGAGAGACCTGACATTATAGACACTCAGGACCCCGCCTCTGCAAAGAGTGGGGAAGGGGTCCTCTCCCGTCTCGGTCTTAGTTACTTTTTCGCGTTCCCTCTGGATTGCTGTGTGGCTAATGTCTGTGTGCAGACGGCTTTGTGCTCACTTCCCTTTGCATCAGCAGCGGATGGCGGACTTCCCATGTTTCCCTGTTTTTTGGTCATCTCTCCCAGTCTAACGGTTCTGCACGCGCCTGGCCCTGTACCCGACATAGAGCTGAGGTAGAAGCTGAGGGGGATTCAGAGGTCATCCCAAGCGCCCTGGCTCTCAGTACTCCCCCACAGGGTCCCGGTTACAAGGCGACCCACAATTCTCTCAGAGCCCCTTCCCTTCTTCTAGCTACCATTTCTCTCAAGTCCAGACCATGAGCGACCTGGCTAGGGTCGCTCTGGGCACTGTTGCTAAGAAAAGCCTCCAATGGACAGCCCTATTTCCCCAGAAACTCTCCTTGTCCATGGAGGGGCCCCCCTGCTGCCTCGTAGGTGCCCCCTCCATGGCTCATGCCCCAGTGGTCCTCGTGGAGGCCGGTTTCCTGCCCCCTCCACCTCTGCAGCATCTCTGCTGCCCCTTCCTCGGAGGAGAAGGCTGAGCCTCCTTCGCTCCCTTGCCGAGATGAGGCAGCGTGATTAGAGATGCCTTTTCAGCTGCCGTGTGCTTGCACGTCTGACATCAGATTGTAATTAGAGCGAGGCAGGAAGAGACATGTGCTAAGGAGCCCGCAGGGGAAGCTGCCCCTTCCTCGGCCACCTTCGCTGGGTTTCCCCTCCCTAAGCCCAGATTCACAGGCAGAAGCTTCGGGGTCTTGTTTTTCCAGTTTGGGGGGTCGGGCAGGCCTGGCTCTTGCTGCCCACCCAAGGACAGACGCCTGACGCCATCTTGATTCTGCCAGGATGGCAGGAGACGAGCCAGCTTTAGGTAGGGATTCTTGCTCCCGGGTTGGGCGAGGGAAGGAGGCCCTGGGTGGGAGAGAGCAGCATTGCTTCCCGCCTCATTGTAGAGGTTGGGATCCACAGAATCACAGAAAGTCAGAGCTGAAAGGGAACATGGCAGGCAGCCCTTACCGGGAGGGAGTTTAAGCCTCCCATTCCATCCCTATTGCTCCTAGTGCTGCCTTGGATGGGGGGGGGGGAGGGAAGTCAATAGCAAATTCATTAAATCCAAAGCTTTTTTTTTGCTTTTTTGCTGAGGCAATTGGGGTTAAGTGACTTGCCCAGGGTCACACAGCTAGGAAGTGTCTGAGACCAGATTTGAACTCAGGTCCTCCTGACTTCAGGGCTGGTGCTCTAACCACTGCGCCACCCAGCCGCCCCAATCCAAAGCTTTTTGGGCTGAGTCTGGCGTCTCCTCAGTATGGCTGCCCCCCCCCCCCGAGGGGATTTGCCCCAACGTAATGCAGGGCTTCCTTTGATATTCTAATATTTCACGTGTGCCAATGGCACGGAGGGCATGGGCCCTCACGCTTGGCACATAAGCCATCTGCTTTCCCAGATCTTGCCAGGGGTTTTATGCTATTTCTTACAAGCGCATCACTGTGGTAACACAAGGCTCCCTCCTACCCTGCCTCCTGCTGCTGCCCTTTGGGTCACCCGCCATCCTGAATCTCCTACTTGTGGGGCACAAACAGTGCCCTTGGGAGGATGCCAGTATTAAACCCCAGGCTTTGGGGGCAGGCAGTAGCTTGGCATTCTTTCCTAAGTCTTGGTAGCCTCCTGTTGCTCATTTCTGCGACTAGCTGGGCTGCCATAAGCATGCTTGTTTAAGACATTGGTACCAAGGCACTCACTCCCTCATTGGGCTCACCTGCCCAGAGGACCCGAGTGCAAATTCTGCCCCTGAGGCTCAGTCTTGGTAAGGCACTCAACCTCTTCCTCTGTAACATCCTCTGTAACAGCCTTTCGGCCCCAGATCCGGGGTCCGAGAAGCCCTGCCCCAGTTCAAATGGTCCTCAAATGGCCCACGAGCCAGCCTCTGTTTCCTCAGAGAGGATGCGCAAGTCCAGGTTGAGATAAGGGATGAGGGAGGCAGGGTGCAGGGTCCGAGGGGAGGAGGGCTTGGGCTTCTGTTGGCTCTTTTCTTTCAAGTGTCCCGTGGGTCTCGGGCCTGTGCGCCCCCCCCAGCCCCCTGATGGGAGCCCCGTGCCTCATGGCCCCCCCCCGTACCTGATGGGGGAGCCCCGTGCCTCATGGGGGCCCCGCGCCTCATGGGGGAGCCCTGCGCCTCATGGGGGAGTCCTGCGTCTGACGAGGG
>JAJPUD010001985.1:53320-84723 GCA_023553655.1 Myrmecobius fasciatus
CTTCTTCTTCTTCTTCTTCTTCTTCTTCTTCTTCTTCTTCTTCTTCTCTCTCTCTCTCTCCATATATATCTTCATGGTGGACTCATCTCCCTTCTCATGAGCCTTTCTCAGCTCCCATGATTTTCTCTTTCCCACGACCATTTGAAGGCATCACGCCCCACCAGTGTTCTGCTCCATATTTCCAGAACTCTGTAATCCCTCTGACTACCACCTTCTCCCCTTGCCCTGTGCCCAGCCATGTTTAGATTTATTCTCTGTTCCCATCACACCCATCCCTCCCTGATTTCTTCATTCATCATCCCTGCTCCAGCTTCACTTTTCTCCCTTTGAGGCTTTGATGCTATAACTAGTTCAGCCTTATTCTAGCCCCTAACCCCGGACCCCTTTTCCTTTTTTCACTTTTGACTCATCACTTTCTAAACTAGAGCCTTTGATGACCCCCACTATCTGCCTTCTTTGCTCCTGCAAGAAGTCGCACAAACAGGCTGATTGGATCCACTACAAAGGGAATTGCAACTGGAGCTTCCCTGCTGTAGGGCAGTCCTTTTATTTTTACTTAATTGACTGCTTATAACTCATTTCTTATCCCCTACAGTCTCTTAGCCACTCCCTTCCCTCTTCCTCTCAGCAGAGCATGTGACTTCGGGAGCAGTACAGAGCCCCCTTTATCCCCATTGATCTCTTGCTCTAATCCCACCCACCCATTTCTCCTCAAGATCTCCTCTCTCCAGCAATACATCTTAATGACCCCTGCACATCAGTCCTAAGGACCATCAAGTCATTCAATACACTTTGCTCCTGGGCTCTCCCATAGGTGCTATCTCCCCTAGTTAGAATGTAAGCTCTTTAAAAGCAGGGACCACCTTCATTTTTGAATTTAATTTTCTTCTCAGTGTTCAGCCCAATGACTGCCATAGACTAAGTGCTTAATGAATGCTTTTTATTTCCGCACTACACTGGAAAAGTTGAGATTACCGTGAGCAAACTTCCTCTTTTCCAAGTTCAATATATCACAGATTGCCTCAACATCAAGCTCCACATTCTGTTGTCTATGGGTCCCTTCTCTGAGGGACTGATGACCCTTCTCTTGGGCAAGGCAGACCCCTCTGATTATGTCCCATCACCTTTCACTGGGACCTTATTCTTTCTTCTGTTCCCTCTCTCTCTAATGTTCACTTTCTCTTCTTTTTCTCATGTAGCTCCATTCAGAGATGAGCCCCTCAGAGCACAGGTGGCTCCTTGGTTAGTGGAGACGGTCCAGGGCAAATCATCAAAGCTTTTTGTGCCCATCCTTGCCCGAGTGGTTGTTCCACTCAGTCCAATTACTGACTCTGCCATGATCTGTTTGAGCCTGGCAAGCCACCTGAGCCACGGGCTTGGATTGAATGCCTTTTGAGGTCCCTTCCAGCTAAATTCAGTGACCTGTGACCCTGGGAGTGTCCAGGTACCACTTCCACACTGCAGCAGTGCGTTGAAGGAAGCTTTTCACCACGTCTTTCTCTCCAGCAAAATGCTGCTCCTCCTTTCACTTGGCCTGGCTTAGTCACTTAGTTAATAAGCATTTATTAAGTTCTTGCTATGTACCAGGAACAGTTAGTTCTAAATACTGGAGATGTGATAAAAAAAAATAACAAAAAAAAAACAGTCCCTGACCTCAAGGAACTCAGAGTCTAATAAAAAAGACAAAAACGAACAAATATGCACAAACAAGCAAGGTACAAGTAATTAGAAAATTGTAAAATTAGAAATATAATAGAAAGGGTCAGGTTTAGAGTGCCTGAAGGGATGGGAAGGGAAATGTGCCCAGTAAGGTAATTTGTGAAGGATCCCAAAGGCCAAACTGAGGAAGTAGTCTTGCAGCCTGGGGCGGTAGGAAGCCCCTGGGCCAAGGAATGACCTGCTCAGTTGTGATCTCCAGGAAGATGATGCTGGCAGCTGTGGAGAGATCAGTATAAGAAGGGGGAGTTGTTGACGTGTAGGGGGGAGTTGGACCTTTTTTCTCCTGCTATCCTGCATCTGTTGATTCCCTGTTTCAATTTATGAAATTGTGTCCTTCCTCAGAAATGCTTGAGGGTATCAGTATAAAGTTAAGAACATTCAATAAAATACATAAAAGCTATTACCCGCTGGACACCATCATGTTTGAAACGCCTAAAAACGGTCAATATCTTAACGAAGCTTCTAAGAAAAAGGAAATGTAAGATGCTGGGTCTGACAGAAGTTCAGATTGACTGCAGAGCTCTCGGCAAACCCCAGGGGCTGAGCCAGGATGGAACCAGAGCCATCCAGACCCTTTTTCCCTAAATGCAATAGCTTTGCCGCCATTTTTTTTTTTGCCCCAGCTCATGAATTCAAATTCTGTCATTTCCCAAACCAAGCAAGTTTTAAAGTACAGGAACTCCTGGTCCTCCTCCAAGGACAGGCTGCTCAGTGGTGATCCTGGGTCTTCAACACTGGGCCAAGGAGGGGAGCACAAAGAAAGAAGTCCCCTGCCTCTGATGTCCAGCTTGGCTCAGCTCCAGAAAGGCCACCAGAGGCTGGGATTGGAGCCACCGAGATTCTCAGACCCTTCTTGGTCGTTCGTAGAGATCTCCAGTTTCTCTGCTGCATCAGGGCAGAGGGTCCTTAATGTCACAGCTCCTTCAATGGAGGGAATATCCCTTGTACATCCTCCCTTTCAACTAGAGGCAGTGTGGAAGAGCGGAGTGACCTGGACTGCTGCAAGTCCCTTAGCTCTCAGGGGGCCGGACGATTCTCTAAGATCATGTTCCAGAGACATTGCTACTCTGTGTTACCGGAGGTAATTTTTTTTATGCCACAAGATCTCCACACTGATCAAATCATGTCCGGACTGAGGAAGTTGTTCCCCGTTTCGGTAGTTTACACTTTGGAAATGATGGCGTATGACGGTGTGGGAAGAGACCAAATGGACATGGGTGAGGGATATCTGTATCACTAGACTGTCCTTTCTGGAAAAGGAGATCCAGGCAGAAAATAGCAGGGCTCTTCCAGTGGCCACCATCATTTGGTAGGTTAGGTCTTTCTTCAGTTTTGAAGCTAAACAACTGAAAAAAGAGTAGCATCCACCCATCGATCCCTACTGAATCCCTCTGCGTTGCCTTCCAAGTACTGTGGGCTGTCCCTTAAATTCGCTTCATAGAATCATAGGCTTGGTGCTGGAAGAAAACTTAGAGGCAATCAAGAGCAATTTTCTTATTTCACAGATGAGTAAACTGAGTAACAGAGGTGCAGCCATTTGCTGAGGGCCAACAATTCAGTGACTATATGAGGCACAGTTTGAACTCATGACTTCCAAACTACAAGACTTATACTCTATGTATTCTGCCAAATTCTGGGAAATACACAGTATTTTGATATTTTCTCTCTAGTTATCTTCCACTATTTCCTCCTCTGTCTTCTCTGGAAACATTAATCAAATTTGTTCCCAAAAAGGAAATGACATTTCTACCCCATGCTCGACTGCTACAAACATTTTTGCACATGTGGGTCCTTTTCCCTCTCATATGATCTCTTTCAGATACAGACCTAGTAGTGATGGACAATTTTATAATCCTTGGAGCATAGTTCCAAATTGCTCTTTATAATGGTTGGATCAGTTCACAACTCCACCAACAATGTATTAGTGTCCCAGTTTTCCCACATCTTCTCCAAGATTTATCATTATTTTTTTTCCTGTCATCTTAGCCAATCTGAGAAGTGTGTGGGGGTACCTTAGAGTTGTCTTAATTTGCACTTCTCTGATCAATAGTGATTTAGAGTACTTTTTTATATGACTAGAAATGGCTGTAACTTCTTCATCTGAAAGTTATCTGTTCATATCCTTTGACCATTCATTAATTAATGAAAATACTTGCCTTTTAAATCAATAATTGATGAATCCATGGATTCAATGATCATCTCTATGTCAATGATTCTTAGATCTATTTGTCCATATCTGACCTTTCTTCTGACCTTCAATCTAGCATTTCTTACTGAACATTGACCATCTCAAACTGGATGTCCCATAGATGTGTTAAATGTATCATGTCCCAACTGAACTCAGTAACTCTTCCCACACCCAAATAAAATCCTGCCCTATTCTGCTGTTTGCTGTTGCTGAATTTGCTGAATCTCGTTGAGGGCACTGTTATCTTCCCAGTTGTTTAAGCTCAAAATCTAGATATCCTCCAGTACTTGTCATCCCTGATATCCAATCAGTCCCCAAGTCCTGACAATTCTACATTCATAACATCTGTTAAATACATCCCCTTCTTTTGTCTGGTGCTGCTGCTACATTGGTGCAGGCTCTCATCATGTCATATCTGGACTATTGCAGTAGTCTTGTGGATGATCTTCCTCAAGTGTTTCCCAGCGCCAGGATATCTACCACTCAAATGCCAATCTAATCTCCTTAAAGTACAGATCCAACAATGTCATCTCATCTATTCAATAAAGTCCAACGTCTCCCTATTGCCTCCAGTATCAAATATGAAATTCTTTGTTTGACTTTTTTTTTTTTTTTGCTAAAGCAATTGGAGTTAAGTGACTTGCCCAGGGTCACACAGCTAGGAAGTGTCTGAAACCAGATTTGAACTCAGGTCATCCCGACTTCAGGACTGGTGCTCTATCCACTGAGCCACCTGGCTATCCCCTTTGTATGACTTTGAAAGCTCATCATAATCTGACGTTCCTCATCTTGCCACGAAGGACACGAGGTCCTTCATTTAACAACTTGGGACATTTTCTCTGGTTGTCCCCCATACCTGGAATGGTTCCTCCCATTTCATCTCTTCCTCCTGGCTTCTCTGATTTCCCTTGATACCCAACCAAACTCCCTATTAGACTTGAGGGCAGGGTCGGTCTTATGTCTTTCTTTGGGTCTCCATCCCACTCAGCACAGTGCCTGCCACATGCAAGCACTTGATAAAAGATCCTTGACTTGATTACTCAGATGATTTTTGGTGGGTTTTTGGGGAGCCAAATCTTTACTGAATTTATTAATTTTTTTCAGTTAGTTTTTCTGCTGATTCCCTTGTATTTTCTAAGTAAATCACAATGTCATTAGCAAACAGAACTAGTTCTGTCTCCTCTTTGCCCCGAGCCTTCTCATATGATCCAGTCTTAAGTTCTCTCAAGTGCAGGTCACATCTGAGAAAAATCCTCATGATGCAGTTAGCATACAGTTCTGTCAGGAAACATATAAAGCAGCTCCTGGGCCTATGAGTAAAAATATACTATCTCTTAGATCTAGTAATTTCTCCCCCAAGAGGCACAGAAAGGGCCCTCTCTAGCTCGGCTTCCAAGTTACCGCCTAGGTAAAGAATTAGAAGGGGGCTCTGAAGGATTACCCATATACTCCATCTTTCGGGCCTCTAGATCAGCATTAATTCTCATTCAGGTCAGCAGTACCACGATTTACCCCAATCTCCATCTTCAAATGTTGAAAGGATTTTTTGCTCGTTCCCAGAGGGTAGAACAAGGAACAGTGGGAAAGAACTGACAGATTTATAACACCAAGAGCCATTCGTTGTCTAATAGATAATTGGTCAAAGTCAATGAACCATTTTTAAAGGATTTCCTATTATAAATGACCATATTAAAATGCCCAAAGTTAATATTAATAATAAAAATGCAAATTAAATCCCCCAGGGACTCAC
Source organism: Myrmecobius fasciatus (assembly GCA_023553655.1). Lineage (NCBI taxonomy): Eukaryota > Metazoa > Chordata > Mammalia > Dasyuromorphia > Myrmecobiidae > Myrmecobius > Myrmecobius fasciatus. The sequence continues at coordinate 58,978 of JAJPUD010001985.1, forward strand.
CTTGTACTGTGTAGACCAGCAAAGGTGACAAAGGTAATAAAGGCAATGTTGGAGGGACTACAGGAAGACTTAACATGTTGTTGCACTTTTAATGAAACTATGAAGTGAAATCCAACCATTTTGGATTTCAGTTTGGAATCATGGGAGGAAAGTGACTACATTTTCTCTGTCCTTTGGCCCAGAATGAGTACTCTGAATGTCTGCTCCAAGGAAGTCAAGGCAGAAACAAAGTCCCAACATCCTAGAGGACTTGTAGTAGCCCTTTTAGTGGCAGCAAAAAACTGGAAAGCAAGTGAGTGTCCATTTTTCTGAAAAGCTATGATAAATCGATGTCATAGAGTGTCGTGGAATAAGCAATAAAAATAAGAGGAAGTCAGCTCAATATGGGGAGATCGGGATGAATTGCTGCAAAGTGAATGAAGTAGAACCTGAGCCATCGATGCAGTGACTAGAATGCAAAGTTACTAAACAGGAAGCTAAACGCTGAAAGACCACTGAAACCTCTAGAAAAGAGATAACAAAACACAGTCCTGCAACATCTGCAGATAGTGGGCTTCCAAACGGGGCAGAAGATCATATCCAGGTTCACATGTGGTCTTTGGCCACGTGCTTTGGCTTGATTGTCTCTCGGTGTCACAAGGGGAGGTTGAGTCGATAGGTGGGAACTAAAGGAAACCATAATGATGTAAAGGCATCCCTAAATCCCTCCCCCCTTTTTTAAGTACAACGGACAGAGGCTGTAATGAGCAAATTGTGGTCCCCTGTAACAGTGGGAGCTGTCCAAAAGAGGAATGGTTGTTTCCAAGGGCCGTGAGTCCGCCAGGCCTGGAAGTCATCAAGCAGAGATTCGTTCTAGACCAGCCCTTGTCAGAAATCCCTGCTTAAAAGGGATGGGAGTCTGTGGCTTCTGAGTTCTCACCCCATCAGACAGTTTCTGTCTCCTTCTGCATGGCCCTGGAAGACCAATGGGTAGGCAGACGAACAGACTTAGGCTTGATGCAAGAGCTGTCATCTAATGGGAGCCATCCAAAGGCCTCAGAGAGGAGAATCCCCTTCCCTGGCAGTCTCCAAGAAGGGGCTGAATGACTGAGCACCCCTCAGGTCAGTGGAGCAGAGTGGATTCTTGTTCAAGTATAAAATGGCATGGATGCTCGGATTCTGATCCGGTGACCTGGAGGAAGGAGGCGGCCTGGTCATGTTGGGAGAGCTAGGGAATTCGATGGTGCGTGAAAGAAAAACAGCAATGTGAGAAGGAAATGAGAACTGGGGTTCAAATCCAGACTCAGACGTCTTCCTAGCTGTGAGACCCTGGGCCAGTCACTTCTTATAATCTTAGTTTCCTCATCTGTAAATTGGGGGGGTATAATAGCCCCTGCCTCCCAGATGTAAAGTACTTTGCAACTCTTAAAATGCTACACAAATACTGATTATTATACCAAATGGACAAGACAAAGGCCACGCTATCGTAAGACAAATAATGGCAGACCTCCAAGATTTTTTGGTAGCCCCTAGAATTTGGAGGATTCGTAGAATGACACAGACAGGAACTGAGATTAGGTGTACGGCTGTCACTATCTACCTGGGAGAAGAAGGAGTCATATACACGTTTTTCATAGTCATCTCTCTCTTTGCTCTAATGCCCATTACTTTCTTTTCTCTCACCACCGCCTCCCCTTCCTCCTCCTCACTTCCTTTCCCCCAAGAAATGCTTTCTTAGAGTCTTTGTTCATGTCCTCTGTCCTGTGTATTATTACTCTCCTTTGACAAATCCCTGCACTTGGCGCCTCTGCCAGCTATAATGGGGCATGGGCATGGAGCTCCCGAGCTACCTTGGCAGAAGTCGGGTCTTCATGGTGTTAGGGGCACCATTTAGTGCCACGGCAGAGTTGGCACATGAGGATTTCTGGGGAGTTGGGTCTTGGGATCCCAGACTTCTGAACCTGGAGGGTTAGGAAGGGGCTTCTAGAGCAACTCCTTCAGTTTTCTCTTGAGAATCAAGTCCAAGGAAGCTGATGTTTATGCCCATTGTCACGTAGCTGGGAAGAGGCTGAAGGACGGGCGTCCCTTTGGGAGTCATCTGATGCAATCTCAGCTCTTTTCACTTCATCGGCGCCCTTCTTTTTGTGATTGCAGAAGTGATGATGGATGATACCAGCCTGTGGCTCATGGGGAGAAGATCGAAAGGGGATAAAATCTTCCACATCTCAGCCCTTAGCAGAACTGACTTAGGGGGTAGCTTAGAACCTCATCAGCTCCTAAAGGTTCACAAATGTCTTGCCCTTAAGGGTCTGTTTCCTTCCCACCCCATTCTCCAAAAGCCAGAATGGCTTAGTAGGAAGAAAATTGTATTTGTGGTCAGAGAATTTAGTTTTGAACCCTGGGCTTGTTCTTCCTCACCGGATGTGACTTTGAATGATTCTTTTATTCTCTGAGAGTCTCAGTTAAGCTCCTTTTGACTGGGAATCTATGAGCTTATGATCCTTTCCCAGCAATAATAAACATTTATTGAGCACCTATTGTATACAGAGGGACTATGCTAGGCATTGGGAGGGACAAAAAATTTAGAAAAAGCATGTGTCCTACTTTCATTGATCTCTAGTCTACCGTCTTGTAAGGAGTAAAAAAATACAAGATTACGTGGGGAGGGGACATCATAGAATAATGAAAGGCACATTGAACCTGGAATTAGCCAGAGCAGGGTTCAAATTTGGCCTCTGGCCTGTATAACACATGTAACCCCTGGTATACCCATGACTTCAGCCTCAGTTTCCTCCTGTAAGATGGAAATACTAATAACACTTCACGAGATCACTTGAGATGGTTCTGATCTGGTCCCAGGAGCCAGAACTACCAGCGAAGGACAGAAATTGCAAACTGTCAGGACAACAAGAACCCCCATATTCCATCAGTGGGGTGCCCCAGGTGAAATGCACTGCTGTGGGAGCTGGCGGGCAGGCCTCCGGAGGTCTCCAACTGGGTGATGGCTTATCAGGCTGCTGTAGAACGGGCCATGGTGTTGGGGGGTAGAATAGATGGCCTCCAAAGTCCCAGTGAGTTGTTGATAAAGTGTCACCCATGAATCAAGCACCGGTCAGCCACTTTTTTATTACAGAAATATTAAAGTGGGTGACACAGGGTGCCAGGGCAGCTCTCAGAGGAAGTCTGGAATGGCTTGGGGACACAGTCAACTCTCCCTCTCATCTTTTCGATGCATTTGTCCACCTTAAAATCAAAGGTTTCAACCTAAAAAGAATGTTGGGGCTCAGCGTTCATCCCCCGCTGTGGCTTTCTCAGGGCCCACAGATAGGCTCCTGGAGCTCGAGGGGGTAGGGTCCTGAGAAGCTTCTTAATCCAGTCTCATCATTTTGGTTTTTCTGTAAGCTCTAAGAACTCTAACAGGGCTGCAGGGTCATAGATCTGAGGCTGGAAGTGATCTAAGAGAACCTCACAACAAGTGAGAACTATTATGATCCCCATTTTACAGTTGGGGAAACTGAGGCAGACAGTAGCTAAGTGACTTGCTAGGGTTGCATAGCCAGTAAGAGGGTCTTTTTGATATCAGATCCAGCGCTCCGTGCAGTGTGCCTCGAGGAGGAAAATGATCGATAAATAAATACCAAATATCAACAAAGCAAATCCAAAGTCATTGGGAAGCAGTGGAAAGGACCATGGCTAGCACAAGGCCCTGAAGTCACTCCCTCACTTCCTTTTTCTGAACCTCAGTTTCCTCATCTGTAAGATGGGGAGCTTGCAGCCTGTGGTCTCTGGCATCCTTTCCAATCCTAGCTTTAAGAGCCTGGGGCCCTTGGGATATGGGGGGGTTGTTCCTCCTTTTCTTTCTTCCCCTTCTCCTCCTCCTCCTCCTCCTCCTCTTCTCCTCCTTCCTCTCTCTCCTTCCTTCTTTTCTTTTCCTCTTCCTCCTCCTCTTCTTCCTTCTTCTTTTCCTCCTCCTCCTCCTTTTCCTCCTCCTCCTTCTTTCTTCCTCCTCCTTTTCTTCCTCCTCCTTCTCCTCTTCCTCCTCCTCCTCCTCTTCTTCCTCTTCCTCCTTTTCCTCCTCTAATATATTAACCCCCCTCCCCCCATCTGGTTTGAGCTGGCTCAGCCTGCCACCCATCACTCACTTCTCCCAGCTTCCTGGGCCTGAGCGTCTCTGTGGGTGGTTGATAAATTCAGCTCCATAAATCGGAATATTTGCCTTTGGAGCTTCATAAGAAAATAACGGAAGGGTGTGAGCGTGGGGCTCTGCCCAGGCCCGGCCACACAGCTTTCTGATCAAACAGAAGGAACAAGTGCCCCTAAGAAGGCCCGGGAGCTGCCTCCTCTTGGTCCTCGGGGAGCAAGCCCGGCACCCTGAGCCCCAGAAGGTCCCCTCTGTTGATTACAAGCATAGTCTGGCCCATCCTCTCTGCCCGTAAAGCAGACAGAGCCCAGTTCCTCCCCCGGCAGCCGCTCATTTCGCCGGAGCTCGCGACGTCCATCATCCAACCTGCTAGAGACTAATTGTTTAGGTCAGGAAAAATCAGGCCCAGCTGCCGTCAGTCACGGCTGCCCGGCTGGCCTGAGCTTCTCCGGGAGCCAGAGATGCTGAGCAACGGGGACCCGGCTAGGGGATGAGGCTGGAAAGCGCCCCGTGTCCCTGGGTCTGTGGGCAAGGGGTCTTGGGGGGGGCGGAGGCTTTTCTCCATCACCTTGGCAGACCCCTCTGGGCAGGAGAGCTGAGCTGACCCCCCCCCACCATCCTCCCTCCCCAGCAGCCACTTCTCCCTCTGCTGCCTGGCAGAATCATTCTAATTTTGCTGGCTCTGCCCTGGGATGGCTATGGGCTGGGGGGCCGGGGGGCTGGGGGATTAGGGGGTTGGGAGGTTGGGGGGCTGGGGGGCTGGGGGGTTAGAGTTTGACAATCAGTGCTGGTTCAGATGTCATTAAACAAACTCCAGCTGTCCAGCTGGGAAAGTCAGCGACCTCTGTTTGTGCTTGAGGAACGCTGGATCTCCCAGCAGCCCCCCCCCCCCCGGGAGCCCTCTTCCCCACACTGGCTTTCGGGCCCACGGAATGCTGGGGCAGGGAGCGGGGCGGGAAGCTGGAGCTGGGACAAAGGGGCCTCGGGCCAGCCTGACAAGGGGGTGGAGGCTTTGAATCGTAACCTGGTCTCTGGTCACTTGCAGGAGAGCCTGGCGTCCCAGCAGACCAGGATAATCTCGTCCCTGCTCATTTCCCAGCTGATCGATGAGCGGAGGCTGGCGAAGCAGGCCCCGGCCTTGCCAGGACAGTGCGTCATGGCCCAGCCTGAAGCGCCCCCCCCCGGGCCAGTCTTGGGCCGGCCGCGGCCCAGCTCCTAGGGACCAGGCCTTCTCCTTGCTTCCGGGCAGGATGGGAATCAAAGCCGCCTCCAGGGAGGCCCAGCTGCTTCCCCGAGAGGGGCTCCGGGACCCCCACCCAAGGAGAGGCTTCTCCTCCATCACCATCACGGCCAGGCAAGTGGTCCCTGCGGCCAGCCCCCTGGTGTGGGGCGCCGCTGTTGACCCCCCCTGCTCTAAGTGGGGGGCCGAGGACAGACGGGCGGACGAGGACCCGGGGCCTCCCCATAGACTCTTAAGCACCCACGAGGGCTCCGGGAACAGCGTGGCAGCTTCGCCCAAGGCTCCAGAGCCTGCCCGGCAGGGGGGTGAAGGCCATCCATGCTGGATTTTGGACCCCGACGATAAGGAGAACGCCAGGAGCCCCCCGGCCGCTGCCAGTCCCCGGGAGAAGGCCCCCCTTCTGTTCAGCTCCTGTGTGCACCTGCGGCTGTCTCAGCCGTGTGCGAGCACCGTGCATTATTTAGACCGGTCTCTCTCCATCCCTCTGGGCCCCCCGTCGGGCCCGGGCTCCAAGGTGCACAGATCCGTTCTGTCCCTCAACCTGAGCTGCAGTTCTCATGGACTAACAGCAGATGGAGCAGATGGCATGGCTAATGCCGAGCAGGCCGCTGTGGCAGACGGTGGGCTGAGCCCGAGGCTCACAGAGCAAAGGGGGAGCAGGCCCCGGGCAGCCCGGGACACGACCTGCAGGGACACCTGTCTCACGGGAAGCCCACCTTGGCCCAGACGCTCCCCGGGGAGTTACCCAGGTCCCTGGGGCGGCGCGCCTCCCCTGGGAGACTCTGGGAAAGGAGCCCGTCCCTTTCCCGTGGGGAGCACGGAAGGAGACGGCGGGACCTTGTACCACGCCGTTAGGCAGCCCCACAAGCTGTCCATCCACATCCCGGGCTGGAGCTACGCTGCAGGTGAGTGGGGGCCCACCTGGGAAAAGGGGCGGCCCCTCCCAGGATACACAGGCCCTTCTTTCTGAGCCCCGGAGTCTTAAACAGCTGAGTTCTTATTGCAGGATCAAAGAGAAGTGTCAGTATCAGGTGCTGCCCCATGCTCTTATATCCCATCAGGCCTGAATGTCAGCGGGAGGGGAAGGCGGGAGCCGGGCTGGCACCAGACCAGAGGCGGAGGGGAGAGGTCTGGGAGACTCACCTGTCCTTGTGGAAGTCAGGATGGGGACCGTTAGCTGTCTGAGCATGAAAGCATGAGAAGCGGAGGCCCCAGAAGGACCACAAGCGATGGTTTTTTAACAGAAATCATCGGGTTCTACTTCCCTTTCTCCCACGTCATGTCATGGGGCAGGGGGCCGTCCTGAGTCCCTCAAAATGACGCCGGCACCTGACAAACAGGGCCTGGTGTCTGGGACTGGCAAAGCAGCGGTCATGTTACCCAAGAACCAGGCTGCTTCTGTCCTAGTAGTTCCTTTCCAGGAGGCTAGCCGCCAGGTGAGGAAGTGGAGGCAGTATGGCCGGAGACAAGCCCCTGGCCCCTTCCACCTCCGGCCCTCACCGGCTGAGTGACCCTGGGCTGCTCCGGGCTCCTCATCCATAACATGAGGAGGAGCTCGCTGGCTTCTAGGACCCCATTCTCAGTGTTTTCCCAGGCCCGCTCCCTGGAGAGCATTTTCTTCAGGCAGAGAAGGGTCGGATGTGCCCTGAGGGAGGATGCTCCTGCCGGGCCGTACGGGGGACAGATGCTGGGATAACGGCTGGCAAAGTTCTCTGCAAACTTTAAAGTGAGATGGAAAAAAGAGTGGCTCTTGTTAGTGCTGCTGCAGCAAAAAGCCTCTGAAATAAGGAGCATAGATCTTGTCCAGGAGGGGAAGAGGTCTCCCTGCTGTAAGGGGGAACAGAGAACAAGCAGCCAGCTGGGGCTTCCCTTCTGGGGCTTTGGCTGAGCTTGGCTTTGGGGCGTCCCTCTCTGAAAGTGGCCACCCTGGCCACGGCCCGCCCCAGTTCCGTCCACAGCCTTGAAGGACCAGAGCAGAGGCTCCTCTGGCTGCCCCCCCCCCCGTCTGTAAACTTCCCTTTGGAAGCTTTGCATTCTGAGGGCCCGAAAACAAGTTACTTTCCTTCCACTTGAGAAAATGATGTAAAGATAACGGTAGTAAAATTTTTAAAGCTGCATATGCGTAATAATTTTACTGTACAACTTTTCTCCATTAAAAGCTTTATTAAGTAATAAAACTGATTGTAAAACACTTTGAAATCATAATATGCCCTAGAAATGTTTAAAAACATAATTAAGTTTGACAGGAGTATGTGTGGTGAATGCTTGGAGACATTTTATGAAGATGGAGACTGGTTTTTTCCATGGCATCCGATGCAAGGCATGAATTCTATAGACTGATCGACCACAAGAGAAATGGGCTAGTTGCCAGTTTGCCAAGGGTGAGCCCCTCACCTCCTCATTTTTCAAGAAATGGGACAAGCCATATATAGTACTTTGCTTAGGAGAGGAGCAAGATTCCAAAAAATATATCCAGTTCATTTTTTATTGCTTATTTAAGCTTTAATTCTCAATAATTTAACTCACCCAAACCAAGCTGTATGATAGCAAATCGTAAACATTTGTGTTTATCATCCTTTCTGCTGAAAAAGCTAGAGAAATGAACATGACACAACATCAGATACCCTTGGCAAAGGCGGGCACATCGCTGATGAAGATTCAGGCTTCAAATACTTCCTTTTTTTAAAATTTAATTTCTAGTCAGTTTGCTTTGCTAATTTTTAATTGTTTTATAAAAAACTTAACCATAGATACCATGACAAACTCTATGCTTATTGTTTAGATTTTAATTAATTTATGGCTAGTGAGCAGAGAGGGGGCACCCCTGAAATCTCATCTGGGAAGGGAGCTCCTTCCTTTGTCATTCATCAGCTGTGGGGTCTTGGCCAGTCCCTTAATCTCCATGGGTACCAGTTTACTCTTTTCTAAAACAAAGGAGTTGACCAAGATGACCCCTGAGGTTTTGTCTAGCTCTAAATCGAGGATCCCGTGGGTGACCTTGGGGAGCCACTTATTGGTGCTCGGTTTCCTCATCTGCCAAATGAAGGAGTGGGCCTCCATGCCCTTCCAAGTTTAGATTGATGAGCGCCAATGATTCAACACCTGTTCCTCGGCTTACGGTCCTAGGGTTTCCCGAAACCTGAGGAGCTAAATGACCTTCCCAGAGTCTCACAGCAAGTTGTTGGCAGAGGATGTCCTGGAACACTTCTTGATCTATCCATCACTCACTCCACTTCAGTGCACCCGCCATTTCTCCAGGCCCTCACCAGGACAGGATCTATCCTTCCGGCCTCCTTGTTTGTTCCATCTTGTCCCCATCAGTGTGTCTTTCCTCTACTGCTTCTTCCCTCTCCATTTCCCACAATTTACTTAAGGATTTTTCAGGTTTCTCTGGTCTGTGCACTTCCAGTCTGCCTTTGGCCAGTTACTAGCCAGGTGATGGATCATGCTGCTCCCCACAGCTCCTCCTGAGCCCCCCGAGGAGAAGCAGCCGTCCTCTCCAGCACTGGATGGACCCTCTAGTCCCAGAGAACTTGGAAATTCCTTCCTCTCCACTGCCACTTTCAGACTTTCCCTTTTCCTCATTTCTCAGCAACTTCTCCTATTTTGAAGTCCGATGAGTCTTATTTTTTCACCCCATTCAAATGAAGGTAACTTGAATACTGAGCTCACATCATTCACCTTCCTTTCCCAAGGAGTTTATCACTTGGACCACCTGCTCCACGCTCTCTCCTTGCCAAAGTGTGTTGGATCCCTTGCCTTCCCATCTTGACCATCAGATTGGGACTCAACCCCCTCACACACAATATTGGGAAATATTGAAGGCAAAAGGAAAAGGGGACTGCAGAGGATGAGATGGATAGATAGTGTCATGGAAACAATGAACATGAACTTGGACAGACATTGAGAGATAGTGGAGATAGAAAGGCTGGCGTCCTATGGTGTATGGTATCATGAAAAGTCTGACATAACTGATCAACAATAATATTATTACATATTTTGTTAAAGATTTTATTTTTTCTTGACTAAATTTATGATCTCAGGAAATGGCTGGTAAATAAATTTCCTTTCTTGGTGAAGGGTAGCCATTCTTTTTCAAATTTGTTGTTTGTTTATTTTCAACATTCTTTTACAAATAATTTTTAAGTTGAAAATTCTCTCCCTCCAACCAGCCCTTGCCCTACCCATTGAGAAGGCAAACAATATATCAATTACACATGTAAGTTGTGGAAACAGTTGTTTTCATATTAGCCATGTGGCAAAAAATAAAATTATAAGGCAAGAAAATAAAGAGGGAAAAATGCTTCACTCGGCACTCAGAGTTCATCAATTCTCTCTCGAGGTGGATAGCAATTTTCATTATGGATTCTTTGGAATTGTCATAAATCATTTTATTGAGCAGAATAGCTAAGCCTTTCCCAGGGGATCATTGTTACACTATTTCTGTTACTGTATAGAATGTCCTGATTCTGCTCACTTCCCTGTCCATCAATTTATGTGTCTTCCCAGATTTCTCTGAAACCATCCTGAAGGATACTTAGGGTATTACCGAGTTGACCACTGAGAAGTGGAATTACTTGCCCAAAAGTCGCACAGCCAGTGTGGTTCAGAGATGGTACTTTGAAGTCAGGTCTTCCCAACAGAGAGACAGATATTAGACACTTTCATTTATGATAATAATAAGAGTTAGCATTTATACAGTACTTTGAAGTCTGTAAAGCCTTTTCTAAATATTATCTTGTGTTATTGTCACAACAACCCTGGGAAGTAGGTGGTCTTATTATTCCCATTTTATAAGCAACAAAAAACTGAGGCAGATAAAGGTTAAATGGTTTGCCAAGGCTCACACAATTAAGAAGATCCAGGGCACACTTGAACTCAGTCTTTCTAACTCTGGCTCCATTGGTCTACCCTCTGTTCCTCTCAACTGCCTTAATTTATGAGGTTGATAATATTCTTTGGCTTATTCTCTTTTATGGGCTTGGAGATACACTGATTTTAGTTTTATTTATTGTGATTTCCCTTCAGATATTTCTTTTCCTATGTTCTCTTCCGGTTTCTTCTTCCTATTTCAGATGCCCCACTTACCTTCACTTATATGGAGAGAAATATGGTCTTATCCTTAGGGAATTAAGTCTCACTCATGTTGGTGGTTTGTTCAGAAGGGAGGCCACATTAGACACACCCTTTTCTTACTAATGGTGAGTTTCATTTGCATTTTCCAAACAGATTGAGAATTGTAGAGTGGACTTCAATAAAACTGCATATTACAAAAGAAAGGAGATTTGTGTAAATAGGGAAGGGTTTTCTGCCAAACCTTCTCATGTTTTAAATTCGTATATGAACTACTGGAGGAAAGTAGTTATTTCACCATGGAAACTGATTTTAACTCAGGGGAAAATGACATTCCTTTACAATGGACATGTGACTCATACCAGACATAGATTGATATCCATGATCTTATTCAAATCATCAGTAATTTTTGTTTTTAATAAATTTTTATTGATATTTTTGAATTCTTTCAATCATAAAATACTTCCCAATAAACTTCACTTTTCCCCTTTTAGGCAGTCATCCCATATAACGAATAATTTTTTAAAACATTTATTTACAATTTCCCCCCCAGTTATATGTGAAAACAAATTTTAACATTCGTTTTTAAAACTCGGAATTCTCTCTCTCCTCCCTCTCCATGCCCCCTCATTGAAAAGGTCTGAAATTTGTTATAAGTTATACAGATATAGTCATACAAAACATTTCTATAATAGTCATATTGCAAAAGAAAACACAGACCCCACCAAAAAAAAAAGAAGAGAAAGTAAAAAATGTATTCTTTCACTCTGCATTCAGACACTATCAGTTCTTTCTCTGGGGATATATAGCATTGTTCATCATAGTCCTTCAGAGTTGTCTTGAATCACTGTATTGCTAAGGGTAGCTAAATTATTCATAACCGATCATCTTACAACATTGCTAATATTTTGTACACAGGACTTGTTACTTTACATCAGTTCATGAGAGTCTTCCCAGGTTCTTCTGAGAGTATCCTGCTCGTCATTTCTTATGGCACAGTAATATTCCTTCATAATCATATATCACAATTTGTTCAGTCATTCCTCAATTGATAGACATCCCCTCCATTCCATCACACTCATGCACCATAATTTCTTTAGTCATATCTCAAGTTATAGGCATCGATTTTCTTCTTCTTTGCTGTCACAAAAGTGCTGCTATAGGTATTTGGTAAATGTGGGTACTTCCTTCTTGTCAATGATCTCCTTGGGGAATAAATCTTGAATCTAAGGGGATGGGCATTTAATCTCCTTATTTGTATAATTCAAAATTGTTTTCTGACGTAGTTATACTGATTCACAACTCCACCAATAATGTACAAGTGTGCCTATCTTCACATAATCCCACCAACACTGAGTTCCTATCTTTGTCATGGTTGCCAATTTGCAGGATATGAAGTGAAAACCTGAAGATTTCAACAGGCATTTATTAAGTACCTACTAAGTGCTGGGCCAAGAAAGCAAACTCTCCCTATCCTCAAGGAGCTTAGATTTTACTGGGAGATATGACAGATACTTTCATAAAAAAACTATAAAATATATACAAAATGATACACAGCAATTTCTTTTTTTAAATAGTATTTTATTTGTCCAAATACATGTAAAGAAAATGTTCAATATTCATTTTTGTAAAATTTTATGTTCCAATTTTTTCTCCCTTACATCTTTCCTCTCCAGAACAGAAAGCAATCCAATAGAGGTTAAAGATGTGCAATCTTTTAAAACATATTTTCATGTTTGTCATGTTGGGCAAGAAAAATTAGACCAAAAGGGAAAAAAAAACCATGAATAAGAAAGAGCAAACAAGCAAAAAGGTGAAAATACTATGTTCCAATCCACATCCAGTCTCCACAGTTCTGGATGCAGATGGCATTTTCCATCCTAAGTCCATTGGAATTGTCTTGAATCACTGCACTGCTAGGAAGAGTCTAGTCTAGTCTATCACAGTTGATCACCATATAATCTTGCTGTTACTGTGTACAGTGTTCTCTTGGTTCTGCTCACTTCACTCAGTTCACCTAGAGCATTTTTTCATATTATTAGAAATGTATTTAACTTCTTCATCTGAAAATTGTCTATTTACATCTGTTGGCCATTTGCCAACTGGGGAATGACTCATATTCTTATAAATTTGAGTCAATTCTCTATTTCAGAAATGAGGCCTTTATCAGAAACACCGATTGTAATTTTCTCCCCCAGTTTTTGGCTTCCCTTTTAATTTTAGCTGCATTGATTTTGTTTGTGTAAAAACTTTTTAATTTGATATAATCAAAATTATCCATTTTACATTTGATGATGTTCTCTAGTTCTTCTTTGGTCACAAATTCCTTCCTTATCCACAGATCTGACAAGGAGACTATCCCTCATTCTCCTAATTTGCTTATAATTTCATCTTTTACGTCCAAATCATGAACCCATTGTTATAGGGTATTAGATGTTGATCAATGCCTACTTTCTGCCATTCTATTTTCCAATTTTCACAGCAATTTTTGTCAAATAGTGAGTTCTTATCCCAGAAGCTGGAGTCTTTAGGCTTATTTAACAGTAGATTATAGTCATTGACTATATATGTACCTAACCTATTCCACTGATCCCCATTACTCTATTTCTTAGCCAGTACCAAATGATTTTGATGAGTGCTACTTTATAATAGAGTTTTAGGTCTGGTATGGCTAGGGTATGTTTCCTTGCATATTTTTTTTCATTAATTTCTTAGTATTCTTGACCTTTTGCTCTTCCAGATGAATTTTGTTATTATTTTTCCTTGCTCTATAAAGTAATTTTTGGCAGTTTTATTGGTATGATACTGAATAAATAGATTGATTTAGGTAAAATTATCATTTTTATCATATTAGCTTGGCCTACAAATTGGTGAGCAATTGATATTTTTCCATTTGTTTAAATCTAACTTTATTTGTGTAAAAAGTGTTTTCATGTAATTCCCAAATATTTTATATTGTCTACAGTGGTTTTAAACAGAATTTTTTTGTCTCTTGCTGCTGGGCTTTGTTGCTGACATATAGAAATGCTAACAATTTCTATGGGTTTATTTTAGATCTTGCAACTTTGTTCAAGTTGTTTGTTGCTTCTAGTAGTTTTTTAATTGACTCTCTAGGATTTTCTAGATATACCATCATATCATCTGCAAGGACTGATAGTTTTATTTCCTCATTACCTACTCTTAAATTTTCAATTTTCAATACATAGCATTTTCAAGAGGGAGAGAGCATTACACCTGGGGAGGTGAGGAAAAACCACAGGTAGGTGGTAGCACCTGTGCTAATTTTAGGAGAGTTCTGAGAAGTAGAGGCAAGGAGGGAAGGAATTTTAGATCTGAGGGGCAGCCTGTATTTATCTACCTGTGACCCTAAGGGTCAGAATATTGGTCTGCTCAAGTCTGTTTTCTAGCTTACTCACTGTATCTAGGGCACCCAGGAAAGCTGTGAGCCAGACACACCTCCAATGACCTAACAAAGCTGGGGCTTATGTCCTCAGGTGCTTTTGCTTTTGACACCCTTTAAACCCTTCCCTTCAAGCTCTTTTTCATATTTTCCAGCTTCCACCTGAAACACTTTTTCACCAGCGGACTGTGTATTGCTATGTAAGATTCCTAACAATAAGGTAGGTGGTAGGAAAGAAGAACAAAAATATTTAATTCGTACCTGATGGAAATGATTTTTAACACCCTTGATCTGGCCTCCCTTTATTCCGTGTAGACCAGAAACCTGATCAATAGCTTGTATCCAATATTTGACATCCCCCAGATGACAAAATCAAATTGAGCAGAAAGCCAAAAAGCTGAAATACATTGTAGGAAAAATATACTTAAAGGATTTAAGATTTTTACTTAGATTTTTAAATAAGTTTTGTAATTTTCTGTGTCTCTTTTAGTCTTTTCTAAATAGTTCTAACACAATCTTGGATCTTTTACACACACACACACACACACACACACACACACAAAACCTCCTCAGTGTAATAACAAATGGGGATTTCTATATTCTCTAGGATGGTGGCTCCTCTTCATAATTTTGCCCCAATCACCCACAATTTGTCAGTATTTTGTGTATTCTACTGCTAAGGGTCTGCCAAATAAAGGAATACAAAGTGCAGATGAAATGAAGGACATCAGCAGAAGTGGACATGGTCTGAGTTCTAACTTAGGAAATTGAGCTCTTTCCACCAATGGTGATTAAAGGAGACCTTCCTCCTGGGTGGTAGGTGAAGGGAATGCATAGTCTCTGTGTAACTTTGCCCCACAGTCCCTTGTAAGAAAGGAGAAGGTGCCGTTGGGGCTTTGGAAAAAAAGAAGCCTCCTTCCCTCCGGTGCGTGTGGAATTCTGTCTGTGCCATCAGCCCAAGTCAGTGGCTGTGCCAGCCGGAGAGACTTCTGCGGCAGTGGAGGAAGATCAGGAAATGACTGCAAAAGGCAAAATGGCAAAAGCCCTAAGGAATGAGTGGAGAGGAAGCGTCCCTCGGTGTCCGTTTGGGGAAATCTAGAGACCAATTATGGGCCCAGCTCTGAATAAATGAGACGGCCACTGAGGTACATACTGAAAGAACCGAGAACCAGGCCCAGTCTGGTCTGCGAGGAGGCGGCTCCAGGGAGTCTGGAGTAGGGGCCAGTCTGGCTTGATGAGGAGAAAGGGGCCTTGGAGGAGCCGCATGCCAGGGATGGGGTCTGTGCCAGGGGTGGAGGAGGCAGAGACCAGCGGGCAAAGGAGGCAGTGGGGCCAGTTCCTGGGAGGGAGTGATGGGGGGACACTGTGGAGAGAACCCACAGGAGGGAGGGCTGATTGGTTAGACAAGATGAAGAAGTGAGGGCTCAGAAGAGTTGGAGGGCAGGAGGGAAGTCATAGAGCCATGTCCCCAAGACAAAAATCACTCTGGACTTGGCAGCTGATTAGATATAAAGATTCAGAAAGAGACAAATCAAGAATGGCACCGAGGTTATGATTGGGGTGACTGAAAGAATGATGGCGCCCTCAACAGCAATCAGAAACTTGGAAGGCAGACGGACGGTTTTGTGGGAAAGACGATAAATTCAGTTTGGGATGTCCATGTTCATCCCGTTAGAAGTATTTAATAGGAAGTTGGAGGTCAGGAGGGAGGTGAGAATGGACCGGTATATCTGATAGTCATCTGCTTGTGGATGATTTTGTGTGGCTAAAGCTTTGCCTGTGACTTAATTGAAAGGGTCTCCAGAAACGAAATGGTTAATGGCAACCCATCAGAATCTGATGGTTTTTTCCCCAACTCGTGCAAATTATATGAGAACATCTCAATCCATTCATTTTCACTCTATGTGTTACTTTTCTGTTTGATTTGCATGAGATTTTATATAAACCCCCAATTACATGCTGAAACAATTTTTTAATTTTTTTTTAAAGTTTTGAGTTCCAAATTCTATTCCTCTCTCTCTTCCCTGAGATATGGTAAGCAATCTAATTGCCTTTGAGATCAGCATTTTAGTTACTATAATCTTCCTTTATATAACTCTCTCTATACTACTTCATTCTCCATTGATTTATGGAAATCTTTGTATATTTCTCTGAATTCTCCAGAGCCATTTTATATGCCATAATAATCTGCCATAAAATTTATATATCACAGTTTGTTCAACAATTCCCGAATTTTGGATTCCAATTTTCTGTCTTTTTTTCCTACTACAGAGAGTGAAATTATGGGGTTTTGTTCTAGATGCTCTAGATGCTGATACGTCCCCACCAAAACAACCTTGCATGTGCTTTACATAAGCTCCAGTATGTACATGTTATTTCCCCCAGTGGATTGTAAACTCTCTGAAGGAAAGAGCTGTTGCATTCTTGTCTCTGTATCCCTCAGTACCTAACACGGTGCTGGACACATAGTAGGCCTTTAAATGGCCAAATAAGTGGTTGATACGACCCAACCTTTTCTTGAAGACAGAGAAGGTCGTAGTTGGTCCTGTCAGTAACAGGGAGCCCCGGGAGGTTATTGAGAATGTGTGTGTGTTTGGGAATGAAATTTGGGGTTTGCATCTTATTCCCTACTAGACTGTGAGCTCTAGGAGGGCAGGGACCATGGTGCAGGGAACCTTTTGATTTTCCCGGGTGACTAGCATGGTTTTCTGGCTAATGGAGCCTTAGTAACTGTTGGCAGTTGCTCTGAAAGGACCTCGGACACGTCTCATCTAACCCTTCCTTTCAGAGACGAGGAAACTGAAGGCCAGGATGATTAGCCCAATTAACTGACAGCTTTGCCAGTACTGCAGCAATATACCCGTTTTCCCATCATTCCCTCTAGCACTGGCTGTTTGCATTTTTTTTTTATCCTTTTTGCCAATTTTCTGGTTATGAAATGACGTGATTTGCATTTCTCTCATTGTTGGTGATGGGGGGGCACTTTTTCTCAGGAAGGCTAATGTTCACATTTCATCATCGAGAGCTGTCTCCTTGTGCCCTTTGACCCATCGTGTCTTGGAGAATGGCCCTTGTTAGAGATTCACGCTGCTTCCCTCTGCATGAGCACTTAGGAGATGGATTTTCACCAGACTCAAAATCCCTGATTGTTTCTTAGCAGAAATAATTTATGCAAAGGGAAACTTCGGCTTTCTTTTTGAGCCACGATGAGGTCAGTGCAGAAGGCTTCGGTCTGTGATCTGGGGGGAAAGGAATGAAAAAGGATGGGGAACATGTGGTGGGCTATTCATTAGCCCATGAGCCTCGGCCCCTGCCCCTGGACAGAGCTGACACCGTGCCTGGGCAGAGAAGCCTGAATCAAAGGCACGGGCACACTTCTTTGTGGGGAGCTGAGGATGAATACTGGGGTGCGGCGGTCTGAGAGCACTTTGTTTTGAGCACGCACCTGCTTCTCAGGTAATACATCTCATTTGACTCTTGGCGATGACCAGCTGGTGCTACCTTGTTCTGAACATGGCAGCCAGATGCCCAACAGCACCAGGAGAGGAACTGTTTTTTATGTGACTTCAGCTGGCAGGCTCTGGCTCGAAATTGGGCCTGGACTCCAAATGTCATGGATTATTATAGAACGTAATAATAATCTGGGTGTCACAGTGGATAGAGGGCCAGGCTTGGAGGCAAGAAGGCTAATCATCTGGAGTCCAAATCTGGCCTCAAACACTCTTCTTAGCTCTTGGTGCCTCCTGGTCAAGACTTGTTTGCCTCAGTTTCCTACCTGTAAATGGAACCACAAAGGAAATGGCAAACCATTTGAACATCTCTGCCAAGAAAATCCCATAGAGGATAACAAACAGTTGGACATGACCGAATGACAAAATTATGAATTATCAGGATTATTGATTCCTCATTCTCCAGCCAAGTGACTTTAAAATTAAGGACCCAGAAAACCACCTATTTACCATTCTTAGCTGCTTTTTCACAAAAAGGCTTTTTCCAGCAGTTGTAGCGATTCACCTGGGTAGGTAGGGATCTTATAGAGTGATTTTCCTCATCTACTCCAAGACGCATCCCCAGCAGCTGGCTGTAGTTAAGGACCTCAGGAGATGATGCTATCATTTCTGCATGGCTCATCAACCTGGCCTGTGCCATCCATTGGAAAAATTGGCTTGTGGTAGATGGTAGTGAGAATACGTCCTCTGAATGGGGTCACCGTTCCTGGACTGCTCTCGTTTCTTGCTTCTGCCTCAAAGAATTCCCAGCTTCCTTTTATAATATGTCTTGGGAGGTGTCAAACCATTAGAGACAGTGGCATTTGCTGCCCTTTTGGGTCCCTTCCAAGTGGAACATTCTGTGAGTAAGGGGAGTCCAAGCTTCAGCGACCACTTTGGGCAGCAAGAAATGGCCCAAAGGGCTGCCATGGCCCTTGTTACTTCCGACTCACTCACCTGAAACAGGCCTCTAGAGACAGAAGCCCTTCGAGGTCATCTGATCAAACTCCTTCTTTTGCCAGCGGAAAAAATCTATCATTGAAAATGGTCACAGATGACAGGTAGACTCCTTCCAGACCCAAGTCATCCAGCATTTGTGAGGCCCTAACAAAGCTCTGCATTTGCCAACATTTCTTCTTGAAATTGCTTTGCATTTCCTTAATGGCTAATGTTATTTTCTTATTGGCTTATCAATTTCTATTATTATTTCCTTATTGGCTTATCAATTTCTATTATTATTTCCTTATTGGCTTATCAATTCTATTAGTATTTCCTTATTGGCTTATCAATTTCTATTAATATTTCCTTATTGGCTTATCAGTTTCTATTGATAGAATGTAGGTTCCCTGAGGGGAAGAACTACTTTTTTTTTCCTTTTCTTCTACCACTACTGGGAATATAATATGCTCTCAATAAATGGATATTGAGTTGATTTAAGTTGAATTGAACTAAAGTCCCTGTAGGCATTTCTGGTCTATCTGGTCTTAAACATACTGGTCTTTTTTATTTAGGAGAATGTATTTGACAGAATTTCAAAGCAAAAAAAAAAGTTTATGCCCCTAGCCAGACAGCTCCTTTCAAGACCATTTACAGAATATGACAGTTTTCTGTGACTCTCATGCGCCTGATGAGAAGCAATGGAGTGTGCATCGTTCCATATGGTCCACGTGGACAAAGGGGACAAAGGACATTGGTGGTCTCTGTTTCTTGCCTCACCTTTCATCTCCCAACTCCATTCATTTTTGTTGGCTTTGCCTCAAGACTGGAATTTTCTTTTTACCGTTACCTCTTGCCTCATCTGACATCCTTCAAGACTCAGTTAACCTTTCACCTTCTATAAAATTCTCAGTCTTCATTTATCTTAGTGCCTTCCCTCGGAGACTACCCCCAATTTATCCTGTGAAGAGATTGTACATATCATTTGAATGTTTTCCCCAGTAAGATGTGAGCTCTTTGAGAGCAGGAGCTGTTTTGTTTTGTTTTCAGCTTTGCCTTTCTTTGTGTCTTCAAGGGCTCAGCACAATACCTGGCACATAGTAGGGGTTTTATAAATGTTGTCTTGATTTTGAAATAGAGTGTTCAATACATTGAAACATAGAATGTTCATAATATCTCAACATGAAGATTCTGAGAACTTAACTGACTTTTTTTCCTGTCAAGTTGAACTCAATCTTCACATCCCAACAAACCTTAGGCTGATATTGATTATTAAGCAAAGAAGAATCATAAAGGCTGACATTTCCTTTTCAAGAATTTTATCATTCACTCATTTCAGTTATATTTTACTCTCTGTGACCCCATTTGGGATTTTCTTGGCAAAGATACTCAAGTGATTTACCACTTCTTTCTCCAACTAATATGACAGATGAGGAAACTGAGGCAAACAAAGTGATTTGCTCAGGAAACTCAGCTAGTAAGTATCTGAAGCTGGATTTGAATTCAGGAAGGTGAGTCTTTCTGACTCCAGTCCAGGTGCTTTATCCACTGTGCCAGCTAAATGCCTATTAAATTTTTTCAAGACTGAATGAGTGAATATGAAAATATGGCAGTCCATTATATGGCATCTTATATTATTTATATATAACATATACATATATATATATGCCTGAAAAGAAAAAAGGCATATTTTTTTTTTTTGCTTTTTGCTGAGGCAATTGAGGTTAAGTGACTTGCCCAGGGTCACACAGCTAGGGAATGTTAAGTGTCTGAGACCAGATTTGAACTCAGGTCCTCCTGACTTCAGGGCTGGTGCTCTATCCACTGCTCCACCTAGCTGCCCTGAAAAGGCATATTTTTAAAAAGATAGAATAGCATGGATAGAAAATTGGAAGAGTGAAACAGTTGAAGACATTCTGCCCAAAGACAAAAGCATTAAGAATGGCTCCCTTTTGTTTGGTTGTTTTTTTATTGTAAAGATTTTATTAAAAAAATTTAAAATAGCTTTTTATTTTCAAAATACATGCAAAGATAGTTTCCAACATTCAACCTTGCACACTTTGTATTCCAAATTTTTCTCCCTCCATTCCCCTCCCCCTAGACAGCAAGCAGTCCAATATAGGTTAAACATGTGTAATTCTTCTAAACATATTTCCACATTTATCATGCTGAAGAAGAAAAATAAGATCAAAAAGGAAAAAAATGAGAAAGAAAAAAGCAAACAAACAACAAAAAAGTGAAAATACTATGTTGTGATCCACACTCAGTCCCCACAATTCTCTCTGTGGGTACAGATGACTCTCTCCATCACAAGTCTATTGGAATTGGCCTGAATCACCTCATTATTGAAAGTCCATCCTAGTTAATCATCACATAATCTTGTTGTTGTGCACAATGTTCTCTTGGCTCTACTCCACTCAGCATCAGTTCATGCAAGTCTCTCGAGGCCTCTCTGAAATCGTCCTGCTGGTCGTTTCTCACAGAACAATAATATTCCATAACATTCATATACCATCATTTATTCAGCCATTCTCCAATTGATGGGCATCCCTTCAGTTTCCAGTTTCTAGCCACTACAAAAAGGGCTGCCACAAACATTCTTGCACTTATGGGCTCATTTCCCTTTATTCTGATCTTTTTGGGATACAGGCCCAGTAGAGACACTGCTGAAACAAAGAGTATGTACAATTAGATAGACCTTGGGGAATAGTTCCAAATTGTTGTCCAGAATTGGATCAGCTCACAACTCAACCAACAATTATTAGTCTCCCAGTTTTCACCTCTAACATTTCTCATTTTTTTCCTATCATCTTAGCCAATCTGAGAAGCGTGTAGTGAGACCTCAGAGTTGTCTTAAATTGCATTTCTTTTAATCAAAAGTGATTTAGAGCATATTTTCATATGACTAGAAATGGCTTTAATGTCTTTGTCTGGAAATTGTTCATATCCTTTGATCATTTATCAACTGGGGAATGACTTGGATTCTTATAGATTTGAGCCAGTTCTTAAGGAGCTTGCAATCTACAGGAGAAGGATCAAGAACACAAATAAGCATAACTTATAAAGAAGGTAAACACAAAGCATTATAGTTGGAAGCATTAACAGCAGGAGAAATCAGGAAAGGCCTATTGTGGGATTTGTCTTTACAGCTGAATGCTGAATGGAGTTGGAACTTCTAGGGGAGGTGAAGAGGGACAGCAATAGGATTCCGAGCAAAGTCAAGATTAGTGGAGATGGAGAACTATTGGGGGGGGGGGAAGAGAATAGCCTTTAAGAGCCCACTGGGCTGATCCAGCACAGTTCCTGGCACGTAACCGGGGCTAATAGATGTCTGACAAGTGGGTAGACGAAGTCTGAACTGTCTAGAAAAGATTGCCTGGCCCTCCATTGTAAAGGCCTTGAAATGCCAAGAGGGCAGTTTTATGAGGAGATGCCTGAAAAATGAATGGCTCCCAGTGGGGAGGGGGCTGGGCTAGGACTTATTAAAGTCTAGTCTTGCTTTGCTCCAAGGTTTCCATTGAGTTAATTAGCTGCGAACAAACCTAAGATTTATTTTTTTTAGTACTGCAAGAAATTATTGAACAGATTCTTAATTTCACAGACTTATTCACTCTTAGAGCTTGAAATGAACTCAGGTCAGGTAGTCTGAGCCCTCCCCAAGTGATGAGCCTACTGTGTACCATAAGAGGTAGTGGTTCAGACTCTGCTAATGATGGGAGCTGACTCTGCAGGGCCAGGAAGGTGCCCTAATCCATTTTGTGATCCTTCTTAATGCGTTCTATTTTTTAAAAGCCTGCCTTATGTGGCTGCTATTTTCAAAACACTGGGAACACAAAAAGACAAAAAAAAGAGTCCCTGTATTCATGGAGTTTCCACTTTACTAAAAAAAAAAAAGAGCAACTTTTATGCAGAGAAATAAGTATAAACTTAATGAGTACAAAGAAATTGGGGGAAGGAGCTAAATATCCAAATGATGTGAGGGTGAAGATCCTGAACGGCTTCCTATAGAAGGTGACAGGAGCAAAGCCTTAAAGGGGACTAGGAGTTCCAAAAAATAGAGGTGAGATGAACAGATGAGCATTTCATAGAATCTTTCTAATCTCTTCACTTCCTTTCTTCCCTCCTCTTCTTCCTCCTCCTCCTTTTCCTCCTCTTCCTTCTTCTCCTCTTTCTTCTCCTTCTTCTTCTCCTCCTCTACTTTTCTCTGTCCCTTCTCCCTCTGTCTCTCTCTCCTCTCTTCCCCCTTTCTTCTTTTCTTGTCTGAAAACTGAACCCTTTTCCCCTCTAACTTGCATTTGTGGGATACAGTTTCATTCTATAGGACTGGGCAGAATAAATCTAATTCCCGATCTCCTTAGTCCTTCTCCATCCACCTTCCTCCACACTAGGACCCCGGCTAGTTCCCCCAGCATGATTTCTATGATCCTTTAATCATTTTCTCTCCAGACCAAATCAACCAAGCCCAATTCAGGCCAATAGGATTCACATTTTGAATAACATTATGAATGCTTTAGCAGAAAGTTATTTTTTCCCCTTTGAATGGATCTTTAACTTTTAAATTTCGGGCTCGTTACATCCAGGGCTATGTTTTTTCCCCAGGAGAACCTGTCCATGATTCCCAAGTGGAAGTGGGGATTCTGTTATCAGAAATTGGCTCTCCAGTGCACTTTGCTGGAACGCAGCTTTTAGTCAAATGAGAATCAAAGACTATTGAAAAGTTCCGATGAACAAATTTCCTATCTTCTGGCAAAGAGAAGACAGGAGCTCTTTCCCACAGGGGCAATTGTTGACAAGGTAGGAGGTCTTCCACTGGGTGGCCTGAGCAAGAAATGAGACTTCAGATCTCAATCTCTTTAAGGGGAAGGGGACAGGGTGGGGAGGAAATGGATAATTACACTGTCGGTATTACAACATTGAGGAGAAGACCCCTTTATTCTTTTTTTTTAACAAGATTTGGGGGGTGGAACATCCTCTTTCCATTTTTTAGTCTTAAATAGGAAAAAAAACCCATATGTTTTTCTTCTTTGTGCTTTATTTTTGGAAAAATCTGGAAAATCCCATCTATCTAACTCAGACACATGACTCCCATTAGCTTTAATGGGACAAAGGCATCAGTAGGTGCAGACCCCAGGCAGTGATTGGCCGTAAGCCCCATCAGCCCGCAGGCCTGTTTGCACATAGGATGGAGTGGCCCTGCCACACTCGGCACCCAGGGAGCCTTGTGGCGGCTGCCTCCGCGGTCCTGGTGGGGCTGGGGAGGAAACACAGGAGGGGAGGAAGTCCTTCATTTCCACTGGGGCCCTTCAGCTCCCCACCCAGGACCACAGAATAATGAATGACGGGCTCGCACTGATGGCTCCCGAGATGGTCCTAAGGGTAAAATACAGACTCCTCAGCCGGCATCTTCAAGCCCACCCTGCCGTCATCTGATGCATTTTCTGGTCTTCTCAGTTATCTGTTCCCATCCAGACAAGCAATCTCCCACCTCCATGACTTTGCACAGGGCGCTCTCCAGGTCTGGATCCCATGCCTTGGAGCATCCCCAGCTCCTTGCCAGTCGAGCTCAGGCCTCCGGATCCCCCCAGTTATTAGCATGCTGTCCTAGAAGTCAGGTTGTGTCCCTCTGTCTTTCCTTCTGTGCTCAGAGGGCAGGGGTTCTCGATTTTGTGCCTAGGACGGAGCCAGGCAGGCAGCCAGTGCCTGCAAACATCTGTCTCGGCCCTTCTGGCCCCAAATCCCGGGATTCCAGAGCTTTGGGCCGTTTCCTAAGTGCATGTTAGGGAAAACCTCGTATTTCTACCTGAACCACCTCCTAAACTTCCCTTGCAAAATCTGAGGAAGGTTTGAGCTATAGACTCGGCCTTTTGTTTTTTGTTTTTTTTAAAGGAGCCAGACCTGGTTGGGGGGCATTTATTGACTCTTTCCTCAGCAAATCACTTTCCCCTTCCGAGTCTCAGTTTCCTCATCTATACAATGGGGACAATATATTTGTACTAATGACTTTGGGGACTTGTTGGGCATAGACGTCATCATGGAGGCTGACTTGCTTTTGGGTGGATTGTGGCCGTCATGATGGTGGTGAAGGACAGGGCGGGCCCCTGGGATTTCCTTGATTGACAGGGAATTCTGTAGCTTACACTCTCAGAGCTTCCTTGGGCAGAGGTGGCAAACTCTGGGCCCCAGCTGGGTGAAAATCTCATTGGGAAATGTTTAATGAGAGAGGGAAAATACAATGCGCCATAGACATTGTTAGCTTGTGGTTGTCTAAGCAGGGATCTATTTGAGTGTGATGCCATTGGCCTGGAGCCCTGAAGAGTAGGGGAGCCGGAGTGTTTAGAAGCAGCATTGGAACCCAGTCCCCTCTACCCACCACGTCATGTCTACACTCCTTTCAGAGAGGAAGTTTAGTGACTCAACCCACAACGCACAGCTAGCAAATGCCGGATCATTTAACTTGAGGGCCTACTGTGTGCTTAACACCATTAAGATAATCTCGGTTAAGATTCCCTCATCTGTAAAACACGGAGCTCCTGGGCTTCTCTGCCTCCAGAACAGAAAACAACTTGAGAACATCCAAGCCCAAGAGAGGGACAGTTCAAGGTACAGTTGGGCTTTATCGCCGGAGCCCGGGCCAATTTCCCTTGCACAGAAAAGCTTCGGAGGAGACTTGATTGAGGTATTCAGAGCTTTGAAAGGCCTGGGGAAAGCACGAGCCCTTCTTTTTATCTCTCTCCAGAATGAGAAAACATGAATAGACATTCAGAGCAAAAGGAGAAGCCACACTGAGGATTCTCTCTTACTCTTTCTTTTTCTTTTTTCTTCTTTTTTTTTTCCAAATCAGAAAGCAAAACCTTTCCCCAGTACACGGGAGCCTTGAATGACTCACTGTCTGAGGAAGTGGGTCCAGACACAGAGTATTTCAGACTGAAGGTAGCAGCAGAAAGGGTCAGAAAGTGCCTTAGCCCCACAGCTACATGGCAGAGCTAGAAGGGACCACACAGGCCATCTCAGTTAGACATTGGAAAGCCGAGGTCCGTGTGGGGCAGGCGACCTGATTTGTCCAGGGCTGTACTAGTGAGGAAGAAACAGTCAGAACTGGAACTCAGGTCCTGTTTAGGACGCTTCCACTGGGCCACACTTCCTCCTCTTGCCTGCCACAGCTTGCTAAGGTGTCCATGATAAAGCCGGGCCTTCTCTGCAGCAGGGTAACCCCCAAACCTCCCTAATGGAAACACTAGCTCACGCATCTCTCGTTCCCATGGAAATCAGTTGCCAAGTTCTGTTGTTTCTCTTTCTAGCTTTTGTTCTGAAGTTCTGACAATTCTATCTTTGTAGCATCTCTCCAATATGCCCCTTTATCTCTTCTGATGCTTTCCACCATCCTGGTCCATCACCCTCCAACATCCTGGTGCAACCCCTTCCCCCATCCTGGTTCATCCCCTTTCCCCATCCTGGTGCATCCTGCATCCCCTTCCCCATCCTGGTGCAT
>JAJPUD010001985.1:96661-115824 GCA_023553655.1 Myrmecobius fasciatus
CTCTCTCCAGCACTCTCCTCCTCTTCCTATCTCTCGTGTCTCCTTGTAGTGTAGAAGATACTCCAATGCTTCAGAACCCATTCCAGAGAATCCCCAATTCTAGCAGGTCCCAGAGAAATGGAAAGACTTTGGGTACAGGCCCAGAAATGGCCCAGCTGAGCCCTGAGAAGGTCACCAAGGGTACTCCCTAGAGGTTCTTGGCCATAGCTTCTCTCAAAGACCATCAACCAACTTGGGAGAGGGGCTGCCACCTTCAGTGCGGGGCCTGAAGAAGTCCCAGATCTCCCTTGGGGGGAGGGTTCTGGGTCGGTGCTGAGTTAGAAACGGGAGATTTCTCCCTTGCTTCCAGAATCCCATTTTGTGATTTTTGGGGATCATGGCTGCCTTTTGGCAGGAAAACTGAGAAAGAGTTGAGGGCAGTACAATGGAGGGAAGTGGTTTGCTCATCCCATGCCTCATGCTGTGGTCCAGCAGCTCATGGGGAAAGTTTTGCAGCACTCTGCCCTGCTCTATACACAAAGCTGCCTCTGGGTTTACAGTCTTATCCTGCACACATCAGCCAGTCAGTAAGCACTAATTAAGCACCTACTACATACCAAGTACTACGGTTACAAAAGGAGGTAAGACAGGGACATGAGATGAGACCCTCAGCAAGTTAAGGTGAGCCGGCCAATGTAAGATAAGTCACTCTGTTCAGGAAATGCCAAGGGACTGCTGACCGTGACCAGAGGAGCAGTTGGGGAGATGGGGAAGGGTCTTTTGGTTCTGTAGCCCTCCACCTTGCGCTGTGGCTGCCCTCCCTTCTGGGGAATGGGAAGACAAGGAAGGCAGAGCTGGTGCTGCCCCTCACCCATCTTGGGGCAGCTTCTGGGCAGGGTGGGACTGGGCCTACATAGGGACCTTCCACTATAAAAACTCCCTCCTCTGTGGTGGATTTGCAACTCACCTGTGACCTAAGTCCTTGGAGGCAAAGTGGCTTTGGGGTTCCCAAAGCCAGGGAACTGAGGCAGGGCTGCGTCCTGTGGAGAGAGTGAAGCCTTTGGTGAGAGGGCCTGGGTTCAAACTCTGACTCTGCTACTTCCTGAATTGTCTTGGGTTTCAGTTCCCTCTCTAGGTGACCCCAAAGCTCCATGCAGCCCCTTCCCTCTCTGAGGAAAGCCCCTTCATTCTGCTACCCTCCCTCTGCTCAGGTCTGTGGTTGGGGGCTGTATCTGTGTGGTTGGTCCCAGGCAGGTTCTGAGGAGTTCAGGTGAGCGTTGGGGCTCTCACAGTCAGAGCTGCGGGGCTGGCAGAGAGCGGGTGAGCCGCTGGCATGGGGCAGGGCCTGAACGTGGCTCTTTCTGGCTCGGGGCCACTTCTCTCCGCCACCTGCCCCTCTTTGGGCGCCCACTGGCGGGCCTGGTCCTGACTGTGGATGAATGGTTCATTTGCCCTCCTCCTTCCCCGCCCCAGAGCCTCACTTGGGGGGATGCCCCCAGTTGTTGAACTTTCTCATGAAGGACGCCGGCCTCCATCCCCTAGCATCCTTAGCCCTCGTGCAGGGGAGAATCGTTCCGATTAAGCCGACAAAGTCGGCGACTACTTGGGGACACCCCGAGGGAGGGAGCCATCAGCCGGTTCCCCTTGTCTGTGCTCTGCCATTAGAGCAGCAAAGAGAAGGACATTAATACGCTGGCCCCCACGCTCAAAGTGGAGTAATGGTGGGGGGGTGTTGTAGGAGGAGACACAGAACAGAGCAATGCCTTGGCGGAGAGGCCGAAGAGCATTTGCAAAGCAGAGATGGTGGGGGGGGGCAGCAGAAGGGTCTCATTAGCCCGCCCTGGAGTGGAGCCTAATGGGGGAGCCCTGGGACTCAGGGTAGTGCAGAAGGGCTCTGATTAGGCCACAGCCTTCTGCCTGACAAGACCCATTAAGGAGCCGCTGGCGTCCTGGGCCTAATGGCGCTCAGGCCTTGGGCAGCGCCTCCTGGGGTGCCCTAATGGATCTGGGCCTTTCTCTTTTAGGGGATTATCGATGCTGTGACCTGGTTGTGAAGCTCAAAGATTGTCGGAGCCCCAGCAAAGAAAGAGGGATGGCCCCGGCATCTCCCCCGGCCCCCCCCAGAGCCCATGCACCCGGAGAAGCCGGGCCCACCCTCGGAGCAGGACACCCGCCTGGACCCCGAGATCACAGTCTTGCCTACCCACTCCCTGACGCTGAGGGTAAAGCCTGCCACCCTGCGGACTCTGGGGAGGGGTTTCCTGGGAAGTCACAGGGACCTCAGGGGACATTTTAGCTCCCTCCCAGACTCCTCCTCTCTGTCCTCCCGGGATGAGCTCATACCTCTGGTATCCAGTGATGTGGGGGAGGGGAGGCTTAGAGTAGCCTTCTGTCCCTGAAACTTGCCATGCCAGGTGGGGCTGCCCCTGAGGTGACCACCAAGAAAGAGCCTTGGCTTGGCAAGTGGAGGACCAGTCCCCCATCTATTGCCCTTCCCTGGGTCCCCGTGACATGAGGGTGTTCACCCTAATGGTCACCAGCTTTCTGACCTCTGACACTGATGATGGAACTGACCATGGGCCACGAGTTAATTTTAAGCCCTTCCTCTCATTTTATTTTAAAGAAAAACTTAGACAAAGAGGGGAAACAGTTTGTTTTGAGGCCCCTGCTGAGTAGGTGGGAGAGCTGGGATTTGGCCCTCAGCTGGGCCATCACCTCCTCTTGTCTCTTGGAGCAGCACGTGGGTCTCCCCTTGAAGAGATGAGGTCATTCTGCCCCCCACACCCCCATACCTGACGCTAGGTCTCAGCCTCCTTCCTTAGGCCTCTTCCACCCACCTTCCCCCCATCCCTCTCTGTCCCCCAGAACTGAGGACCACCCAGGTTTCCCCCACCGAGGAGGATAAATGTGCTTGAAATTAGTGGGAGCTGGCCCTCTCCCTGCCGGCTCAGGTGCGAGTCCCCATGAGAGCCCCCGACCTCCCGGGCTGCCCCGGCGGCCTGCACTGCCCACCATGGCCAAGTCTCAAACCACGCGGCCTCTCTAGACCTCTCCTAGCCTTTTCCCACAACCAATGCTCTCTCTGTTGCCCTCAGGAAGCTCTGGAGGCCCACAAACCTCAGTTTATCTCTCGTTCGCAAGAACGGCTGCGAAAACTGGAGAGCATGACCCAACAGAGGAAAGCCCAGCGAGGAGAGAGCCCCCGGAAGAAGCCCAGCACACTGCCCCTCCGCACAGCCAAGAAGAAGCAATACACCATCCCCCATCCTCTCAGCGGTGAGTCCTCCCTGCCCTGGCTGGGCGGCCCTCAGCCTGGGAACTCCCCCCGGAGCCCAGGGGCCAGCCCGGACACTCCCGTGGCAAGAGAAGAGATCTCCCATTTCTGTCTGTGGGAATGTCAGGTCCAGCTGCCGAGGCCCTCCTACCCTTATGGATGGGGCCTGGTCCGGCTGCTGAGGCCCTCCTGCCCCTGTGGCCGTCCACACAGCAATGAGACATCAGGCAGGGACTCTGGGGGGAAGGGTATCACACACTTGTGGCCCAGTAGTGGAGTTACAGTCTGTCCTCCGGACTACTTTGAGGAGGGCAGCTGATTTCTGTTAACTGCCCAAGAGGGACCAAGCAAAGAGGGGCTCCGTAGATCCTCACGTCCCCAACAGCATGGCTATCTGGGAAGTGCCTCGCCTTCCCTCTGTTGTACTGGGAAATCTGGACGGAGGGAGTAATAATCGATTAAAAAAATACTGTTAATGGTCCAACATCAACCAGGTAGGAGGTTTCCAGGGGAATACCCCTGGGATCTGGGACCCCAAGCTTCTGTGCTGCTTCCTGTTTTTATGTTAAAAATAAGTAATACTGGATCAAAACAAGGTTTGCACATCATCAGAGGAGGTGACAAAG
The DNA here is from genome assembly GCA_023553655.1 of Myrmecobius fasciatus. NCBI lineage: Eukaryota > Metazoa > Chordata > Mammalia > Dasyuromorphia > Myrmecobiidae > Myrmecobius > Myrmecobius fasciatus. The sequence goes on from JAJPUD010001985.1 coordinate 100,541, forward strand.
CTGGGAGCAATACAAACACCCTGGATGACACTCAGAACCTCAGCAGATCACAAAACATGTGAGCGTGGGGCTGAATCTAATGCTGAAATTCAGGAGGTGAAAAGTCCCCTCAGAAGTCTGGGGTGGATGAGGCGTTTGTCTGAGAAAGCTCTCAGAATTGGAACAATCTTCATTGGATCAGAAACTCCTTGGGAGCAGGGATCAACTTTTGCCTTTCTTTGGATATGCCTGGCACACAGTAGGTGCTTAATAAATGTTTATTGACTGGCTACCTGAATGTGACTTCAGGTATTATGGAGAAGTGTGGTTTCTAGGAATATGTGACAGCCCTGCTGTTCAGACTATAGACTTCAATTCTTGACCCCAGGGGTCAGGGCAGCTAAAGGTCAGCTGAAATTGGGCCTCTAGGATGGTCAAGAGTCCATCCCTGTGCTGTGTGAGGCTCAGTTGGAAAAGTTGTGCATGTTTAACCCAGAGAACACTCAGGGAGGAGGAAAAGAGAGCTGCCTCCAAATATTTAAAGGACGGAGACAAAGAAGTCATATTGAGAGTGCCCAATGGAAGAGAAATGAGCCAGGCTGGCTCTGCCCAACCATGCACCCTGCATTCCTGCCCGACCGGCCCACTTCTTCCTGCTTCCCCATACAGGAAGTCCCACTTCCCAGGTCTTTCATCTCTACTTTTAGAATTCTTTCTTCCCTTTGAGGTTCAAACCAAACACTACCTTGTACACAAAGCTTTTCTGAGCCAGTTCCTAGGATCATAGGACGGTATCCCAGAGGCCATGGAGTCCATGCTATTTTGCAGATGAAGGCTGAAAGAGATGAACTGACCAGATTGCAGCTAGATGATGTCATAGCACGGAGTGCTAAGACTGAGTTAAATCCAGCCAAATTGCTCTCTAGAATGGTTGGATCAGTTCACAACTCCACCAATAATGCATTAGTGTCCCAGTTTTCTCCCATCCCCTCCAACATTCCTGATTTTGAATCTTGTCTCAGATGTCAACTGTATGACTGGGACAATCACTCTTCCTCTCACAGCTTGAGGTTGGAAGTAGGAAGCAGTTGTAGAGTTTATCCCATCCCTGCCCTTTATTTTGTGGGGATGGAAACAATCACAGAGGAGGGGAAAAGCCCTGCTAGGAGTATACAGGTTACAGTGGAGTCGGAATTCGAACTCAGTTCTTAGTAAATGGCGATTCCTGGGTTTCATGTTGACCTTCCACGGATGTGATTTGTGCTCTGGACTCCCTGAATGCATTTGATCACGAGTCACAGCGCATCAAAAGGTCCATCTTTTGAATGACAAGCTGTATGAGTCCAGGTAAGTCACTTGGGCATCAGATGAAACAGGTCCCTGAGCTGGTGAATGAATGACTTTCAGAACAAAGCAAAGGCACTTTTTAACCAAGCTTTTCTTCCCCTGTAGCAAAGCTCTCTTTAACACAATTAGATTTAGAAGTCACAACAGGTACTTTCCCCACCCCCTAATTGGATTGCCCTTAAAAATATCATGAAACTTTTTATTATAAACTCAGTGACCAATAAAAATAAACTTTCACATAAACACAATACAAATTAAGTCATGCATGAAATTATAAGCTTCCAGTTATTCACATTTTTAAATCTTGTCTTTTAACCTTAAGCAAAAGCATCTTGTGGGCGTCCGTCTCCTTTCTTAACCTCATTTTTTGGTGTATGATTTTTCTCATCCAATCATTAAGTACCTACTGTGTCCTAAGAACTGTAGTAGCTTCTGGAAGCCCAAAGATGAGATGAGAAGTGTTCCCTGCCTTCAAGGAGATTCTACATTGGGGATGAGTAGAACATGCAGTGTGGGCAGATTTATGCGTCTGGGCAGATTTATGCGTCTGCGATCACTGGAGAGAGAACACCATGGAGGGAAAGCTTGGGGTAGCTGGTGGTGCAGTGGGGAGTGAGGAAGACCCGAGTTCCAGTCCAGCCTCAGACCTTGAGGTCTGTCTGTGTGACTTTGGGCCATCATTTCACTCTATCTGCCTCAGTTTCTTCATTTGTAAAATGAAATGGCAAACCACACTGGTATCTCTGACAAGAAAACGCCATAGAGAATCTTGAAGAATTGGACTTTTCTTCCATGGGCATTGAATCTGATCATTTTTAAACCTCTTTGCAAATTAGAAAGAGGTAAAATGGTGCTTCAAGGTTGTTTTAATTTATATTTATCTGATGAGTTTGAACAGTTTTGCAAGTGGTTGTGGACAATCTGTGTATCTTCCTTCAAGAACTGGCTTTCCTAAGTGATTTTGGGGTGTCATTTTCTATAGAGATATCTCCCGAGCTTCTTTTGCTTTTTATATTTTGTTTGTGTGCCCGTGTGCTGGTCTCAGGAATATTAGATGGAAAACCAAGCTACGTCCCAAACATCCATTTTCTTTCCTAGACTTGCAGGACTGTCCAAAGAGATATGAACTCTGAAGGGGATGTCTTTTGGGGCTGGCAGCAACATGAAGAAATCTGAGGGGGGATCTCCGGGGGATTTTCATGATCGAAGATTTTCCAATCTGGTGCAGGATACACCTTGATGGAGCGGCTCAGAGACCTGCCTCCCTTTCCAAGAGTGGGGGGCATATTTTTTTTGACATCTGTTAGGATGGGATGCCCCAGTCTTGGGTCGTGGAAAAAGAAGCCTAAAAAAAGAAAGCTCAGTCATGTTTGCTCTGGAATATGCTGAGCAGATGTCACAGGCTGAAATCATAGCAAAGGCGGGGTGATGAGGACAGGATGGCTTCACCCCAACAAATCAGCTGAAAGGCACAACTGAGGCAACTGAAGGACAAACACCCTTGGTCGGAGCTCTGCAAAGAAGGGACGTTGCCTTGGAAATACAAGTGCTCGGGCTCTTGGCCCCTGGACGCCAGTTTATCTATGATCTAAAGGTCCACAGGGCAAATGTGTCTCAAGAACTAGTTTTTCCACTTTGATCTCCCTGTAGAGTCAGTGATTTGTACTTCTGTCACACTATCAGACTGTAGGCTCATCATTGGCAAAAGCTGTCTTATTTCATCTTTTACTGGTGAAAAATCATGGTTGTGAAAGCGCTGAATCTCCTGTGGGAGAATATAAAATGTGTTCATCAGTTCTCAGCCTGCCACCCCTGCATGTCCCCGCTCAAATGCAACGTTCTGCCTTGTATTCATTCCTTTTCTCTTTTCCTCTCAGTTTATAAAGGATTTTGCTCATGCAACTTATGTGCAAATTCTGTACCATGGGAAATTCTATTTCTTGTCCTGTACTGGAAGTGACCATGAGTTCCCCTTGCAAGCGTTCCAGTTCACAAGGCTTTAGAACAAAGAACAATTGACAGTAAAGGACATAGAAATGATTCACAAATAAGTCAGCTCACCTCTAAATAGACAACCATCCCTCCAAAAGTTAGTTTTTCCTTAGGTGGGACTTCAGCCATCTACACTTTGTGCCATATTGCTTATTTGTGAGTTATAATTGCTGCTCTTTTCTAGCAGCTAGTTCTAGGTTTCAGTTCTTTAATCAGTTGGAAGTACAGACACACTAGAACTCAAGGTAACTATTTCAATTCTTTCTCACCTCCAGGGCCAAAATGTGCTTACTCTATTGAAACCCTTTACTCAGCAATTACAGTTCCACCTTCCTCATGTAGAGTTTCTTCAACCAATCTGGGAATACCTCTTTCTTGGATAAATCCCATGGATTTCTGTTTCCCTTTCCTGGTACCCTCATTGTGAATCTGTCTTATCTCTTCTGCTCCCTCAGTACCTGAGCTATGTCTACCGGACTTATTAGCACCATCTTGTTTGGGGTTCAGAGAGGCACCCCACTTTCTTTCCATATATATTTCCATCTCCCTTTGGAATAGATGGGTCTGATTATACAAAACAGAACAAAATATGTTTTTGATAGAAATTAAGTTTATATCAATACTTTCATGCTATAATCTCAGATGTATTATAATAAAATGAGTCACATAAATTTTTTGGTTTCCCAGTGCATATCAAAATATGTTTTTTCAAAGATCTTCAAGAGGGAGGGGTGAGTAGGGGAGCCAGCATCTTCCCTCTCCTCACATTGGCACCTGTGACACATAGAGGGAAAGGCTCAGCTGTTCTTCTCTAGACTCCCTCTAATTCTTCCCAAAATGGGATAAAGGCTCAGCTGTTCTTCTCTGGACTCCCTCTAATTCTTCCCAAAATGGGGAAAGGCTCAGCTGTTCTTCTCTGGACTCCCTCTAATTTTTCCTAAAATGTGGCACCTAGAACAGAACTCAATTCTCTAGATGGGAGAGTTTTATGGCTGCATACTGAGACCTCCAAGAATTTAGGTCATTAGATTTTAAGAGTTTTGAGAAGATTCCCATTTTACCATAAGCTCTAACAAGATTCAAGTTTTATTCCTTTCAGAAGTGGCCCTAGGGATTTCCATATAACGCATCCCTGATTGAATTTTTTTGCTTCTTTCTTATCTTACTGTGAAGACACTGTCATTAATATTTATTAGTACTGAGGGTGACAATGTACATTTTAACCTCCTCAGTGAATCAGAATCTTTTCAGTAGAAAAGTGAGCTCGCTCTATGTAGCTGCATATGGTCAGCCATCTTTCATGGAATTTTTGGTAGTTTCTAATGCCAGACTTTTGTACTTAGATGGATTTATGACCTCCTCAATGTGAGCACACCTTCACCAGTGGAGGTTGGAGTAATTCTATGGTTTTTTCCCCTAAGAAATTCTTGTCCATGTACACCTGGGAATATTCCAAATAGAATCTATCCTCCAATATCCTGGAGTTTTTAATATCCCAAAAATGTCAGGCCATTGTTTAGATTCCTTTATTATCCCTTCATCATGCTACTGATTAGTTCACTTCCTTTTCCACTCATACAAGTGCTTAGTCATTTGCTTTATATCACTATTTATATACTAGGAGTCACAAAAGCCAAAAATCTCAGAGATGGAAGTAAAGTCAGAGACAGTCAGTTCAGTCCAACCCATGCCTGGACAAGAATCTACTCTAAAACTGATCTCTAAAATGACCTTTCAGTTTCTGGATGAAGAATATTAAATCAGGGAGATGTCAAGTGCCACTATATCCCAGACCACTTTAAGTTTTTGTTTTTTTCTACTTGAGATTTTTTGGGTTTTTTTCTGTATTCTAAATTCTCTCTCTCTCCATTACTAAGAAAGCAAGAAAGAGGAAACTAATTATAAATATTGTCATACAAAACAAATTTCCTCATTAACCATGTATAAGAAAGAAAAAAAAGGAAGGGAAAAAGAAGGGAGGAAGGAAAGAAGAAAAGAAGGAAAGAATTAAAGAAGGAAAGAGGAAAGAAGGAACGGATGGAGGAAAGAAGAGAGGGAGGGAAAGGGATGGAGGAAAGAAGAGTGGGAGGGAAAGGGAGGGAGGAAAGAAGGAAGGAAGGGGGAAAGAAAGGGAGAGAGGAAGGAAGGAATAAAAGAAAGAAAGGGAAGGAAGGAAGGAAGGAAGGAAGGAAGGAAGGAAGGAAGGAAGGAAGGAAGGAAGCAAGGAAGGAAGGAAGGAAGGAAGGAAGGAAGGAAGGAAGGAAGGAAGGAAGGAAGGAAGGAAGGAAGGAGGAAAAATATATTTTAAGGTGTACTCTTAAATCCATCAATTCTCTATTTGGAAATGGATAGCATTTTTCATTGTGAGTTCTTTGTATCTGTGGTTGGTCATTGTGTTGCTCACAGTTCTTAAGTCTTTCCAAGTTATTTTTATAATATTTCCATTTTTATATAAATTTTTCTCCTGCTCATTTCACTCTGCATCAATTCACACAAATCTTGTTTTTTCTGAAACTATACCCTTGATCATTCTTACAGTACAATAGTATTCCATCACATTCATATACCACAGCATGCTCAGCCATTCCCCAACTGATGGGCATCCTCTTAATTTCCAACTGTTTGCTACCACAAAAAAAGAGTTGATTTAAATATTTTTGCATCTATGTATCCTTTTCCTCACTCTATATTTTTCAGAATCTCTTTGGATATGATTTTAGTAGCAATAATACTGGGTCATAGGATATATACAATTTAAGTGCTCTGGGAGCATAATACTAAGTTGTTTTCCTGAATGGTTTGGACTGGTTCACAGTTCCACCAACACTAGTTAATGTACCCGTTTTCCATATCCCTTCCAGCATTTGTCAATTTCCTTTTTTGTCATCTTAACCGATATGATGGATATAAAAGCGCTATCTTATAGTTGTTTTATTTTAAATTTCTCAATTATTTGTGACTTAAGAGAATTTTTTATGTGGCTATTGATAATTTTGATTTCTTCCTCTGAAAATTGCCTATTCATATAATTTAACCATTTATCAGTTGGAGAATGTTTCTTATTTTTATAAATCCAACTCAGTTCCTGTATATTTGAGAAATGAAAACCTTTATTAGAGAATCTTATTGCAAAAAATTTCCCCAGTTTCCTGATTTCCTTCTAATTTTAGCTGATTTTCCTGATTTCCCCCTTCTTACATGTGCTTAGTCATTTGTTTTATGTCACTAATTACATACTGAAAGTCACAAAAGTAAAAAATCTCATAGATGGAAGGAAATTTGTTTTGTTTATGCAAAAACTTTTTAATTTTATGTAATCAAAATTAGTTATCTTACCTCTTGTGAACCTATCTCTTATTTGGCCATGAGCCCCTTCTCCACAGAACTGACAAGAAATTATTCCCTATTCCATTAAGTTCCTTATGAATACCACCCTTTTTGTCTAAATCATATACCCATTTTGAGCTTATTTTGGTATGTGGCATGAATATTGGTCTATTTCTAGTTTCTGCCACACTACTTACCAGTTTTTTGAAAAGTTTTTATAAAAAAGCTAGGATCTTTGGATTTATCAAATACTATGTTATTGGGGCAGAGCCAAGATGGCAGGGAGGAGATAATATCTTTTTCTGCGCTCTCCCCATGACCCTCAAACTAACAGCAAATCCAGGCTCTGAACTAGTTTTGAGTGACAGAACCCATGAAAATTGGGAGTGTAACAAATTGCCATCAGAAGATAATTTTGAAGATCTCCAGAAAAGATCTGTTTCAATTGGACATAGAGGGAAGTGGGGCCAAGCACAGAGAGGTGTGAGAATCTACCGGGAGGAATTTACAGTAGTGTTGGCTACTTTGTCCTAGTTGCAAGCCAGTAGATCAGCAGACTAGTAATCAGATATCTAATACAAAACAAAATAATGAACCCCTAAAAACCAGAATTTTATGGGACCTGGCCACACCCACCCAGCATCAGAAGTTAATCAGCACTGATCCAGTAGTCACTGCTGCTTGTAGAGGAAGCTTGGACAATCTCTCCCTTGCTCTAAAAAGCAGACCTCAACTTAAAAAAAAATGAGCAAAAAAGAACTCTGACCATAGTTTATATGGTGAAAGAGAAGAAAAGATTTTAAACCCTGAGGCCACTAAAAGCAGATCATCTCCAGATGAAGCCCCAAAGAGTGATATAAATTGGTCCCCATCTCACAAGGCTCTATTGGAAGAAATTAAAAAGTATATTAAAAGAGAGCTAGAAGAAAAATGAGAACTTTTTACAAGAGGGTTTGGAAAAGGAAATAGAAATTATCTGAATAAAATGCCTTACAAAATAGATCTAGTGAAATGGAAAAAGCATATAACTCCTTACAAAATAGATATGGCAAAATGGAAAAAGAAAACAACTCCCTGAAAAACAGAATTTGTGAAATGGAAAAAGAAAATAACTCCTTAAAAATAGAATTTGTAAAATGGAAAAAATCCATAGAACAAAATAACTCATTTAAAAATTCAATTGGCCAAATATAAAAAGAACTTAAAAAGGCAACTGAAGAAAATAATTCACTAAAAATCAGAACTGAACAAAGGGATATGAATGACTTAATGAGACATCAATAATCAAGCAAAAAAGAAAAGAAAAGAAAAGAAAAAATAGAAGAAAATGTAAAATACCTATTTGGAAAAACAACTGACCTGTAAAATAGATGTAAGAGAGACATATATTGGGCTTCCTGAAAACCATGGTGAAAAAAGAGCCTAGACATTATCTTTCAGGAAATCATCAAGGAAAACTGTTCTAATGCCCTAGAATCAGAACAAATACCACGTAACTATGTTCATTTGTTTGTATGTATTATGTACCAACTTACCAACCTTTCTATTTATGACTCAATACCAAATTATTTTGATGACTAAATTTGTAGTATAGCTTGATATCTGGTATTTTAGGCCCCTTTTCTTCCTGTTTTTTTTTTTTTTATTGATTTCCTTGATATTCTTGACCTTTTATTCCTCCAGATGAAATTTTTTCCTATATTTTTTCCCACAAAGTGATTACTTGGTCATTTGAGCATAATAAATTAATTTAGGTAGAGTTATCCTTTTAAAAATATTGGCTCAGTCAAATCACAAGTAATTAACATTTCTCTAATTATTCAGATCTGTATTTGTGTAGAAATGTTTTGTAATTGTTCATGATTCCTTATGTATCTTGCCAGGTAGAATCCCAAGTATCTTATGTTAGCTATAGTTATTTTAAATGGAATTATTCCTTCTATTTCTTTCTACTGGATTTTGCTGGTATTATATATAAATCCTGATGATTTGTATGGGTTTATTTTATAGCATAATACTTTCCTGAAGTCAATTTTTTTAGTTAGTTATCCAGGGTGCTCTAACTATATCATCATATCATCTGCAAAAGTGATACTTTTGTTTCCTCATTGACTGTTTATTTCTTCAATTTCTTTTTCTTATCTTTTTTTGAGAGACAACTGGGTTTAAGTGACTTGCCCAAGGTCATACAGCTAGTAGTACATGTTAAATGTCAGAACAAATTTGAACTCCAGAACTGGTGGTCTATCCGCTATGCCATCAGCTCTTATTTCTAGAGCTAACCATTTGTAATATAATTTTGAATAGTGGTTATAACATCCCATCTTTGCTTCACCCTGATCTTATTGGAAAGACTTCAACTTTATCCTCATTACAGATGAGGTTTGTTTTCAGTTTTAGATAGATCCTACTTTTCATTTTAGGGAAAACGCCATCTTGTGCTCTCTAGTGTTTTTAATAGAAATGGGCCTTATATTTTGTTAGAAGTGTTTTTTGCATCTATTGAAATAATCATATGGTGGTGGTTGTTTTTGTTATTGATGTGGTCAATTAAGCTTAGAATTTTCATAATATTAAACCAATGCTACATTCCTGGAATAAATCCAGCTTGGTCATAATGTATGATGTTTGTGATATATTGCTGTAATCTTCTTGCTCACATTTTATTTACAATTTTTGCCTTAATATTCATTAGGGAAATTGGTCCATAGTATTCTTTCTTTGTTTTGATTCTCTCAAGTTTGGGTATCAAAGCCACATTTGTGATATAGAAGAGATTTGTTAGGACTCCTCTATATCTATCCAGGACTTCTTTTACTTGTGATGACTCTGCTCTGGGACCCAGAACTGAATAATGAGTGACAACTGCCATGTGGCACTTATTCCTGCTCCCAGCACTGGCTCAGAGGTCCACTGGGAATTCTTTATGCTCTGTTGCTTCCTATATTGATGCTCATTCTCAGTCTCCCTACCATCCCTGTGTGCTATAATGCTCCCCTCAGATGCCACTATACTATGCTTCTGTCTAGCCTTCACCCCAGTGTCTGCAGATCTGTCTCTCTGTCTCTGTCTCTCTCTCTTTTTTTTCTCTCTCTCTCTCTGTCTCTCTGTCTGTCTCTCTCTCTTCCCCTTTCTTTCTACCTCTCTTTCCTTAAACTACTCTGGGTTGGGAAAACAACTTATATAACTTTTTCTGGATGTTTTTGATCAGAATTTGGTCTGGGCCATTTCTAGGAGATGCATTGGGTGAGCAAGGCAAAAATACTTACTCCCTCCATGACATCTTGACTCATCTTACCCACTGAAGTTTTTCCTGACATCAAACCTAAATGTACCAATATAGAACTTCTTCCCACTCACTTTCTGAGGCCAAATAGAACACAGCTAGTTGTTCTTCCACTGACAACTTTCATGTCCCTGAGTCATTTTTTCCCAAACCCAACATGTCTGCTTCCTTCCATCAATCTGCCTACAACTTAGACTCAGTTCCCTTCAGCATCTTGATTGGTCTCCTCTGGACCATCTCCAGAATCAGCCTCTTTTCTGCAAGTCATCCTTGGTTATTGATCAGAGTCTATTTACACTTATTCACGTTTCTTTCTATTGATCATTGGGTGACTTGTAATTGTGCTGATTCTTGGCCCACAACTTTCCCTGTGAGAAGACTAGTGTTAAAGAAATAAGCTTTGAGGGCTGAGAATTTGTTCACATTCATGAAAGCCCTCTGTAGTTTCTCAAATATAATCCAGCCTAGATTGCTCTTGCTGATCAATTCTAAACCTAGCCTATTGTCCACGTGCACACAGCATGAGTATGCAATGCATTGATGGATAGACACAATGGGCTCTCTGCCCAGCTGCATCTCACAGTCTGGCCAACTCCACTCTCTTATCCAATTCCTTCTCCTCCATTATCCTTGTAGATGTTCTTGACTGGCTAGGGACACTTTTAATCATGGTCCAGGGGATGTTTAAAGATATCCAGTGTCATCTATAGATAAAGAGATCTTTTTTCTTTTGGGGACTTTATATAGGGAAAAGCACTAGTGAAGATCTTCAGTGACTTTAAACCCTTCCCTATGACATCAATAATTAATTTAATCCAATTCAATTTAACATATATTATAAAGTCCCTTTGTGTTAGGAGCCAAAGCTACTTAGAAATGCCAGTGAATCCATGATTGCACTGATCTCAGTGGTCATCCGTACATATCACAGCCCATCCACACATTCTTTCCAGTGTGATTCTCTTATATGTGTTTTAACAGTTTGAAATTCTCCAAAGACAATCTACTTGATCCATTGCACACTGGTTTACTTATTTACTCTTTTTAGATACCAGTACAACAGTCTTGTTCAATGATGAAGATAGATTGGGGTAGGAATTCCAGCAGGATGGTTCTTTCACATCATGGCTTGTCTTTGTTTATAGTTTCAATGATCAGTTTTTGTAGATGATTTAAATAAACTTAATTTCACATAACTCTTTTTGTAGGTTTACATCTCTCTCCTCTACTTGTACTTTTAAATGAGACATTATTACTTGTAATATTTCTTCTTCCAATTCCTCTTCTTCTCCTCTTCCCTCTTCCTTCTTAACATTTTGCAAATGAACTCATACTCTAAAACAGTAGTATTATTGGCTTCTCCATTTTTATAAAGCTTTTTTATTTTCAAAGCATACATAGATAAATTGACAACATTGGCCCTTTCATAGCCTTGTGTTTCAGATTTTCCCCTTCTTCCCCTCACTCCTACCCCTAGATGGCAAGCAATTCAATATATGTTAATTGGCTTCTCTATTTGATGAAAAAATAGATTATTGTTGGTTTTGTGGGTTCTTTGGGTGTCCTGGTGTTGGTGTTGGTAAGTATTTTAAGTTGATCAATTCTCTCTAAGGAGAGACAACCTGTTGTAGAGGGTAGAAGACCAGCATGGCTTTGGAGTCAGAAAAATTTAGATTCAAGCCTTGCTATTGTACAATAGTGAATGGAGTTTCTATGATAGAAGTTCCCTAAAGTAAAGATTGCATCTGAAAAACAGTGACAGTAGCAGCCTACATCTTTAGTTATATCCATTTCCCATTTTTTGCTAAGTCAAGAGTTTGTTCAAATAGGTTGGTTTGGAGCTGTTGTAATTGGTATCAGTGATTTTTTCCCCTAACCTTCATCCTTCTATCTCGGTGTTGATTTTATCTGTTACTCTGACCGATTGTCATTCTACCTCCACATAGCTACCTATGTCTGAAATATCTGGCCATTTCCCATCTATTTAGACACAGTTTATTTCATTTTGTGTGATACCATTCGATATTGATCAGGTCCAGAAGCCCTGATTCTTGGAATAAGCCCTCATAAAGACTTCTGAGAAATGAACAAATCCCCTACAGAACCATGTAATCTCAGAATCAGATTGGATCTCAGAGCTATCTCATTGTCCAGTATATCACTGATGAGGGTGGGGAGGGATTGGGAAGATCCAATAACTGTCTTCATTATGTGAAGGAAAATGAATGGGACTTGTTTTATTTGGCCTCAGACTGGTCAAAGGTCATTGTGGCAAATTTAGGTTTGATCAGGAAAATGTGTTCAACAAAGTTATCCCAAAGCAGGGTGGGCTGGTTGCCTTGGAAAGGAGAAAGCTGAAAATCCAAGTGGGGGGGGGGAGGAATCCAGAAATGGTTTTCACTATGTGGCCACTGAGATACCTCCTGAGGCTGAAATTCTCTGCCTTTGCATTTATCCTGATTAATTTTCACCTTATTAGATTCTGCCCAACGTTCTAGCCTGTCAAACTATATTTTCCAACATATTTTTCACCGTTCTCCCCTGTGACCACTGTTGCATTGAAGTCACTGAGAAGCAAGGTATATGTTTACTTAGTTACTCTCTGCAACACATCTTAGTGCATAAACTCTAATTATCTTCATCGCAGTCTGTTTACTTATGTTCTTCACAAACCCTGCAAGGTGAGTCACCCTGTATCTTATAAAATGATGGTTCTTGTTGCAATGTAGAATAAAACCAACACCTCCACTTGCTTTATTTAAGTCCATGTAAAAAAATCCATAAGCTACCTTTTCCTCCTCTTCAAAGGAATTATTTCTTTTTATTTCTTCATAATTTTATTTTATTTCTCTTGCCTCTGAAATGACTTTTCTTACAGAATTTTTATTTGTGGAAATCCACCTACCATAAGAATCTGTGGGGCAGCTAGGTGGCACAGTGGGTAGAGCACCAGCCCTGAAGTCAGGAGGACCTGAGTTCAAATCTGGTCTCAGACACTTAACATTCCCTAGCTGTATGACCTTGGACAAGTCACTTACCCTCAATTGCCTCAGCAAAAAAAAAAATAAAAAAAAAAAAGAATCTGCTCTTCCAAAACTTTGGGTGTATATTCTGAGTCAGAATTTATTTTCTTACCATGTTGCTATTTAAAATGAACTACATTATATTTTAAGTTCTCTCCTGAATTGTATTACAAAAAAGTAATTGAGGGCAGCAATTTATTGTATAATAATAATCCCATAAACAGTATAGTTTATACATTAAATTCTCAAGGACATTTTAAGGCTTGTAGGATGAGGACTTGTATGTCACTCCATGAAAGATAGTGAGTTTCTATTACGGAGGTCAGGTATGCATCAGGTATTAAATATTTACATCCTGCAATGACAGTATTGTCCAATTTCTACTGTTTTTTTTTTTTAACACAATCTCCATTGGCCCACTAAATTCTATATCCTTAAATATAGCTCTTCTTTTTTAAAAAAATGAATAACCAATCTAGTCCAATTGATATTAATTAAACCAAGCACTGGGTTAAGAACTGCAGATACAATTAATAATAATAATAATAAATTAATAATAAGATAGTTCCTGCCAGCAAGGAGCTTATATTCCAATGGAGGAAGACAAAGTACAAAAGAAGTCTAGAAGGGGTGGAGAGAGACATCTTGTCCCATGGAAGTGAAACCAGGACAAGTAGCAGAGGCAGCCCAAAAGGTCAGTTTCTGCCTCCTATAAAGGAAGATATTGAAAGGATTTTGATAAAAAATCAGAGCCCTCCAATCAGAAGACTGAGAAGGCTGAGAGGGGAGGGGGTCAGAAAAGGCTTGAGATAGCAAGCATTCTGCCCAAAATTTAGGGGTGTTGAGTTTAAACTAGAATGGTACCCTTTCATAATATCTGGCTGTGATGATCCTCAAATACCCCATAAAACCCTTTCATTTCAACAAACATCCACTATGATTTTGCCGTTTGTTCTGTGCTTTAATGTTGACAGATTTTTGGCTGGGTCTTTGGATTCCACTCTTGAATGGGCTCCATCTGGAAAGACACTGCCTTCAGTTTCAGTTGACAAATCTCGGGTGGATACCTGTGATCAGGCTTTCCTGTGCCTTGGTAAAGTTCTAAATCAAAGGTTTTGACCCAGTTATCCTGTGCTCTGAGAATGTATTTTGATCCTCCTTCCTTTAATGAGGGAAGGTTAATCTTTCTATAATTTTCTTCAGGTGATGGGCGTTGTGTTTCATTAATTCTGTGGAAGTTCTGGTTAGGATAACTTTCCAGATCTGTCATTCTGTATTTTATGTTTCCAAAAACAAATATTAAGATAAGGACTGCATAAGCATTCCTTGTTTTAAGGTATTCTACTCATTCAGCTTGGATTTCAAGATTTCAGGAAGTCTCCAAATATATTCACCAACAGCTTTCTCTGATAGCTTTCCACTCTGCTGGAAGGAAAGACTAAGAGATTTGTCAGGATCACCTTCTTCCACAGGTTCCTCTGGGCTCTTGGAGTGAGTTAAGGGTTTTACATTCAAGTCCAAACAACTTCATTCTCCCTGATAATCTGCTCTGCAGGAAGCATTCTTTGATTTCCTTCTTTTCTTCTAGGAGACTTGGAACTTTCAAGAGTCAATTGGCAACACTGCCAAGATTGCATCAACAATTTGACAGAAATACTTCTTTTCCCTTCAGTTGGGGGGTGCCAGAGTGCCAAGAGTGCTGAGTCTGGAATCAGAAAGGCACGAGTTCAAATGCAGCCTCAAATCTTACTAGCTGTATGACACTGGACAAGTCACTTACCTCCTTTTGCCCTTTCAGTTTCCTCATGTGTAAAATGGGGATAATAATACCTGCCTCCCTAGGTGGTTGTGAAATAATAATTGAAAAGTACTTATCACTTAGTAGGTACTATGTAAATGTTATTACCATTGTTGCCATCCTACTATTTTTCTATTTCATATTACCAATTTATCTTATTAACTTTTTTTAGTCACTTTATCTTGACTCTTTCTTCTTCTTGAGTGTCTCTTGTCTTCAGGTTTTTATTTCTCTATAATTTTCCTCCTTCAAATTGAGTCCCTTTTCATTCAGATCAAAGGATTTTCTTTCAACCATTCTAGAAGTTATCATGTATTCTTCCTCCCCAAGTTCAATCTTCTTCACAAGTCCAGAGTCCTTTAGATCACCTCAATTTTTTTTCTTTTTAATTGCACATATTTAATATATATGGGATTCCTTACCATCTAGGGGAGGGATAGAGGAAAGGGAATGAGAAAAAAATTTTGCAACACAAAGTTTTGCATAGGTGAATATTGAAAACTATGTATATGTTTTGAAAATAAAAACTTAA